>CM046844.1:30604508-30984508 GCA_025618425.1 Heliocidaris tuberculata
CCTTTCTTTACCAATGCCTTGGCCTTGGCATTGGCCTTGAGGTTTCAAGCCTGGCCTTAGCCATAGCCTATAGCCTTGAGGGCCAAAGCCTTGGCCTTGACCTTGGCCTTGCTAGTCAATGCCTTGGCCTTGAAGGGTTTGGGCCTTGACTACAACACTGGTAACAAATACATAATACATCATTATGGCAACCCAAGTACATGTATAGTGAAATTGACTTCTAATTTAGAAGCACTTGCTGAAGGGAGTTCAAATGACCCGACATAGGCATTTTAAATCTGAATCACAAAGTGCTCTGCATTTTATTTTGTACAGAGAAATGTTGCTGAAAGGACATGATTTCCCTGGTCCCCCCTTTTTAGTTATATATATATATATATATATATATAATATATATATATTATATATATATATATATATATATATATATAGAATTTTACTAAAACATGAGAATGTAGTAACTAGCAGAGGCGGCACACCGGGGCACAGTGTCCTCTTAATTTTTCAAGTACCCTTAAAGTGTCCTTATTTTATCTATGAGAAGTGCCTCCTTTTCATAGCTGATAAGTGCCTCTTTCCTTCGTATACTGCTCTTTTTTTTCTTTCTAATAAGTTTCCCTTTCACGTTCTGATAAGTGGCCATTTTGACCTCATACATGAGTGCCCTTTTAAAAGCTGATAGCCCTTGCTTTCGTCTAATTAACCCTTTGCACTGTGCATTATGAAAATCCATAGATGCTGGATTATTTCAAAGGCTATATTTTTTGTACGTGATTTCTGTTGACGATCGTCGACAGAAGCGATAATCCGGAATTGACAGTGGTCGACAATAGCGGGCGGGGAACCGACATTTGCTCCGGCGACAATTGCCCTGCGACATTTGCTCCGTCGACATTTGCTCCGATCAAGCGACAAATTACTCCGCGACAACTGCTCCATCGATAAAAATGAATATATGCGACAATTGCTCCGCCGACATTTGCTCCGATCGAGCGACAGTTGCTCCGCGACAATTGCTCTGTGATAAAAAATGAATATATGTGACAATTGCTTCTGCACAATTGCTCCGTCGACATTTGATGCGATCGAGCGATAATTCCTCCGCGACAACTGCTCCGCTGACATCTGCTCAGTCGATGTAGTCAGATATCAAAATTCAACAATTTATTAAATGAAGCCTCCACAAAGTTACCGAATCCTTTTAGATTATGATCGTTTCTTCCAATTCTGTTTGCAGGTGTGCACCTATCTATTGAACCATTAACAAGCATAAAATAAACACAAGGCGGAGGTATTTTCGTCTATTCTCTAAAGAATTCATACTTAATTTTTCGTAATAATATATCATAATTAGTGCTCCAGTCTTTGCACAGCATTCTTACATTGATATTCATGATGAATCTTACGTATGTACATGTATTAATGCTTTGTAGCCAAACTATAAACTTTTGATATTTAATTGATTTTTTTTCAGACTTTCAAAGATGCTTTTTATTGAATACCACAATCTGTGTCAGCACTGTGTAAACAACGAATAGAAAATTGTATGACTGAGATACTTGAAAAAAACATATATTTCTTTTTAAATCTTCCATCCCGTTTTCTCCCCCCCCCCCCCAAAAAAAAGAAGATATATATATCTTATACTCTGGACTGCATCACTCTGTTATTTAAAAGTTCACTTCATCCTTTCTGCATTCAACCTTGTAGCCTATATGAACATTTTATAGTTTGTTTTGAAAGTTCATTTGTGTCTCCTTGTAGTTTTCCTTTTTTATTTTAAAATAAAGTACGTTACTTTTTTTGTGACATCTGTCTGAATATGCTTGTCGTCCGGTTATTTGTAAAGCAAAAATTATAGAATATAGATTTAGACAGTGCGTCCCAGGAAAAAGGAACCCGAGACGGTCAGTTATTTTTCCGGTGGTATGAAACAGTTCATGAAATATCATATGCACCATAATAAAGTTCAGTTTTTTCTTCTTCTTTTGATACCTCATACAATGCGAAAGGGTCACGCAGCGACGAGCAAGAAGAGTTTAAAAATTCAATGTCAAAACCGAGTTGCGCAGAATAAATGGTCAAGATTGTAAGGATGCAGCAATCTTGCCTTGGAACGCGATGGTTCAATTTGCATTTCTTTTTATGTTCTTTGTTATGTTTCTTTCACCAAATCTCTCAATGAGAGTGAATAGAAATTTAAACATGACTTCTTTCATGTGAGAACTCTTCGACAGCAGAGTCATCATAACAAACCACCCCGTCAAATGGCCTCCCAGCTCACCAGATCTCAGCCCGAATGACTTACTTTCTTTGGGGCTGTGTGACTGATTGTGAGAGAGAGAGAGAGAGAGAGGAGAGAGAGAGAGAGAAAGAGAAAGAAAGGGGGGGAGAAAAGAGAGAGAAAGAGATGGAGATAGGGGAGGGGGTGGGGGAGACATGGTGGACATTTTTTTTTCTTTGCCACGTTAGAGGATTTATTTTTACCTTCAAAGTTTACAATTCAACAGAACATTAATCATACATAAATGACACAAAAAGGCCAAGTATAACTTTCTTCTTATTTTGGAAATTTCAAAGAGTGTGCACCATTACTCATCAAACCTTTCCCCACTACATGCAGTTTCTTTGACAAGGTAATTGCATGACCAGAAGTGAACTTTATTACTTTTAATCTAAAGTAACCTTTGCCCCCCCCCCCCCTCTCCCGCGCTTGTTTAGGAATTTCTATTTCTCATGACTAACATGACATCAGCATCCATTTAGTGCTATGGCTAATGCTGCGTTTTACACTATGTTCCCGGCGGCCACTGCAGCCCCGTTTCAGGCCACCGTGGACAAAACGGGATGGACGTGAGAAAACGCGATGGGACGGGACGGGACGGGCAAACGTGACAGGCCGTGATTGCCGTGGATATCAGGACCTGATGCTACGTGTATGCTGCGTTTACACTATGTTCCCGGCGGCCACGGCATGTAGTGGGGAAAGGTTTGATGAGTTTCAGGCCACCGTGGACAAAACGGGATGAACGTGAGACAACGCGATGGGACGGGACAGGCAAACTTGACAGGCCGTGATTGCCGTGGATGCCAGGACCTAACACAACTTGAATTAGGAGGGGGAAATGGCTAAAATATTACGGCACACTACGTTTTGGGCAAAAGGGGCTGCCGTGGCCGCCGGGAACATAATGTAAACGTAGCATTACATTATGTTCCCCGGCGGCCAGGGCAGCCTCGTTTGCCCGAAACGTAGTGTGCCGTGATATTTTGGCCATTCCCCCCCCCCCCCCCACCCTCCTAATTCAAGTTGTGTTAGGTCCTGGCATCCACGACAATCACGGAACGTCAAGTTTGCCTGTCCCGTTCCATCGCGTTGTCTCACGCTTATCCCGTTTTGTCCACGGTGGCCTGAAACGGCAGGGGCGTCGATCCGTTTTTCGGATGGGGGGGGGGGGGGCAAGATAGCCTAACGTAACGATGTTCATTTCGCACATGATTTTTTAACGCCTCTTAACTACCAGCTTCTCCACGCTGTGGGGAGAGGGGGAGGGGGCTGCGGAGCGTCTTTAAAAAATGGGGGCACCAGCAAAAAGGGCATTTGGGGGAAAGGGGGCAACTACAAGGGGTGAACATAAAGCAAAAAAAAAAAAAAAAGGACCATTTTGTGACATTGGTATTACCCTGCATTCTAATTAACGTTATTTAGCATCATCTTCTTCATTTTCATTGTGGTTCTAAATGGACACTTTTTCCGCTTCTCCAATATGCAGTCGTGTGTGATCGTCTAATGATTCATATGCGAGCGAGCGAAGAAATTCAGACATTTTTTTTTTACTGCTGAAGTCCTTTGCTTGTGCATTATTTACAGCGATGTAGTGAATTGAAAATGGCAACGGCAAATTAATTTGAGGGAATGTCGAATGATTTAGGATTACATCGATATCAAATCAACATACTTTATGCGATCTGCTTGATTTCAGTATAAGAGCGAGCAAGCGGAATGTGCATTCCTTAATTTGCTTGGGGGAGGAGGGGGGGGGGGTTGTTGATAGGCATTGTGCCCCTCTTGCATCCGGCCCCACTGTCTTACAATGTAGTTGTAGTAATATGGGTAGCTGTTACTGAAGCCGCGCCGATTCTTTGAAGCTAGATGTGGCTCTCCTTGTAAGAAACAGTGGGAAATATAATTATGTAAAAGGGGGCATTTATCAGAAGAGGAAAGGGCACTTATCAGAGGTGAAAACGGGCACTTATAAGAGGTGAAAGGGGGCACTTATGAGAAGAGAAAACTTGCACATATTAGAGAATTAAGGAGGCAAATATCAGATATGGAAAGGGGGCACTGATCAGAAGGAGAGAAAAGGGCACTTATCAGAAGGGGAAGGGTGCTTGTTAGAAAGAAAAAGGTCGCTTTTAGTACATTTGGGTATTTGATAAAGTGGGGGCACTGTGCTCCCTTCCCCCCTCGGGAGCGCCGCCTCTGTCTCCACAGTTATACATGAAGCACGGAAAATACTAGTAAGAGAATTTGCGCGCGGAGCGCGCGGCGAAATTGAAGTCTGATCGTGTAATACCCATTGTATTTCATTGTTTGGAAGGTTTCATTTCCCGATTTTTGCATCATTTATCCTAATTTATTTATTTATTTATTTTTTTACATCTCAGGAATTATTGGGGGGGCGGTCAAAACGATATATTTGCCCCACCAATATTTTCTTGGGGGGCAACTGTTCCCCCCCCCCCCCCAGGATCGACGCCCCTGTGAAACGGGGCTGCCGTGGCCGCCGGGAACAAAGTATAAACGTAGCATAACTAAACTTGAATTAGGAAGGGAAAATGGCAAAAATCCCATAGCACACTACGTTTCTAGCAAACTGGGCTGCCGTGGACGCCGGGAACATAATGTAAACGTAGCATAATCATGTTTTAGAAATGAAAAACTTGTGAATCTAATTCTCTTCTTCTATACTCTGTAGTTTTTGAGCAGTTAAATTTTTATCACATTCGTTTCTCCACACAGGGTTTACTACGTCTAAACTATATGCTGCATGTCATAGGCGCAGGAAGCGGGGGGCAGGGGGGGTTGCCCCCCCCAAACGAAAAAGTTGGGGGGGGGGGCAAAATGCATTTTCGCCCCCCCCAAAGGTCAAGGTTAGTACATATTGGGTACTTGATAAAGTGGGGGCAATGTGCCCCCTTCCCCATCGGGAGCGCCGCCTCTGTCTCCACAGTTATACACAGTTATACAGTTTACTACAGAGTATCTTCTATACTCTGTAGTTTTTGAGCAGTTAAATTTTTATCACATTCATTTCTCCACACAGGGTTTACTACGTCTAAACTATATGCTGCATGTCATAGGCGCAGGAGGCGGGGGAAAATAGACCGAAAAAAAAGTGATACCTTTTTTTTTTTTTTAAATGTGTTTGTCAGAGAATTTTTAAGGAAAAGAAGACCCCGAAAATCTGATAACCCAGGTGCCTGGGTGAGTCCCCTTGAATGTTTGCCCCCACCCCCCCCCCCCCCCCCCAATCCCAAACTGCTTCGGGCGCGTCTGCTGCATGTAATCATTGATACTTGGAAGCTTTTAAGTTGTTGATGTTGTTCTTATTTGTTTTTATTTGGCAATTAGTCAAAACTGACTATTTTTGCCACAAATATTATTTTTAAAATTCTAACAATTGTTTTTTCTTTGTAAAAATACATTGTATTTTTAAAAAACTGTAGTTACGTAAAATAAGAAAAGGAAATCATATTGCTCATCGCAAAATCATTAAAAATACCATCCCGCCAAGCGGACACTTGGCACTTTTCCCACCTTTTCAAAGATGCCGTCTTACCAATCCTCGAATTATGTCTCTTGGATTTTCGACCAAAGAGATTTGGCCTAGGTCACTCAGGCATAGGGTGGGGGTCAGTGATCGAATGGCTATAGGGGTGATATGACCGGTATTTTTGTGTTGATTTGGTAAATTCAATTAACATTATGATAAGGCAAAAATGAGGCTACAGTAATGAAAAGTGCAACGATTAGTTATTTTCAAGTATGCTAATAGTCTATATACTTAGATGTGGGTTAGCTTACATAATGCTTAGGTCATACTAAGTATGACCTAAGAATCATTATTACATTAACCTATACACAGGGCGGGTACTAAAGATTACGTCCTGAAATACAATGGGGATCCTTTGTATCCGAAAGCGAAGTAGGGTGGCAAGTTCTTTTCACACAATAGCGAGAGAGAGAGGAAGTCTATTGAAATCTTCGTATAAAGGCTATTTAGAGTTTAAAAGTTCCTCCTTAACACTTAAGCCATACTCAAAGAATGGAATTTTAATCTAGGGCGGAATCCATGGAAAGCTTATCATTGCAAAGTACTAAAAATTTTGATGAATATCAGTTTGGAACTGAATGTTCGACACATTTATATGCAGGGGCGTCGGGTGAAAGACCTAAATTTGCCGGCAGCTGTTATGCTGCATTTTAATTCCAATAAAAACTCCTCCCAAGAAATTATTTTCTATTTTTTAAAATATTCTTGCGCACAAGAAATTATTTTCAAGCAATATCGCAGATGTTGATATTTATTAGTTTAATGGAATGTTTAGGGGCCTCTTGCTAGATTATGAACCACCCTGTTTTTAAATTTTGCGAGCAAGCGAAGCGATCGAGGAAAAACGCGCTCATTTATAGTAGTATTATTGTCATCAGAATAAACTATAGGCCTATAAGATATTGAAAAAATATGCATACATGAATATTCGGTCATCTCACTCGCCGAATTTGTTTGCTTTCCGAAACCATCCTGTATCTAAATATTATACGAGCGGAAGCAGCGAGCGAGGAAAGATATACACTCCTTTTCATTGTAGAAGTGTTATTTCGTCATCAAAATACACCACTATCTGCCGAATATGACTCAGTTTTGGCACCTCGCTTACCGTCCGAAACCCTTCTGTTTCTAGATCTTTCGAGCGAGAGTATCGAGCATGCAGGCGAAGAAAAAAAAAAGAATTTTGTATATACACTGAGAACAGGTTCTAGTGTAAAGTTACTCTATTCTCATGATTTAAGTAACGTACGTTTTATCGGCATCTTCCGTTCTCATAGTCGGTATGATAGGAATCGGCTATTGGTCACAGATGTTTATCTCCAGAAAATTAATCATTTTTAGGTCACCTTCCCGCTCGTTTCCTGACAGTTATATTACTAACGTTCAAAGAGTAGAGGAATAGTTTAAAGTTAGACAGAAACATAAGATAACCAGTTTTCTTTAAATAGAATAGTAATTATCAATATAACCAGCAGTGGTTAAGAAACTTAAAATGCGAGCGAGAGATGCAAGCGAGCGCTTCCAGTTTTTTTCTTCAATTTCTTTCCTTTTCTTTCCCTTTTCCCTCTCTCTTCTTTTTTCCTTTCTTTTTCCTCCTTTCTCTTTCTCTTTCTCCTTTCCCTTCTCTTCCCTCTTTCTTTTTCCTTCCCTTCCTTCTTTTGTGGACAGAGGTGGTGCATTTGCCGACGGAAATTTTTAATGGGGGTGTCACACCCCCACACCCCCCGCTGGCGACGCCCCTGTTTATATATAAATGCGATTGATAATGTGTCTTGTTTGCGATTTTGCCTTGCAATTATTTATGTGTGCCGTCGGTCATGTCGTTTTGTTAAATTCATCTAGCTTCTAAGTAATATTCTCATGTTAACGAAAATGCATCGATATGCAATAACTATAACATGAAAATTATACGTCAATCGTTACTGCTCTTGATTTGTGTGAATTGTTTTCTTATCATTTAAATGGTCACTACTTTTAAATATACATGAGTAACATAAAGACTGAGAGGAGAACATTTAAGGAAATGCAAACAGTAAACCACTGGGAAGATGTTTGTTTTTAACAAAAAGTTCCACCGAAAGAGAAAGAGAGAGAGAGAGAAAAAAAAAAGTGAGAGAGAGGGAGGGGGAGAGCTCTGTCCACTAATACTGGAGGAAGCAAAGTACACTGAGTAGTGGAGATTAATTAAAATCAAAGATTTTAATTCTGAAGAAGACCAAAAGAGAAAGTAAAGAGAGAGAGGGGGGGGGGGGGAGGCAGGGGAATTAAAAGGGGGCACTAGTGACTAACAGACGAGAAAGCAAAATAGCGTCTTTTACTAACAGCTTGAATATCGGGCCCGTCGCTCCAATTAGAAATGTTTTATCTAAACCCTGTGGAAACGCGTTTTCAAAGCCTTCTGAAATGAAAGAGATGGGGGAAAAGAGAAAGAGAGAGAGAGAGAGAGGGGGGGGGGAGGATAAAGAGAGTAAGATATTGAAAGGTGGTATGGGAGATGGTTGAATTTCAAAGAACTCTATTAAAGATCAGTGATCATTCACGGGAATTAGTTCCACGTGCAGTGCAAATAAGTTGGACTAAATTTGAATTGTTCATGTTGTTTGCATATAATGATACGCAGAGGATAGGCATTCGCACTGAAACCATCCTTGTTTTAACATGTTAAAATATGTTGTGTTCTTGTTTATTGAGCTTCATTGATATGAAATAATATTCTGTTCTTTTTTGTAAACATAGAGTACATAACAGGGGCGTCGATCCATTTTTAGGATGGGGGGGGGGGAGCAAGACAGCCTAACGTAACGATGTTCATTTCGCACATAATTTTTGAACGCCTCTTAA
Organism: Heliocidaris tuberculata; assembly: GCA_025618425.1. Classification (NCBI taxonomy): domain Eukaryota; kingdom Metazoa; phylum Echinodermata; class Echinoidea; order Camarodonta; family Echinometridae; genus Heliocidaris; species Heliocidaris tuberculata. The sequence continues at coordinate 30,613,187 of CM046844.1, forward strand.
CTACCAGCTTCTCCACACCGGGGGGGGGGGGAGAGTCTTTAAAAATGGGGGGGGGGCAGAAATAAAGGGCATTTCGGGGGGAAAGGGGGCAAATACAAGGGGTGAATATAAAGCGAAAAAAGGACCATTTTGTGACATTGGTATTACCCTGCGTTATAGACCCAATTTAGCATCATCTTCTTCATTTTCATTGTGGTTCTCAATGAACACTTCTTCCGCTTCTCCAATTAGCAGTTGCGTGTGATCATCTAATAATTCATGTGCGAGCGAGCGAAACGAGTGAGCAAAAATTTTCAGACTTTTTCTTTTTTCTAGTGCTGAAGTCCTTTGCTTGTGCTTTAATTACAGCGATGTAATAAGCCAGTTCGTAGATACAATCTGAGCATGAGCAGATAAAGGTCATTTGTACCCAAATTGTAAAACCCACTGAGACGGGTGCTGGATACATGCTCATGATAGTCATGTAATCATTATTTATGTATTTATCAGAGGGACATTCTTTGATACACAGCTGGAAGTATTCTTCTACAGTGGGCTGACAAAAGGTATTCATGAATCACCTTCACCCTTTTGGGCAGTGACTATTCTAAAAGGCACAAAGTAGGATGTCTCTATGTGCAAAAGATATGTGGATTTTGGGGGGTCATTTGTACCCAAGCTAACTCCGAACTGGTCTATTAAAATGGTAACGGAAAATTAATTTGGGGGAATGTCGAATGATTTAGGATTACATCAATAACAAATCAACACACTTTATGCGATCTGCTTAATTTCAGTATAGGAGCGAGCAAGCGGAATGTGCAGTCCTTTGCGTGGGGGAGGGGGGGGGGGGTGATAGGCATTCTGCCCCTCTTGCCCCCGGCCCCACTGCCTTACAATGTAGTTGTAGTATTATGGGTACATGAAGCCACGCCGATTCTTTGAAGCTAGATGTGGTTCTCTTAGGAAGAAACAGTGGGAAATATAATTATGTAAAAGGATGCATTTATCAGAAGAGGGAAAAAGGCACTTATAAGAGGTGAAAGGGGGCACTTATGAGAAGAGAAAACTTTGACATATTAAAGAATTGGGGAGGCAAATATCAGATATGAAAAGGGGGCACTGATCAGGAGGAGATAAAAGGGCACTTATCAAAAGGGGAAAGGGTACTTATTAGAAAGGAAAAAAGGGCGCTTTTTATTACATTTGGGTACTTAAAAAACGCATCAGTCTCCACAGTTTTTCATGAAGCAGGGAAAATACTAGTAAGAGAATTTGCGCGCAGAGCGCGCGGCGAAATTGAAGAATAATCGTGTAATATATTACAAAGGGTATACCCTTTGTATTTCCTTGTTTGGAAGGGAAGGTTTCATTTCCCGATTTTTGCATCATTTAAGGCCCGGTCACACCGCCCGAACTTTGTTGGAGCGTTCCTTGAACGGTAGGGAGAGGGGGCCGAATTTCGACAACGCTCGTCACCGCGCACAAAATGGGAAAAAATCGAAAACACGGGCGTTGCCTTAGCGGTGCACCGCTGAAGCCGGCGTTGCTTTAGCGTTGGTTTAACGGTAGCGAGCGGTAGCGAGCGTTGGTTTAGCTCCGACACCTCCATACCAACGCCAAACCAAAGTTCATCACCGCAATGGATCGCTGCTTCAACGCCCGACACCGTTCCAGCAATCCCGTGTCCGCTCGTAAAACGCTTACAACCGCTCCACCAAAGTTTGTGCAACGTTTAATCACCGCCCGGGCAAAGCTGGCGAAGCAGCGGTGGTCCAGCGTTCAAGATTTCTGCGTTGGCCTAGCGGACCCAAGCGTCCACGAACTTGCGTCTAGCGGTGCCAAACTTTGACTGGGCGTTGTTGGAGCGGTGGTAAACTTTGCCGGAGCGGAAAATTGCCCGCTCCTCACCGCTCGCATCATATTTTGTGCAGCTCAAAACTTTCGGAGCGGTAGGAGGGACCATCAGCGGTGGCCGAGCGTATACGGCGTTGCCTTAACGGGGGCCAACTTCTGTTAAACGATGGTGAACGGTTACCGGCGGTGATGAATTTTTTTCACCGCTCCAGGAACGCTCCAGCAAAGTTCTGGCGGTGTGGCCGGGCCTTAACCTTTTTTTTTTTTTTTTACATCTCCGGAATTATTGGGAGGGGGGAGGCAAAGCGATATGTTTGCCCCCCATATTTTCTTGGGGGGGGGGGGGGCAACTGCCCCCTGCCCCCCCCCCCCCCCCAGGATCGACACTCCTGGTACATAAAGTTACATAATATAAGTAAACAAATCGCAGTAGAATAGCAAAAGCATGAATTTGCCTGCAGACATGAATGCGCCAACTGACAACCTATATCATTCCCTATTGACATCACAAAAGAACTTTGCTTTTATTTGCCTCTACAATTCTATTATCCTCTACGCTACGTAGAGGATATACAATCGCACTGGAACCATCTAAGTCTGTATAAAGGAACATGCATCAACCGATATTGACATCACAATAGAACTTTGCTTTTATTTGTGCCTCTGCACCTTGTCTTCCTAATTAAAGAGGAAATATGGAAAAAAAATCATTGCCCGTTGCTCTTAAGTGGAACCATTTTTTTTTTCTCCAAATTCATAATGTGCGAAATTGGAACACCTTCTCATCATCTTATCTTTTACTGATAACACGTTCTATCATCTTCTCCGTCTTACTTTCCCATTTCGTCACTTTGTTCCCTCTTATTATTATAATCATCCCTTAATAAATTTGCCTATATTTGTTTGATTCTCCTTTTTAAAATCTTTAATTCCATTGTTACTTATGTACATGTATACCTTTACTATGTCGGTCTCACCAAGTGTTGCCTGTATTTTTAATGTGCGTCCCACGTTCATAATCCATAATCGTTAATGTTGGCGGAAGAATTCATGCCTCATGTTGATCTGTTTTGTGCTGAAAACTGCAATACATCCCCCTTCTATTCCCCTCGAATCTGATGTACACATTTGAAGCAGTTGTGTACGTAATGTTTAAGATAAGGAAAATCGAAAGGATAGAGAACTTTGCTCGCATTTTGTACTCGTGATCTATCACTGTCTATTAAAGAGGCAATTGATTTTCAGTCATGGTGTAAAATGATATTTGAGCGCTCTCATTCTTTCCTTGTCAGTTTAGAAGAATATCAACGATAAATATCTTCCTGAAAAGGATTGTTCTTCAAATGCTCCTGAATTCGAAATGTGACAAAATGATGATGATGCTGATGATGATAATAGAAATAATAACAACACTTATACTAATACAAATGATAATGATGATAATGAAAGTAATGATATGATATGATGATGATGATGATGATGATAATGGTGATGATGATGATAATAATAATAATAATAATAAATATTGATAATAATAATAATAATAATAATAATAATAATAATAATAATAATAATAATAATAATAATAATAATAATAATGTTAAGGGCGATAATGATAATGATAATCATACTACTATATACTACTGCTATTACTACTATTGCTACTACTGACTACTAAAAACAACAATAATAATAAAGATAATAATGACGATACCAATGATAACAATGATAATCTGAAATGCTTGCAGCAAACACTCATGTCCCTTCTGTTTGTAGTCCCATAAACCCATTTTTGTGTGTAGTGCATGTGACTTTCAACAAGGCCAAGTATAACTTTTTTCTTATTTTGGCTATTTCAAAGAGTGTGCACCAGTTCTCATGTTATGCTAAGTATATTAAACCTTTCGCTACTACATGCAGTTTCTTTGAAAACGTAATTGCATGACCAGAAGTGAACTTTATTACTTTTTTTTTCTAAATTAAGCTCTGCCCCCTCCCCCTTCTATCGCGCTCGTTTAGGAATTTCTAATACTCATGACTAACATGGCATCGGCATCCATTTAGTGCTATGCCTAATCATGTTTAAAAAATGAAAAACTTATGAATCCATTCTTTACTCTTTACTCTGTAGTTTTTTTGTTTTTTTTTAATCCAGCTAAACTTGTATCATATTCATTTCTCCACACAGGGTTTACTACGTCTAAACTATATGTTGCCTGTAAAATTGATACCTGGAAGCTTTTAAGAATCATTATTACATTAACCTATGCACAGGGGCGGGTTAAAGATTACGTCCTGAAATACAATAGGGATCCTTTGTATCCGAAAGTGAGTAGGGTGGCGAGTTCTTTTCAGACCCAGTATTCACTGTCAGACACAAAAGCGAGAGACAGGAAGTCTATTGAAATCTTCGTATAAAAGCTATTTATTTATATAAAAGCTCCTCCTTGACACTTAGCCATACAAAAAAGAATAGAATTTTAATCCAGGGCGGAATCCTTGCCAGCGTTCCATGGAAAGCTTATCATTGCAAAGAACTAAATATTTTGATTAATATCAAATTAGAATTGAATGTTCACATTTATATACAGGGCGTCGGTGTGTTAGACCTATATCTGCCGACAGCAGCTGTTATGCTGCATTTTAAGACTAATACCACCCCCCATACACACAAGAAAGAATTATTTTCAAACAATATCGCAGATGTTGATATTTATTAGTTTAACGTAGGAGCCTCTTGCTAGATTACGGATTATGAACCACCCTGTTTTTAAATTTTGCTAGCGAGCGAACCGAGCTGGGCAAAAATAACCGCTTCTCGTTATATTAAAAAGTGTTATTTTGTCATCAAAATACATAGGATAAGATATCTAAACGATATATTTGGTTTCTTCCCTAGTCCAATTGTTTGCTGTCCCAAACAACTCTGCTTCTAAATATTACGAGCGAGCAAAGCAAGCCTGCACAAACGCGCTCTTTTAACGATAGAAGTATTATTTCGTTATTAGAATACTGTTATAGGCCGATAAGATATTTAGAAACATATGTATAATTATATTCGGTCATCTCACTCGCCGAATTTGTTTGCTATCCTAAACCATCCTGTATCTAAATATTATACGAGCGAAAGCAGGGAGCGAGGAAAAATACACATTCGTTTTTATGGTAGAAGCGTTATTTCGTCATCAAAATACACTATAAGCCTTTAAGAGATCTCCATGATAATTTGATCACCATCTGCCGAATATGACTCTGTTTGGGCACCTCGCTTACCGTCCGAAACCCTTCTGTTTCCAGATCTGTTGAGCGAGCGTAGCGACCGGGCGAGAGAGAGAGAGAAAAAAAGAATTTTGTATATACACTGAGAACAGGTTCTAGTGTATAGTTACTCTATTCTCATGATTTTAGTAACGCACGTTTTATCGGCATCTTCCGTTCTCATAGTGGGTATGATAGGAATATGCTATTGGTCACAGGTTGTTATCTCCAAAAAAAAATCTTTTTAAAGTCAACTTCCCGCCCGATTCCTTGCAGTTATAGTACTAACAATCTATTAGAAAAAGAATAGTATAACATTATAGGCACATATGATGGAAAACAATTTCTTCCAAAAGAAGAGTAATTTCCAATATAATCGGCAATGGTTAAGATATTAAAAATGTGAGCGAGAGAAGTGAGCGAGCGCTTCTATGTTTTTTTTTTCTTCCTTCTTGCTTCTTTTTCTTTCCCTTTCTTTCATTTCTCTTTCTTTTTCTCTTCTTTTTTCCTCCTTTCTCTTCCTTTTCTTTTTTCCCTTCCCTTCCTTCTTTCTTTTTCCTTTCCTTCCTTCTTTCTTCCTTTCCTTCCTTCTTTTGCGGACAAGGTGGCGTATTTGCCGACGAAAAATTTCACTGGGGTGTCACACCCCCACCCCCCCCCCCCCTCGCTAGCGACGCCCCTGTTTATATATAAATGCGATTGATAATGTGTCTTATTTGCGATTCTGCCTTGCAATTATTTATGTGTGCTCTCGGTCATGTCGATTCGTTAAATTCATCTTAGCTTCTAAGTACGATTTCAAAGAACTCTATGAGATCAGTGTTCATTCACGGGAATTAGTTCCACATGATCAACAGCAAATTATAAAGAGAAAAAAAAGTTCTGAGAGGTGTTTAAAACATAGTTTCGGCATGAGAGACTGAAAAGACCTTTTATTCTATAATATTATTGTTACATGATTCTTTTAGTCATGTAATTACTTTTGTAAAAAAAAAAATCACTCACTGTATTTGTTATTGTTTGAAGTTTTTAAATTTGAGTTTGAATTTGTATTTATTTGAAAGCAGAAATAAAACCAACCAAACCAACAAATACCATGCGAGCGAGCGTAGCGAGCAAGCCTTGACGAAATTCAAGCAGAGTTGCTCTAAATCGCTATGAATTAGGGGCAAAAATTATGGAGAAAGGACGACAATGGCACTTATCAAAAAAGAGAATGAGCAGGAGTATGTCATATTAAAAAAAGCAATTATCAGAGAATGAAACGTGGTATTTGTCGCACATGAATATTGCCACTTATGAGAATGGGAAGGAGGTTTTTTTGTTTGTTTGTTTGTAAAGGAGGAGGGGCTCTTATCAGAAGGAATTGTACTTCTTAGGAAGAAAAAGAGCTCATTTCAAAATGATTTAAGAAAACCTATCAGAGGTGTAAAGGGGCACTCATCAGAGATGTCATTAAACAGAAGGCGGAAGGGGCACTTGTCGAATTAGAACGGGCACCTCTCAGATTTGAATAGAGGATATGGCCACTGGTAAAGATGCACTTATCAGAAGGAAAGGGGGGTCATTCTTATTTCTGAAAAGTGAGAATGGAAAAAAAAGTCAGTTACTTCTACACTTTGTTTATAATATCCATGCTTCATTAGGCCTATAGAGTATGCATTAACTGCATTAAAGAGGCGGGGATGTATTGCCAGTTTATACTAACCGGAAACATGTTATAAATAGACATGGGTGAGAGATCTTGATACATAAATCGGAATTATTGGGACATTCAAATTATATCTTTAGCATTTTATCTGCATTTTACAGGAATTCTTACTACAATAACAGTCTTTTATATTAATTTCGTCAATTCTATCAAATGCTAGAAATTATTTCTTCCTTGAAAATTAGAGGTCATTTTTTTTTATGCGTCTACTCAAAAAGAGAGAGTGTGTGTGGGGGGGGGGGGGAGCTGCCGCCCCCCCCCCCCCATCCCTCCAGGTTTCGCGGCCCGCGGCCCATGTTAGAGGCTTTATGTCTAATGTGTGTCCCATATCCATAATCGTTACTGTTCAGTGTTGTCCGGAAAAGTTTTTTTTATGCTGGACGGTTTTGTACTGTTAGTTACCCATACCCCCACCCCTGCCGAATCTTTTTACGATATATTTGAACTAGCTGTGTACATGCGTTTTTGAAACAGATGTTTACGATCATAGTTTACGATGATGAAAATCAAAAGGATAGAGTGAGAACTTTGGTCGTATTGTACTCGTGATCTATCACTCTCTATTTAAGAGAAAGTTGATTTCTGGTCATGGTGAAAAATAATATTTGAGCATTCTCATTCGCCCCTCGTCAGTTTAGAAGAATATCTAAGGTAAATGTCTTCCTAAAACATGAAAAGGGGATTGTTCTTCAAATGTCCCTGAATTCGGAATATGAAAAATAAATGATGATGATAATGATAATGATAACAGTAATCTATAACTTGGGAATCTATAATTCACTACTTCTATACTCTGTAGTCTTTGATCAGCTAAATTTTTATCATATTCATTTCTCCACACAGGAATTGCTACGTCTAAACTATATGTTGCATGTTATCATTGATACTTGGAAGCTTTTAAGAATAATTATTACATTAACCTATACATAGGGGCGGGTACTGAAATTACGTCCTGAAATACAATGGGGATCCTTTGTATCCGAAAGCTAGTAGGGTGGCGAGTTCTTTTCAGTATTCACTGTCAGACACAATAGCGAGAGACAGGAAGTCTATTGAAATCTTCGTATAAAAGCTATTTAGAGTTTAAAAGCTTCTCCTTAACACTTAAGCCATACTAAAAGAATAGAATTTTAATCTAGGCCGCAATCCTAGCCAGCGTTCCATGGCATGGATGGCTTCTTATTTCAAAGTACTAACTATTTTGATGAATAGCAAATTAGAATTGAATGTTCACATTTTAAATGTGAACATTCAATGCAAACAAATTTAGGTCTTACACACCGACGCGTCGGTGTGTAAGACTTAAATTTGCCGACAGCAGCTGTTAAGCTGCATTTTAACACTAATACCCCCTCCCCCCCCCCCCCATACAAACAAGAAATTATTTTCAAACATTATCGCAGATGTTGATCTTTACTAGTTTAACGAAATGTTTTGGGGCCTTTTGCTAGATTATGAACCACCCAGTTTAGAAATATATCAAAGATAAATGTCTTCATAAAAACATGAAAAGGGATTGTTCTTCAAATGTCCCTAAATTCGAAATATGACAAAATGCTAATGATAATAATAATGATAATAATAATTATAATAATGATAATAGTAATGACGATGATAATAATAATATTAATAATAATAATAATAATAATAATAATAATAACAATAATGATGATGATAATAATAATAATAATAACAATATAATAATAATAATAATAATAAAATAATAATAATAATAATAATAATAATAATAATAATAGTAATGATGATTATAATAATAATGATAACAATATCAATGATAATGATGATGATAATAATGATACAATGATAATGATAATATGAATGATAAAAATAGAAATTCAAAATGATTACACTAAACATTCACCCCACCCCCTTCTGTTTGCAGTCCCATAAACTCATTTTTTTGTGTAGTGCATGTTACTTTCAGCAAGGCCAAGTATAACTTTCTTCTTATTTTGGTTATTTCAAAGAGTGTGCACCAGTTCTCATGCTACGTATGAAACCTTTCCCCACTACATGCAGTTTCTTTGACAACGTAATCGCAAAACCAGAACTGAACTTTATCATTTTTTTTTTCTAAAGTAAGATCTGCCCCCTCCCCCCGCTCGTTTAGGGATTTCTAATTTTCATAACTAAACATCACATCAGCCTCCATTTAGTGCTATGCCTAATCATGTTTTAGAAATAAACAACTTGGGAATCTATAATTCACTACTTCTATACTCTGTAGTCTTTGATCAGCTAAATTTGTATCACATTCATTTCTCCACACAGGGTTTACTACGTCTAAACTATATGTTGCATGTTATCATTGGTACTTGGAAGCTTTTAAGAATAATTATTACATTAACCTATACATAGGGGCGGGTACTGAAATTACGTCCTGAAATACAATGGGGATCCTTTGTATCCGAAAGCGAGTAGGGTGGCGAGTTCTTTTCAGTATTCACTGTCAGACACAATAGCGAGAGACAGGAAGTCTATTGAAATCTTCGTATAAAAGCTATTTAGAGTTTAAAAGCTTCTCCTTAACACTTAAGCCATATACTAAAAGAATAGAATTTTAAATTTTAATATTTTTAAATATATAACCTCCAGTTCATGGTAGAAGCGTTGTTTCGTCATCAAAATACACTATAAGCCTCTAAGAGATCTCCATGATAATATTCGCTCACTATCTGCCGAATATGACTCTGTTTGGCACCTCGCTTGCAGTCCAAAACCCTTCTATTTCTAGATTTTATGAGCTAGCGGGCGAGCAAAAAAAAAAAAAAAAAAGGTATAAACACTGAGAACAGGTTCTAGTGTATAGCTACTCTATTCTCGTGATTTAAGTAACGTACGTTTTATCGGCATCTTCCGTTCTCATAGTGGGTATGATAGGGATAGGCTATTGGTCACAGGTCGTTATTTCCAGATAATTAAACTTTCTTAGGTCAACTTCCAGCTCGATTCCTTGCAGTTACATTACTCTTTCTTTAAGTCCGTAATTTTGTAAGCGCTTTGGTACTTTCTTTCTGTTTTTAGCGCTCCTGAACATTCATTATTATTATTATTATCATTATTACTATCATTCTATGAGTAGAAGAATAGTATAACATAAGACAGACACGTAAGATGTAAACCAGTTTTCTTTCAAAAGAATAGTACTTATCAATATCACCGGCAATGGTTAAGGTACTTGAAATGCGAGCGAGAAAAACGAGCGAGCGCTTCCAGTTTTTTCTTTTCCTTTCTTTTTCTTTTCATTCTTTTCTTATTTCTTTTCTTTCCCTTTCTCTTTATTTTTTTTCTTTTCCTTTTCCTCCTTTCTCTCTCCTTTTCTCTTTCCCTTCTCTTCCCTCTTTCTTTTTCCTTTCCTTCCTTCTTTTACCGACAGAGGTGGCACATTTGCCAACGGAATTTTTAATGGGGGTGTCACACCCCCTACACCCCGCACTAGCGACGCCCCTGTTTATATATAATTGCGAATGATAATGTGTCTTATTTGCGATTCTGCCTTGCAATTATTTATGTATGCCCTCGGTCATGTCGGTTTGTTAAATTCATCTTAGCTTCTATGTACTATTCTAACATTAACGAACATGCATCGATATGCAATAGCTATATCATGAAAATTATAAATCAGTTGTTACTGCTTTTGATTTTTTTTTTTTTACCTCTTCTTCGTTGTTTGTTTGTGTGTATTGTTTTCTTATCATTTTAAATGGGCGCATAAAGACTGAGAGGAGAACATTTAAGAAAATGCAAACATGTAAGCCACTGGGAAGATGTTGGTTTTCAACAAAAAGTTTCGCAGAAAGAGAGAGAGAGAGGGGCGGGGGCGGGGGAGGGAGCTATCAACTAATAGGGGAGGAAGCAAAGTAGCGGCAATTAACAATTCCACACTGAGTGATGGAGATTAATTAAAATCAATGATAACAATTCTGAAGGAGAGCGAAAGAGAAAGTAGAGAGAGAGAGAGAGAGGGGGGGGGGTGGAGGGAGGGGGAATAAAAAAGGGGGCACTAGTAGTTACTAATAGAGGAGAAAGCAAAATAGCGTCTTTTATTGACAGCTCGAATATTGAACCCGTCGCTCTGATTAGAAATGTTTTATCGAAACCCATTTCCCGGCTACTCTATGGAAACGCGTTATTAAAGCCTTCTGAAATGAAAGAGATTGGGGAAGAGAGAGAGAGAGAGAGAGAGTAAGATATTGAAAGGGGGATGGAGAGGGTTGAAATTTCAAATAACTCTAAGATCGGTGATCATTTACGGGAATTAGTTCCACATGTTGTGCAAAATATGTGGACCAAAATTCGAAATGTTTGCATAGGAACGATACGCAGAGAATATACAATCGCACTGAAACCATCCTTCTACATGTTATAAGTCTGTATAAGGGAATATGTTGTATTCTATTTTTATTGAGCTTCAATGATATAAATCAATATTCTGTTCTTTTTTGTAAACACAGAGTACATAAAGTTACATAATATTTAAACAAAAACAAAAACAAAAACAAAAACAAAACAAATCACTGTAGACTAGCAAAAGTATGAATTTGCATGCAGGCATGAATGCACCAACCGACAACCGACATCATTCCCTGTTGACATCACAATAGGACTTTGCTTTTATTTGCCTCTGCAATTCTGTATTATCCTCTACGCTACGTAGAGGATATACAATCTCACTGGAACCACCTAAGTCTGTATAAAGGAACATGCATCAACCGATATTATTCCCTGTTGACAGGGGCATCGCTGGACCTTTTCCAGTGGGGGGGGGGGGGGGTTGTAGAGGCCACTGATACCGACAAAAATTGCCACCGATTACCGACGATCAAAAACAACAACAACAACAACAACAACAAAAAAAAAAACGGTATTTAAATAAAGTTTCACCACCCCTCCCCTTCCCATAGACGTAAAGGCATAGTTTCCCAAAGGGCTGACGCTCTTTTTTTTTTTACTGCGAGCAAGCAAAGAGAGCGAGCAAAAATTTTGACACTTTTTGTAGTGAAAATGTACACAATATTCGGCTATAAAACTACCTTTAATATTCAGACATTTTAAGCATCTTGCTGCCCGATTATGAAGTGATAGTTATATATTGCGAGCGAGCGAAGCGAGGAAGCAAAAATTTTGACACTTTTTTGTAGTGAAAATGTAAGAAAATACATATTCGTCTATAAAACTAACTCAGTATGAGGACATTTGAGCATCTTGCTACCCGATTATAGGGTGGTAGTTATTAATTGTGAGCTAGCGAAGCAAGCGAGCAAACATTTTGATACTTATTGTTGTAAAAATGTACAGAAATTACATATTCGGCTATAAAACTGCCGACATATGAGGACAAAGTATGAGCATCTTGCTACCCGATTATAAGGTGGTAGTTATTGCGAGCGACCGAAGCGAGCGAGCAAAAAAACTGACACTTTGTTGTTAAAATGTACAGAAATTACATTCGCCTATATAACTACCCAAATATGAGGATATTTGAGCATCTTGCTCCCCGATTACGTGATGGTATTATATTGCGAGCGAGCAAAAGTTTTGCCCCTTTTTTGTTGTGAAAAATTACAAAAATTATGCACGGCACGGTACGATATAGACGTCGGTACAGAGAGCCTTGCCTGACCCGACACGGTCCATCGTCAAAAATGTTGACACTTTTTTGTAGTGAAAATGTACAGAAATTATGCACGGCACAATACGGTAGAGACGTCGGTACAGAGAGAGAGCCCTGCCTGACCGGACACGATCCATAATTTTAAAAAATGACACTTTTTTGTAGTGAAAATGTACAGAAATCATGCACGGCACTGTACGCTACAGACGTCGCACAGTGGGCCACGGGGAAACTAAAGTGCACCAAAAGTCATTTTGGGCAATTCGTTTTTTTTTTTTAATTTTTGGTCATGCCCTCTTGAATGACAATACTTTGAAGAATGTTTCAGTAAAATATTTAACTCCGGTATGTACATTAAGGGTGTATATTTCCTACTTCAAGCTGCAAAATTCAACATATTGCGAGTTTCAGTGTAAATTGTGACCAATTAAATAAATAAGTTATTTCAACATGTAGTTTTTAAGTTATCGATCTATAACTGCTCCCACATATTCCTGAGAGTTCATTTCACTTTATGAATGGGGTAAAAATGGAAAGAAACGCAATCTTCGTGAGTATGATAGGGTAATTATCGTAGAAAATAGACTGATTATTCGTGTTTTTTTATAAATCCATATGAAAAGTTTAGATTTCCACGGATTTCCAATTCAATTTTATTACCACCATTTTTCCTGATGTCTCATGCAGCTTTAAGTTGACAGATTTGGCTGCCACCTTCTGCCACTTTTTATGTTAGAGCCGATTTTCCTTGCACATTTGTTACCCGGAAAAATATGTTTATTTTGACAGCGCAGACGCTGCAGAGGATTCTCTGTCTTCATGTGGCGCCACATGGCGCGCATGAATTTTTTTTTTTTTTTTTTTTTTTTTTTTTTTACACGGCAATGTCCCATATAAACATGATTAACACTCATAAGAAGTAAGCAAGATAATAAATTATAGGGCTTTGGAGAAAGTATGATTTGTATTATAATTTGTCCAACACCAAAACCAAGCTCTCAAAATGTTATCTCTTTTTTTTTTTTTAACAGACCCAACATTCTGAGTAATTCTCAATGGCTTCAGTGAATATTTCAAGGCGAAGGCTTTTCGAAATAATTCACTCTTCTGACAGTAGGCCTCTAAACAGTAGGGCAAAAGGACTCAAAATAGTATGGACCTTATCAGTCAGTATTATGATTTTGATAACTTCATAGTACCTACAGAATATACTTCTCAGTGATACAAGTACGTTTCCTTTTCGCAAAATTATCAAGGCTACAGAGGGCGGGCGCTTTTTCATTTTTTTGTTAAACTTCGTTTAATAAATCATTTTTTAGTTAGCTGAATATTATTATTTTATCAGTTTATGCATTATTAAAGTTAAATTTCAAGTAATGACATCATACATTACAATAAATTGTAAATTTCTCATTATTACAAATATTTTCCAGTACGGCGCTCCCCCCCCCCCCCCTCTTAAGTCATACGTACCGTATGCTTGGGCTTTAAGTTATCACCATTTTCACTTATTGATATAGAAGCATAGAGATTGCATTATCAATTTTCTGAAGTATGAAAATCAATGTAATGCCAGAAATATATTATTTTTCATTGGATTTTGACAGCCAATCAGAAATCGGTATTCTAATGACGTCAGAGTTATTTGAAAATATTATCATTGGATTCTATGGGTCTGAATGCCCTTAAACCCATAACTTAAGTTATAAATTTAAGTAAAACTCAGTGAATATGAATTTTGGCGCACTTTGGAGCCATTCTGGCCCACTGTACAGGCAGAGAGCCCTGCCTGACCCGACACAATCCATAATAAAAAATTAAAAAATTGACACTTTTTGTAGTGAAAATGTACAGAAATTAGGTACCGATGTCGGTACAGAGAGCCCCGCCTGACCCAACTCTACGTCTCCACTGTACCGACAAGCACAACCTCAGTCAGAACATCTCTTCTTCTCTCCGAGACCTTTTCTTCTCTTTACCATTGTTCATTGTCAAATTTTTATTTTGCCTTTTACTTCCTTTTCGTCTTTTCCCTTTTTTCTTTTTTTTTTTTCTCTTTTCCTCTCTTTCCTCTTCCTTTTCTCCTTTTTCTTTTTTTTCTTCTCTCGTTTTCTTTTTTTCTCTTTCTTCCTTCTCATCTTTTTCCTTTTTTTTCCTTTTCTCTTCTTTCCCCTCCCTACTTATTTTTTCCCCCCTCTTCTCATTTTTCCCGACGACAGCGCAGTTTTACCGACGATATCCATAGCGGTGGGGGAGGGGGGTGTCACACCCCCACATCCCCCTTTACCGACGGCCCTGCCTGTTAACATCACAATAGGACTTTGAATCTATTTGTGCCTCTGCAGTTTTCACCAAAACACCTTTGTTTTCCCAATTAAAGAGGAAATATGAAAAGAAAAAAAAATCATTGCCCGTTGCCCTTAGTGGAACCATTTCTTTTGTGCAGAATATAACATTGGAAATAATATCACGCATATGTAATGAAAGTTCAGAACTCCGGTTTAGTAAAAACGTATACAACACAACCAATTGTCTCGGTCCTTCAAATGCACTGTAGACACGTGAAGCCAAACACACTTAAAAAATAATGTCATTTCCATGGCAACAATGAGAAGAGAGTGGGAAATTGTGATGTGCAGAAGATGTATTTAAATAAAATATCACGTAAGTAATGAAAGTTCAGAACTCCCGTTCACTAGAAGCGTATACAACGCAACCAATTGTGCCGGTCCTTCAAATGCACTGTAGACACGTGAAGCTACACACACTTCAAAAATAATGTCATTTCCATGGCAACAATGAGAAGAAAGCAGAATATTGTGATGTGCAAAATATAACTTTGGAAATAATATCGCGTATTTAATGAAAGTTCAGAACTCCCGTTCAGTAAACGTATACAACGCAACCAATTTTGTCGGTCCTTCAAATGCACGGTAGACACGTGAAGCTACACATACTTTAAAAATAATTTCATTTTTATGGCAAACATGAGAAGAAAGCAGAAAATTGTTATGTGCAGAATATAACTTTGGAAATAATATCACGCATATGTAATGAAAGTTCAGAACTCCGTTTAGTAAAAACGTATACAACACAACCAATTGTGTCGGTCCTTCAAATGCACTGTAGACACGTGAAGCCAAACACACTTAAAAAATAATGTCATTTCCATGGCAACAATGAGAAGAAAGTGGGAAATTGTGATGTGCAGAAGATGTATTTAAATAAAATATCACGTAAGTAATGAAAGTTCAGAACTCCCGTTCACTACAGAAGCGTATACAACGCAACCAATTGTGCCGGTCCTTCAAATGCACTGTAGACACGTGAAGCTACACATACTTCAAAAATAATGTCATTTCCATGGCAACAATGAGAAGAAAGCAGAATATTGTGATGTGCAGAATATAACTTTGGAAATAATATCGCGTATTTAATGAAAGTTCAGAACTCCCGTTCAGTAAACGTATACAACGCAACCAATTTTGTCGGTCCTTCAAATGCACGGTAGACACGTGAAGCTACACATACTTTAAAAATAATTTCATTTTTATGGCAAACATGAGAAGAAAGCAGAAAATTGTTATGTGCAGAATATAACTTTGGAAATAATATCACGCATATGTAATGAAAGTTCAGAACTCCGGTTTAGTAAAAACGTATACAACACAACCAATTGTGTCGGTCCTTCAAATGCACTGTAGAAACGTGAAGCCAAACACACTTAAAAAACAATGTCATTTCCATGGCAACAATGAGAAGAGAGTGGGAAATTGTGATGTGCAGAAGATGTATTTAAATAAAATATCACGTAAGTAATGAAAGTTCAGAACTCCCGTTCACTACAGAAGCGTATACAACGCAACCAATTGTGCCGGTCCTTCAAATGCACTGTAGACACGTGAAGCTACACACACTTCAAAAATAATGTCATTTCCATGGCAACAATGAGAAGAAAGCAGAATATTGTGATGTGCAGAATATAACTTTGGAAATAATATCGCGTATTTAATGAAAGTTCAGAACTCCCGTTCAGTAAACGTATACAACGCAACCAATTTTGTCGGTCCTTCAAATGCACGGTAGACACGTGAAGCTACACATACTTTAAAAATAATTTCATTTTTATGGCAAACATGAGAAGAAAGCAGAAAATTGTTATGTGCAGAATATAACTTTGGAAATAATATCACGCATATGTAATGAAAGTTCAGAACTCCGGTTTAGTAAAAACGTATACAACACAACCAATTGTGTCGGTCCTTCAAATGCACTGTAGAAACGTGAAGCCAAACACACTTAAAAATAATGTCATTTCCATGGCAACAATGAGAAGAGAGTGGGAAATTGTGATGTGCAGAAGATGTATTTAAATAAAATATCACGTAAGTAATGAAAGTTCAGAACTCCCGTTCACTAGAAGCGTATACAACGCAACCAATTGTGCCGGTCCTTCAAATGCACTGTAGACACGTGAAGCTACACACACTTCAAAAATAATGTCATTTCCATGGCAACAATGAGAAGAAAGCAGAATATTGTGATGTGCAGAATATAACTTTGGAAATAATATCGCGTATGTAATGAAAGTTCAGTACGTTCTTTTGCCCGAAGCGCATGTAGCGCATCCAAATGTGCTGGCCCCTCAAGGGCTTTACACACACTTTAAAATAATTTAATTGCCAGGACAACATTTAAAAAAAAAAGAGAAAACAAGAAATATGTTTCGGAAAATGTATAAATGTATAATGGAAAATGGAAAACCAAAATCTTTTCTCCTAAGCGCAAATTCAATTTCAGTTCGAATGTTTGCAATATTCATGATTACATTTACTGTTAATAATATAATTATGATTATTAATATTCATATTTCTATTAATACCATTAATAGTTTATTCAAAATTCCTTGGATGATCAAGGAAGGATGTCTGATGAAAGGATAATTATGATAGTGTCTACATGGCCCTCGCAATCAAATAGAGAATTTGTATCGACATATAGAACTCAAGAGGGCGCTATTCCAGTAAAGGAAATTAAGAGAAGTGTGTGTTCATAAGGTCCAAAACGACAGACACGCACGAAACACGTACACACCGCATTTGAAGGACCGAAAAACAATCGAAAAATTTTGCAATTTAGCAAATGATTTTTAAAAAGATATTAGCTACAAAGTAATGTTCTGGCTTAATTTTTTAAGATTCAGCAGGCAAAATGATTTCTTTTACGTTTTAAGTAGGATAATTATGCGAAAATATGATTTGAAATTGAAGCACCGGCTTTCGGTCCTTCAATTTCCAACTGTCCCTCAATTGCTGTGTGTGAACATGACCTGGTACCCATAATGCATGAAGGGTACATGCACACACACGCACACACACAAAATTGCAATGAAGCGCCCGTGCAGCTTTCAATGCCTCTGAGTCATCCATGATTATTACAATGATTAGGGTAAAGTAACTGCCACCCTATAAGAGGCCTGGCCTGGTGATATGGTGTCTTTAAAGGAGAATGAAACCCTGGGAAATATCCATTTTAATGAATAGAGAGGATAGAGAGAAGCAATTTTTAAAAAGTTCCATCAAAATCGGTTACCAATGAAAGTTTGAAAAGTCTCAATTTCTATGGCCATCCTCAAACTGGCAATGTTGCTTCAAAATGGCAGGTTTATTAGTAAAACTCTCAATATGTTTTGTACACAAAATTTCATATTTTCTCCATTATCTCTAAAGATGCTGCTTGTCTTTTTTGTGAATTCAACATATCTTGTGTCGAATATATTTTCCCATGATATACCTTGAGCTAAGAAGGAGACAAGCCTTGAGAGATAATGGGGAAAATGTGAAATTTTGTGTACAAAACATATGGAGAGTTGTACTACTAAACCTTTCACTTTGAAGTAGCTGCATTGCCAATTTGAAGATCGCCATAGAAAGTAAATTGAGACTTTTCAAACTTTCATAACTTTCTCATTTCGTGACCTATTTTGATGGATTTTTTTTTTTTTTTTTTGTAATTGCTTCTCTCTATCCTCTCTTTTCATTAAAATTGATTTTTTCCCCCTGGGTTTCATTCTCCTTTAATAATCTTACGTGACATGAATGCATATTTATTAGAAAGCTAGATGAATTTTGAATCAATAATGCAACTGATTAAGGGAATGTGTGAGAATGTCCTGTCGTCTTCATTGAATGAACCTCCCCATTTTCTTCTTTCATTTTTTTTTTCTTTCTATCTTTCTCTGTTTTCTCTTTCCCCCTTATTCTATTTGAGGCACGCGCCTCCTGTGCCCCATGTAGCTACACCACTGCCATGAAATATTTAGATTTCTTCCGGTCCAATCCCTGCCGGAAAGAACACAGTGTCCCACACACTAGCGTAGCTGAGGGGAGAGGGGGGGCAACTTTTTCCCCCAAAAATTGTGCCCTCTCCTTGTTGAGCTGATACTTTTTTTTTTTTTTTTTTTGTTGCTTGTCAGAGAAAACTGGACCCCATAAAATCGGATAACCCCTCCCCCCCCCCCCCCCCCCCCCCCCACTTAGCGACTTTTGAAGGGCTGGCGAGAAGAAAAAAATATGAATTTCCCTCCAAGCAGTTCCCCAAAGTTGACAGCCCTGCATTTGTATGCCCCCCTTCTACAAAATCCTTGCTACGCCAATGGTCCCACAGTGTGTTCACAGTGTGTTCACATAGTCGACTCTGTGAAGATGTGATTCACAATGTTAAAACGCTCGAATTTAACAGTGTGAAATCATCGTGTTTCACACTGTAAACACACTGTGGGACACTGATCTTTCCGGCAGGGATGATTTCAAATAACTTTTCGCTTCGACTGAATTTAATTTACTCTATTAATTTTCAGGCCTAAAATGGACATTAAAAATCAAATAGCAGAATCATCAAAGCACGACAAAAAGAATCACAGTAGTGTACGAAGGAAAAAGAAAGACACGCCAATATAGTGGCTAAAAATAGGATGAAAGAATTTGTAAGTCCCCCCCCCCAAAAAAAAAAAAAATAAATAAATAAATAAATATGATAACAGGGACTTCACAAGACCACTTTAAATGTGGGTGGGGGTCGGAAATTTTCAGACAAGCAGCAAACAGTAAAAAAGAAGGAAAAAAATTGTTGACAGAAATTTTAACTGGGAGGGGAGGGGAGAGGGGCAAAGTCCTACTCCCACTCCCTCTAGCGATTGTCGACAGATTTGAACACACTGAGCAATACAATGTGACAATGAAGACATTTGTACCCTTAAAACTAAATGTTTGCCTGTTACAGGAATATATATTCTGTTGGCCATATAATTATAGACGAGGTCAGATATTTTCGCGTGCCACTCCACGGTATTAAACTTTGGTACCCTCAAAGTAAATACAGCTTTATTTGCATTAATCCATAGCAGTACAGTGTCTCCTATTGGTGACGTTTTTTTGCATTATCTTTTGATTCAAATGCTAGGAATTACACGTTATACATGAGCATAGAGAGCAAAAATCACAGCAAATTTTGAGTCTGTTCCCAATGCAGTAGTACGTTGTGCCATTCACGAATAAGAGTATTTGATTGTAACTTATCATTAAAGTCTCTAAATTGGCAAATTTGTTTAATATATAATCACTATTTTCGTGTACAAAATTAATTGACAATTTTCCCGTTAATTTTTTTCGATTTTCATTCACACTGGTTCACGTAATATACTTTTTAATTTTTTTTTCAAACTATGTAGGACTGGAAAATACGACTAATTGGTACCAAGCTGAGGAGGGAATCAAAGCTGGGGAGCGTTTCATCAAGCGTTTTGTCAGTGATTTTTACCGACAAATTTGCTCTCAGCCAATCAGATTCAAGGATTTCAGTAACTTATAACAGTTGTCGTTAAAAATCACTGACAAAACACTTGATGAAACGCTCCCCTGATTAATTCAAACTTTAAAAAAACAACAACACTATGAACTGCGATGGGTTAACTTGCTTATGAGGTGAATGTTTGGTAAGCAGTGGTGAGTAGTAATGTCCTTGAATAAATACAGATTCTTTGCATAACTCCACTGTGGCCCTTTTTAGAGCATGTTAATAAAAAGGCTAAAATTGCTCCTCAAAAAATTCTCCTCATGAACGACCTATATAGGAATCTTGGATCCACTATTTACACAGATAAGGAAATATTTAAACCACGCAAGCGTGTGATAACCTGTTCATTGTCATTTTACAAGCCAAATCCTTTTTCGTGACTCATTGCTTCTATTATTTATGTCCCTCTTTTTTTTGTTTGTTGTTTTTTTGTTTGTCGGTTTGGTTTTTTGTGTTATTGTTTTTGTTGTTATTGTTGTTGGTGTTTTTGTTTTTTTTTTTTTTGTTTTTGTTTGTTTGTTTGTTGTTGTTGTTGTTGTTTTTTTTTTTGGGGGGGGGGTATTGAGCACGTTCACATAATCGATGATTGTTCATCACCACTGAGCGCTCATTTTACTTCGAATTCATTAATTTCTCATCGCTCAAAAGCACTACCATTCACACGAGTTAATAGCTTCAATTGTGTGTGTTTTGTTGTTAATGCTGTTTTTTGTTTTAATTATTATTTTTTTTAAATTATATATTAATCTATATGATGGTTTTCCCCAGCGCTCATTTTACTTCTTACTCATTCATTTCTCATGACATAAAATTACTATTTATTGGATACACGAGTTCAAATTTAAAGTGACCCTACCCCCCCCCCCCAAAAAAAAGGAAAAGAAAGAAAACAAAACAATAGAAAGACAGAGAGAGAGAGAGAGAGAGAGATAAAAGGAAAATTAAAGTAGCGATAAAACCCTCCACTTTCAGTTATGCATACATTATTTAGATTGTACGAACGCTGTATTCATGAAGAGGACATCAACTCAAGCTGTGCTAATGACGACACTCTTTTCTATACAAAATTGTATGAAATCATACAGCTGTGGGAGAAAATACTTGGCCGACGAAAGTTATTGACAATGTTTTTTGTGTGCCAAGAGGGGTAAAAACACAATAGCAAGGGGCATCTCCTGTAATATGTTATTCATTTAAGGTGGTACAAATATAAATCACTTTTTGGGGGGTTAGTTTGCATGCGTAATATATTAGCCCTATATGAAGGCACCTTGTCCTAATACTTCTTTCCGGGTTGTACATGTTACAACATTATGAAGTATGATTATGATGACATGAAAATAAACACAAAACCAAATAATAACGAGGGCTAGACCTGGCTCACAACTTTTTCCTTAAACATGAAAATACAATTTTACGGTTTAATCTTGCATTTTTTATGAATGGAATTAATGGTTTAAGTTTCGAGTAATTTCAATCACAAAAGTTACCAGCATTCAAAAGGGTAGTTATTTGACCTTGATCAAATGACAAAATCTACCGTTGTTATCATTATTAGTTATTGTTGTTTTTGTGATGTTATCATTATTATTGTTATTATAATTATTATTACTATTATTACTATTTTTTTTATTATTATTATTATCATTATTATTAATATTATTATTATTATTATTATTATTATTATTATTATTATTATTGTTATTGTAGGTTTTCCCGGTTAATTTCATACTTTTTCCATTCCAATTCATTAACGTGCATTCAAATTCACACAGCGCACGCCCGCGAAAATATTAGGGCTTTCAAATTCAAATTCCGATCGATCATTTTCATTTATGGGGGCTTTTTTCCTTTCCGTAAAATCAAAATCACGCATGTACGTTCAGTTTCCAAATGCGAGCATTGCATTTCCTATACTTGTGCATTCAAACTCACGCAATAATCACGATGAGCCTGTTTGGGGCGTTCAGTTTCATTTTCAGGTGATCAATTTCCTACTTCGTGCACTCGATTTAGTGGAGAAGATAAGATAGATTTTTGTAGAAGGGGGTTATGAGGGAGAGAGGGGACGAGCGTGGTTGTTTCTGATAAAATGAGCACACATATACAATTCACCCTCACAACCCCCCCCCCCCCCCAACACTCACACGCAAAAATCTTATTTTCATAGGTTTCTATGTATTTTTTTTTAAAGATTCTATATTGTTCTGAAGTTGTATCTCCTTATAATGATATGATGTCCTTATATGTTCATGTATTCTTCAATATATCATGTCCTTGTATATGTTCATGTATACTTCCATACTTATTTTCATTTCAAGAAATTTCATATGATATTAAAGGCCCAGTCAGCAGTGCTTCCAAACAACACAACGACATTTCTAACTTAGACTCCTTGATGACATCACACATCAAAAAGGCAACACCCCAACACTAACCACACAATGCGTCAATTCAAAGACCAACTGATAACAAGTGGAAGCCAATTAGATATCAATAAACAACAAATAAGATGTTTATCATGTTCATGTTATCAGTTTCAACGAAAACATTTATTGCATAATCCTTTAAGATATTGGACTAAAGCATGAAATTACACTGCTCGACATGCTCAAAGACCTCTCAAGCTGTAAACCTTCCTCCGCAGATACAAACACTTCGGTCATGCCAGTAAAAAAAGATAAGTAATGATCATAGTTCAAAGTAAAATAATCCTGAACGTGAAATAATTCTTCTTTCAACCTTCGATTATTCTAAATTGAATGCACTTATTTGGAACATGGTTGCCTTTTCACGAATATGAATGACCAACGAGATTTCGTCGCCGGCTTGAAATGAATTTTAATGCTCATTGCTCAAAATACATGCTGCTATTTTAAATTTGAATGACGCAAATGAACAATTGATTGCTTGGATATTAAATCTCAACGATCGGATTTTGAATTTGAAAGGCCGATTCAGTGCTGCGAGCGTGAAATGCGTGAAAGTGAATGCTCGGAATATGAACTTGATTGACAAAATTATGAAATTGACCTTATTATCACTATTATTATGATAATGATAATAATAATAATAAGAAGAAGAAGAACAACAACAACAATAATAATGATAATAATACTACTACTAATAATAATATTAATAATAATAATAATAATAATAGTAATCATTATTATTATTATTATTATTATTATTATTATTGTTATTCTTTATTGTTATTATGGTTATTATTATCATCATCATCATCATCATTGTTATTGTTGTTATTATTATCAGTATTATAAAAACATTATTATTCAATTACTTTTTAAAAGATAGATCGGATCAGTTTGGATATAATTTACCATTCGCGTTCCCTCAAAGGCCACTCTAATCTGTTGACGGAACTATATATTTTCAAAAAATTATTGAATATGAAATTTTAGAAATAAAATGCCTTCCTGATAAAAGCCCTGAACATTCAAACGAATAATGGTATTGATTTTTGTTAGGTTGATCTAAGCATTTTCCAGTTGGAATAAATGCCAATTCAAATCTGTGGACAGTCTTGCGACTTGATGACGTCACAGTAAGACGCGCAGCCGATAGAGGTCTTTAAATTAGCTTCATGCCTTTTCGTACGGTCGCAGGTATTACTATTACTGATACACGATTACTTGCCAGCAGTAGTTTCTCGACTCTGACCACTGGACAAGGCTCAACTCGGCTGATAAAGGAAATGTCCATAGATAGTTACACTGGTTATATTCCGTTGCATGAGTTTACAAATTGTTAGTATCCGGGCACAAAGGAAGAAAATTGTTAGGGGCCATTGCTAATTTGCGGCGACCGGTTGCGATGTACATGGGAACGTGGATAACATATTGAACGAAAATATGTGAGTACACAAATATATGATTTGATTCCATTTTAATTTCATTTCAGCTATTAAGTTTCTTATTATACACGTGCTGATATTGGAGTTTGGGGTTAATTAGAGTGATATTGTAATGTATACAGTTGCCTTATTTTTTATTTCGAAAGAGTAGCCCTACACAATTATCCCCCGAAATAGGTTGCAACGGTATTGCAACGAAGACAAAAATAGAATCGGCTAAACTGCCACTTCTGCTGCTATATCAACACACCTACTACTGCTGCTGCTGCTACTGCTACTACTACTACTACTACTACTACTACTACTACTACTACTACTACTACTACTACTACTACTTCTACTACTACTACTACTACTACTACTACTACTACTACTACTACTACTACTTCTACTACTACTACTACTACTACTACTACTACTACTACTACTACTACTACTACTACTATTACTACTGAAAACACAACAAATACTACATGAAACAACAACTAGTAAGTTACTACTCAAGATATAACTTGTATTAAAGTGAGGTTTTCACATCGTAGAGTTAAAGGATGTCAAATTTATTTGGAGTATTATTTAAAGCATTTCTTTTAATACTATAATATGTGTATCAATAATCAAGGCAAAACAATACAATTGCTATTATGCATGGCAGATGAAATTCGAGAGTATCTCTTTTAACACACATCAATGAATCATTAATGACATTGGATAGGTGGCTGGCAGGTACAATGCACAATTGTGTTGTTGTATTTGATAACACACACACACACACACACACACACTGTGTGGTCTTGATTGTGCACAAAGGGAAAATCTAATTGAATATTCTGAGCATTAATCAAAACATGATGTTAAAAAAAGAGGTCAAAAAATTACTTCAAATAAATTTGACATCTCTCAACTTTACCAGGTAAAAACTTCATTCTGATTCGAGTTATAACTTCTGAGTTATTAACGTGTGTCAAATGTTTTTTTTACACATAGTACACCTACTACCACTACTACTACTACTACTACTACTACTACTACTACTACTACTACTACTACTACTCATGATACTTCTACTACTATTACTTCTACTGCTACTACCACTTCTACCACTACTACCACTACTACTACTACTACTACTACTACTACTACTACTACTACTACTACTATTACTACTACTACTACTACTACTACTACTACTACTACTACTACCACTACTACTACTACTAAGACTACTACCACTACTAATAAAACTAATACTACCACTACTACTACTACTACTACTTTTACTACTACTTCTACTTCTATTACAACTAGTAGCACTAATACTATACTACTATTAGTCAACTACTATAACAGAAGAAGTTGGAGTAGGTAGTAGTAATCCTACTACTATGTACTCCCGATGTACTGGCGTCGAAACTATATAATAGCCATATGACATCAAAGATAATAATTAATAATAGCATCGACCATGCTAATGCCGCTCTTGCTTCTGCTAATTCAATGACTACCACCACAACGAACACTTCTAGTACTACAAGACAGATACTACTATAAAACAACAACTGCAAGTAGTGATACTACTCTAATGCTACTATTGGCAATATGATACTCTACTTCTATACTACTACTGCTGCTACTACTAATACTACTACTACTACTGCTGCTGCTGCTACAACTACTGCTATTAGTATCATACTGTTTACCACATGCATTAACTACTAATTACTGCCACTACTCTTTTTATAACTACTACTAGTACAGCAACAACTGCTACTCTACTACTACTACTACTACTACTACTACTACTACTACTACTTCATGTCCTACTACTACATGTACTACTACTACATGTACTACTACTACATGTACTACTACTACTACTACTACTACTACTACTATAGTACTACTACTACTACTACTACTACTACTACTACTACGACTAATACTACTACTTCTTCTACTACTTATACATGTGTCTTGTTTTGATTATAGATTAAGAAAGATTTGAGTATAATTTTATAGGAATAACGGAAATCTAAGTTACATGATAGTTAATATTCTAGTCTCAGTTATCACGTTATTTCACTTGTTCCATTGGTCAGTTTGTATTTCCACAAACAATTGCATGCGAATATGATACGATGATCAGCTGTAGGCATGGGACCAAATCCATGGGGACAGGGGGATATGTCCCCCCTTCCACCCCCCCCCCCCTCCCCCACCTTTTTGATCTTTTTTTTTTTTTTTTTTTTTTTTTTTGCTTGTCAGAGAATTTAGGAGGAAAACTAGACCCCAAAAATGTGATAACCTTCTTCTTTTTTTTTTTCTTCTTTTTTTTTTTTTTGGTTAGAAAAAATTGAAGACATTACGGACAGGTACAAAAGTTAAATCATGAGGGACCCCCCCCCCCGAATTTAATAATGGATTTGAGCCACTAACTGTAGGACCCTACATAATAATGCAAATATAAAGTTTTTGCACGCAGTCGTAGGCACATTTAAATATAACTTATGCTTGCAATTCATTAGCTAGATGTGCAATAAAAACCTATAGTGTCATGCAAACGCTCCATGATGACGGGAAATTGGAAGCGCGTTGAAGAAAACCAACAAACAGGATAAAAATGCGCTTCCCCGGCGTGGCAGGATGGAGCCTTCAAGTTGCCATGCCACTTCAGGTTTTATCACGTGCTGGATATTAATAAAATATACCTTGCGCTGAGAGGCTCCAATTGAAATTATGGATTCTCTGAGGAATATCACATGGTGCTTCGAACAGAGTGCATGGTGTATTTGCTTTATATCCCACACGAGTAAACTATATAGATTAAACAAACAACAAAACAACTAAACAACTAAATGTAGAATCTAGACCTACATACACTGTGAAGCTCACGCACAAAAATTACAGCGATACATTGTCGCGATATCGATAGCTTCAAAATATCCAAAATAACAAAAAAGTGACGTCAAAATATGGGTAAAGCGAAAATATTCTGAGGTTTTACGTAATACGCGATATCCATTTTTTTCTTCATGACACTCCTGGCCAATCCTTGCACGAAAATTGTATGATGTAAAGGATATCAAGATTTTAAAAAAGGGATATACCCTATGTTTAGAGAGAATTCGATTCGCATTCCGTCTCTTGAAACATTTGTCATAGTGTCATAGGTATCACAAACACCAACAAGTCATACTGTGTGACTTTCAGCTCAATGAAAGGTGTTTTTGGTCGGCATGGTTAAATTTAAGTGTTTCTTTTTCTTTTTCTTTTTCTTTTTTTTTTTGGGGGGGGTTGTATTTCCTGAAAAAGTATACTTTTTTTATATAAGTAATTTAAAAATTTGGAGGCACCAAAGAATCTTAAAGTGATATTTTTGAAAGCTGAGAATCTCCTCATTCAGAATCAGACCTTAAATAAAAATTCATATCTGGTAGTTTTTTTATGGTTTTGTGGAGCCTGGTCAGGGTCGACCATGCATAATCCGTTTACACGTATAACTTTAATCAAGCCTACTAGGTGTCGGGGGCGGGGGTGGAAGGGGAGTAGGGAGAGTACGTCGGCGTTTGTAACTGTGTAACTGCTCCTTCACAGATCTACTATTTTCGGGACTATTTTAAAAGTAAAGTGTTAAATAGCTATTTATTAACACTTTAAAAATGCTGGATCTATAACAGACTAACAATAAAAGGAGGTTTCTAGCTTTCGAGATGGGGGGGGGGGGGGGTAATATGGCAGGAAACATGAATCAAGCCCTGCCTCTTTGAAAGCATCTATCATTCATCATGTCTTAATGTACAGAGGAATACAGCAATTATCGTAGGTCGACGTTCAACGGCTTGCCCGGAAGAAGACCCTTTGACCCTTAAAGGAAGCTTGCATGAGTTCTGGAAAAGGTGAAAAATAATTTGTGAGCTTTCTCATTCTTTTTATGTTAGTTTGGAAGATTATAGTAGATGTCCCCTGAAAAGGATTGCTCTTCAAATGCTTTCACATGCAAAATACGACAAGAAACGGCTGAAATGTTCGGGCCGAACATTAATTTTGTGTGTAGACCCATATACACATTTCTGTGTGCAGTGCATGTGACTCTCAGCAGGATTGAGTCAATTTCTCACCATTTTGGTGATTCCAAAACCTTAAAGCATACACCAATTCTTACGTGCTATAAAATCAACTTTGCCCAATTGCTTTGAGACAGTTTCTTTCACAATTCATGACCAGAACTCAACTTTATCTTTAATCACAGGTGTCTAAATTCTTTTTTTTTTAAATCTGGATGAATCTCTCTGGCTCTGTTATCGTTTAATTCTCCTTTCATCCTGACATTCCTAATACAGTGAAACCTGTCTATAAAGACCACTCACGGGAGACAACAAAAGCAGTCTTTATGAGCAGGTGGTCTTTATGTACAGGTTCCAATAATACATGTTTCAATGAGACACACTTTTCAAGGGAAACAAAAATTATGGTCTTTATGGACAGGTGGTCTTTCTATACAGGTGGTCGCTAAAGCGACTGTACTGTACTTTAGTCAAAACAACGAGGTCGGGTGGGGGTTGGTTTGGAGTCAGTTTGGCGGTGTCACAGAGGTACAAGACACACTAAAATGAATGTAAAATTCTAAATTTGTATCTGAAAGTTGTAATTACGCTATAGCACATTGCCAATTTAAAAACTGTAATACTCATGTTCATTTAGAAAATTCCAAATTATGAACGGCCTAAAATTTAGTACAACAGGAATAAATTCTAATTTGTGTGTCAGTGAATTTTGTTAATTCTGCCTATGAAGAATAGCATTCTAGGGCAAAAGATTTGCAAAAATGTCACTGAAAGATGACAATGAAACGTAGTTCTGTGTACATTATTAAACGTTTTTTCTTTCTTCTTCTTCTTCTTTCTTTCTTTCTTTTTTTACATAAGCTTTATACAACGTTGCCAGGGTTAGCAAAATTCTGCTTTCTGGCAGAATTTTGAGACAGCTTTAGCATCTAGCATTATGGTGAGCATAATTTGACAAAATTTAGCAGAATTTTAGCATAATTTTTGTGTTTTTGTTTTTGTTTTTTTTGTTGCTTGTCAGACAATTTTTGAGTAAAAATACACCCCAAAAATGCTGATAACCTTTTTTTTCTTCTTTTTTCTTTTTGCTTTTAGAGAATTTTTGAGTAAATACACCTCAAAAATGCCTAAAAACCTTCTGGAGAGGGGGGGGAAGCTTTTTTTTTTTTTTTCTTTCTTTTTTTGTTTTCTTTAGCAGAATTTTGCCCTGCTCCCTAGCATAATTCCATTTTTAACGCTGGTCACACTGGATGTATACCAATCACAGTCATTCCGTACTTGCGCTATACTAACAAAGCCACTTTAAAATCCTGCTAGGACCAGCTCCTGCTCTTTCATGAACACTGACGTCACCTTTTTCATAATCGTTATGCGAACATGACATCATATGTTGAGCAATTCAATCTTTGGTGCGAATTATGAACGGGAAACCCTTGATTATACTCCAATACACTGCCAATTTAAAGATTATAATGTTCATCCTCATTAGGAATAATTTATACTAAATCATAAACGGCATAGTCTTAGGGCAAGTAAATATTCTAATTTGTCAGTGATATTTGCCTGTGTAAAAGAGTATTCTAGATTTTTAAAAAATAAATAAAGAATGTCACTAAAAGACGTCACTGAATGTCAGTCGGTGTCTTTGATAGAGATCGATGGTCGGTGTGCATTAAACATAATGGCTGCACCATGCAATCCCATTTCGTGCGCTACTCATAAAATTACTGTAAAATCCCTCTGGTACCCGTGCTTCCTGCCATCATATGACAATGAATGTCACCTGTTGATAATCAACCGTTATACCACATGAAAATATGTGTTAAAGAATTCAATCTTTGGTGCGAGTCGACGGGAAAACCCCTGATGTACTGGAGTCAGGCTGTCAGTGTGGCCAGCGAAAAAAAAATACTATTCTGCTAGGGAGCAGCGAAAATTCTGCAAAATCAAAAACTTTACTGCTAAATCAAGATTTTACTCAAAAATTCTCTGTCAAGCAAAGAAAAAAAAAAAAAAAAAAAACGTTATCAGCATTTTTTTTTTTGGGGGGGGGGGACATTTTACTCATAAATTCTCTGACAATCAAAAAAAAAAAAAAAAAAGATTATCAATATTTTGGGGGTGTATTTTTACTCACAAATTCTCTGGTAAGCAAAAAAAAAAACATCAGAATTATGCTAAAATTCTGCTAGATTTTGTCAAATTATGCCTAGCATAATGCTAGATGCTAAAGCGGTCAAAATTCTGCCAGAAAGCAGAATTCTGCCAACTCTGGCAACGTTGCAGGCCTTCAAACTGTGAAGAGTGTATACAGTCCCTCTATTTTCTCAACCCTAAGTTGGCGCTATTTGGAATCTAAATCAGAGCCTGCTTTAATGTCTACTCGGGCATTGCCATTGCAGCATCGTCTGTTATTTGGAGATATTAATCAACCCAAACAAAGAAAGAAATGAAGACATCTGGGGAAAGAATTAGGGATGGTGGTAAACGGAAGTCATTAATCCTTCTTATATATATATATATATATATATATATATATATATATATATTAAGAGCGGGCGGGGGCACATGATCCAAGGAAAGTCTGAATAATGGACACCCAAAACCTTGTATTAGCTACAGACAGAGGCACATTTTTAAAATTGCCTGGGAGTCTGGAAAAGGTTTATTTCTTTTACCGGGAGAAGGGTCATTTTTTCTTATTTCAAAGATGCTCCCCTCTCAATCTGTATTTGCGACGAAATTCAAAATTCGAAGTTTAATGCAGGTTGGTATGATAATCTGTATAACGACTGCACAACTGTTCGTTTTGTACTTTGCCAGATAATTCAGGTCACATGGCCTGTTATGAATCGGCCCTTCTTCGCCTTCTGGTGGTGATTTTCTTCTCATTTTCTCTCGTGATTCTTCGGCAATCTTCGGAGTGGTTGCCACGTCCGGCCTACAAACGACCTCCAATATACAGGGTAAGTCTGGAGGGGCACTGGGGGGGGGGGGTGGTTTCTTTCATCAGGTTCTTTTTCCGAAGTTTCAAAGTCCGAAACGAAAATTGCCCATATCAAGAAGTTCATGATTCTCACACTGAAATAGGGTAGCCATTTCATTTTAAAAATTGTGAACCTCCAGAATTCCGAACCTATTTTCATTTTCGGAATTGCAAACCTTATAATGTCATTTTCGAAATTACGAGCCTTCGGAATTACGAATCTTCGGAGCAATTAAACTTCGGAATAACGACACGTAACCAATATAGCTACTCCATACCCTACATGTTTACCGACAAACAAGTGGTGATGGTCAAATGAAAGATAAAATTAATTCGCCCCCCCCCCAAAAAAAAAAAAAATAAATAAATAAATAATAAATAAATAAATAAATAAATAAATAAAATAAAATAAATAAATAAACAAAAAAAATAAATAGATAAAATAGAAATAATTATAACTAAATAAATAAAATAAAAATAAACAAATGATAACTGTAATTCAAAACAACGTAATTCCATGATTTAAGATTGCTAGTTATAAAATCGAACTCCTGCTCCATATGTTATTTGGAGAAGGCATTGAATTTCGGTGTTGCAGGTCCCATCTGGTCAATTTATGCTACTAACACCGACATGATCATCCATAGCAGTACAGCTAGTACAGTGCCTGCTTTTTTACTGACTATTTTTGCATCATCTTTTGATGGAGAATGCTAGGAAATAAACATTTCAACAGAATTTTGATTGTATATTTATTATATCATTATGAAATATAACGGTGATTATCACATTTTGACAAAATATCCGTATATACAAACTCTAACATACGAAGCTACTTCTAAGTTCACTATCTTCTTTTCGTCCACCTTTCCCTGGTCTTTATTCTTCTATTCTCATGTCTATTATCTATTGCTTATTCCATCTGATTCCGTGACCTCCTTTTTGATCCTTTCGCCTTCTTATTCTTTTTCCCCCTCCCCTTCCTCCTCCTCCTCCTCTTCTTCTCATCTTCTTCCTCCTCTCCCTCTACCTCCCTCTTCTTCTTCTTCTTCTTCTTCTTCTTCTTCTTCTTCTTCTTCTTCTTCTTCCTCCTCCTCCTCTTCTTCTTCATCCACTCCTTCTTCTTCTTTGGACGAACTTGAGATAAGCAGAGGTGAAATATACCATTACTTAACTGCAGTCACAATCACCTTTACCATTGTCAATTTGCTTTATCATTAATTTTTAATGCATATATATTTTCGTGATTATGTTGTAATTTATGTTTGTTCTTCTTGAATGCATTTCCTTTTTATTTGTAAAAATCTGTACAATTCAGCCTATTGGCTGCCATACAGATTTTCAATAAATATACCATTCTATATTATACATGAGAACGAAAACCACAGAAAATTTTGAGTCTATTTCTAATACATCACGTTTTGCCGTTAACGATTAAAAGCAATTCAGTTGTAACTAGTCATTAAAGTCTCTAAATTGGCAACGCAGTGTAAATTATATAATCACGATGTTCGTGTGCATACACTGTATTGACCATGTGGCATATTTATATCACTTAATTTACCAGAATTCAAAATACTGAATTGATTGATATTGGTCAACAAATCACTGTAACTATATACTGTTAAAACAGTTGTACTTTGGTCACATCGAGGAGACCAACGCTAGACCGACAACAGACCGATCAAAATTCTTTGACAAGTCGGGGGGGGGGGGGGAAGAAAGATTATCAGGTTTAAAAAGGGGGCACAATTTATGCACTATCATAATTTATGATTCTAGAAATCTGTTCCCAATTGAATCAACTATATGACCATCACAACATACTTTCACTTGTTTGTTATTTTGTGGAAAAGGTGTTTAGCAATCAAAATGAAACATCATCAAACGAATCGCCGTGGACAAAAGCACCACCTTGGACAAATGCCCAAAATGAAACCATTCCGTACACGAGCAATGTATACACTTCTGCAGATATCATCGACACGAAGGCATCATACGAAGTCAACGAAACCATACAGATCCGTATCACTGCAAGGGATATCAACAACGTGCCGAAAACCTACGGCGGTGACTACTTCCGGGTCAAACTATATACCGCAAATTATCAAGCCTCCTGGAGTATTGACGTCATAAATGACCTTGGAAATGGCACCTACATTGCTGACGTCACTTTACGATGGCCTGGGAAGGTTGCGGTGATTGTTACCTTAGTGCACCCAAGTGAAGCTATTCGAGTCCTTGAGAGGATTCGAGAAATAGAGCCTGGCAGATCAATCTACACAGGACGTTACACTCGGAAATTGGACTCCGGGGTTGAGGCCTTTGAAGACGTGACGTGCCTTCCAAAAGTTATAAATAATGTGAGTATTTGAGATATTAGAATCTTTTTTCTTAAGTCCATTTTAATCGTGATTAATATTTATTTTTACTCTTTCTGGAGCCACCAATGTATGCATTGTCCAACTGAAAGGTAACCGACTGACTTGGTCAAAGTAGAATACAAATCAGTTATTATTGAACGTTTATGCAGTTCTCCCTCAATGTCAATTTTATATTCGGAAATGGAACAGACTGAACATGTTCTTAATATATCTTTTCAATTATTATTTCACACACTGAAATTGTTGTTATTCAAGGAGTGCCCCCCCCCCCTGATAACTTTTGACAGAAAAAATAGATTTTCCCCCTTTTTAGGTCTTTTTTTTTGGGGGGGGGCTTGTCGGAAAAATTTCGGACCCCAAAAAAATCTGATACCCACCCCCCACTGAGCGACTTTTTGAGTGCTGGGAAAAAATATGGGTCTCCCTCCAAGCAGAATTTGACAGTTGACAATCTTTGCCCCCCTTGTAAAAAAATCCTGGGTATGCCACTGTCCTGATTAATGTATATATTATTTTTTGGGATGTCTTTGATAGGTGGATGTTGAGCCTCTCTGGCCATACCTAGACCTCACAAGCTCTTTGAAAAAAAAGATCTTTAAAGATAAAGTTGAGTTCTACTTGGAATTACACATACACGTGGTATGAACGTTTGGTTTAAACAACATTTCAACTATTTCTTATCATAATTTATTTCGAATACGAGAGCATTTGAAGAGCCATCCTTTTCAGGGGACATTTCTCCTATAATTTTCTTCCAGACTGACATTAAAAAAAAGAAGAGAAATGTCACAAACTAGCCTATTTATCACCTTTATAGAACTCCACCTGCTCTTTAATCTCTAAACTTCTTATTTATGTAGATGATTCTTTTATGTCTGGCATTCTTCCTACCTGATAGCAATCTCTTTGTAACTTCACGGATGGAAGAACAGGCTACCCTTGGTTCTGTGTAGCGCCTTCTAATGAAAATTTATCTTGTAGCGACTGGAAGCTGTACACGTCCGATCACAAGCTAATCGATGAATACACAATGGGGGCCGTCAGCAAGAAAGAACTTGAAATATTCAAAGTGTAAGTCATTCTAACAATTTTTAAAATGTTGACATTTCAGACCAAAATGTGACCCCCATGACACGGAGCATGATTATGACGTGTAGTACCAAATGTTATCCACTTTTTTGGGTGTAATATCCGTTTTGGACATGATGAGTATAATTGACTATGAGGCTATAATAATCATTCCAGTGCACAGTAGGCAAATTTTGATTACACCAATGTAGTAGACCTATTAACGAAATTGCTGTATAGTGTAGACCAAATGGAATGCACCTTGGGTCTACTTTTTCCTGTGGCAGCAGAGGCTTGCCTTGCCTTGGGGCGTGTTTTCAATCAAAAATTCGCAGACAGCCCCCACCTCCAAAGCACCCCTGCATTCCCTGCAGTGCTGGGGTGCTGCAATCCCCTTTGATAAAAACAGGGGAAGCTGCAGCACCAACCACCCCTAACTCCCAGGGTCATTCCAAATAGCAAAAACGAATTTCATAAAAATATTGGTAAAATGCGAATATTTTAAAAAATACTATTTCCCTTCTTTTTCTTGAAGACTATTTATATTATTCTTAATGGAATATTGTTTTCCTATTCTTTGTAGGCATAAGCTGCCCTTAAAAAATCCACCACCTCTTCTCAACGTAAAAGGTGATTTTAACAGTAAGTATATAAAAAGAGAATTTCATTTGAAACGTGTACTTCTCAATTCAACACGCCCTAGTACTCGAAAGCTCTTTTCTTAAATGACAAAAGAAAAGGGTTTGAGTCTATTATTGGATGATAAGACTGCCATGACTAAAACCAGATCATGAAAATTACATTGAATTTTTAACAAAAATGTGATTTACGTTATGTAATTGCAGGGGGGGGGGGGAGTACGCAGGATTTCGTAAAGGAGGGGGCACTTATCTCAGAATATTCGCCGCTGTGTATGTTTGAAAAAGAATGCGATTCATGTTACCTTAGCAAAATTATTAAAATATTATTCAAAGTTGTTAATTGTGTGTAAATCAAGTATTTGTAAAAAAAAAAATTTTAAAAATTGATTCTAAATGTACCATTGAAAGAATTTAAGATTTTTTAGATTAGAAAAAATCAATAGAATATTTTTTTTTATGACTGTGGAATTTGTACACTGTCCATGGCCAGTTGGCCAATGAAACAACAAGCTTGTGAGACCGATGATGTTTGTTCGTTAAAACATTCGGATTAGGTATGCTATTGGTTATTTTCTCATGATCCGTCCGATTGTGTTTTAGAATGTCCGTGAGACCGAATCACCTGTTTTGAATTTACGTTTCTCTAAAACAATACAGGTTGGAAGAAAAACCTGTTTGCATATCAGGATTCTCTACCGTCCTGCAAGCCAGGACAACACTTACATAACCCTACTCCTTCGGGCTTCTACAGCAAGAACGTCTGGTTTTCGGACCAATGCAAACTGCGTCGTTTTACCAAAAACGATGTCTTACAGTGCCTGCAGAACAGAGCAGTTCATATTTTTGGCGACTCAACTTCTAGACAATTCTACATGGAGTTCGCCGAGAAGTACAAACCTGAGATAGTGGGGAAGAAACCAGTAGATAAAAGTGAACGATTGGCCGGACCATTATACGCTAAAAGTACTACATTGAACATCTCTGTAGATTTCAAATTTCATGGTTTTCCCGTTCGCCCATCAGGCTTTATTCGCAAGGAGACGATTAACTACATTGTCAATGAATTAGACGATCTCCAAGTGGACTCAAGGTCGGTAATTTTGATTTCTGTTGGAACGCACTACACGACATATCCTCTAGGTATGTACGAAGAGAGAATGAGAGATATCAAAGCAGCTGTTCATAGAATACACAAAAGAAGTCCACAAACTCTGGTGGTCTTCAAGAGTGCAAACACCCGAAATCACAATAAGCTCCTATATCAGTTACAGAACAGCGAGTATTACATCAGAACGTTGGACCTGGCGTTGAGGGGGGTCTTGAAGAATTCTCCAGAACTTGCTTTCATTGATGCATGGGATATTACCATAGCTCAGAATTTCAAAGACAACGTCCATCCTAATCACATAGTACTCTCCAATCTTGTCAATTATTTTCTTTCATACATTTGTCCTGATCAATGACAACTGTATGTGAATTACCTATCATAGTTCCAAACACTATTTGGCCTCCCCTGCATAAAGGGGGTCTAGTGATGACCCAGCACTTCAACATAACTCCTTTTCGGTTGTAAATGACCGCAAATGGTCCGATATTTTGATGCAAACGAGTAAAGTTACTTTGCGGAAAAGTGTTCAGCTGTGGCCTAAGAAAATGAATCTGTGAATGACTCACATATTTACGTCAGTACGATCCTCTTTAAAAACTATTACATATTACTTCAATAGTGAAACATAGGTAAAAACAAAACAAAAAAAACCCCCGAAGAACCAATTTTCTCTTTGTTGCAAAAATGATAAATGTGGTTGATATGTCATAGTTCTGAGATCATATTTCTAATTTTTCTTTTTAGTCAGTAAACCACTTTTAATGATGAGCCAAAAATTGAAATATGTATTCTTATAAATTATTTGAGTATGTGTGGCTTTTACACACTGCTTTTTATTTTACAGATATGTAAATGTGCGATTGTACAGTTTCAATATTTTTAAAAGTTGAACAATTAATTACTGCTTTGCCGCCACTACCAATCTTTCAAAAGCGATGTGTACCGCAGTGGCGGATCTACGGGGGGGGGGGGGGGGGTTTTAGGGGGTTTAAACCCCCCCCCCCCCCCCCTTGGGCTGCCAAGTAAACATTTAATGTGCATAGGAAAACGCCATTATTTGCCTGCGTTACGTTTGTATAGCAGGTAAATGTTGTTTGTCTCGTTAATGTATGCATACTTATGCTTGGTAAGGGTTGTTGCCCAAGAGTAAGAAGTGATTATGCATAAGAATGTATTTTTCGCAGGTGATGCGGGGCAGGAGCATTATGGTGTGGTAGAAGATGTTTGAGTAGTCATTCTAGCTTGCGTTTTCATCACGACAAATTTCAAATTTGTTTTTATTCTGTTCCAGTTCCCCTCCTTCCTGGAATCTACCATTAATGTGTTAATAACACAAATACCTTGCAAGCTCTCTATTATGCCTTGTCAGACAGGTGAAGATGAACAGTGGGTGTTTTTACATATTCCTGACAATATCATTTAACCACTATTGAGCAAGCAATACAATTTTCACAATTTAATAAACTAGACCCCAAGAAAAGGACAATACTCAGGATTGTACACATTTGTCCTGAATTGAATCACACAATTTTGAGTTGGAACGTAAGAAAATGGGTTTTTCCCTACATCCAGAGCATTTTGGGGTAACAATGCTTGGTCATAGGGCAATCTGGTGTTTTTTCAGGGGAGTATTACACCCCCTTTCCCGATGGAAATCTTGTTATCAGTTTTATGTTTTTGTAATATACAGCCATACCTTTTTCTGTCTGACAAAATTTGGTCCATGGGCTTTAAGGGAAAAAATTTGCCCCAATTTTAAGGGACCGTCTGACGACCCATCCCAACGGAAAATTGTGTCACTTTTTTGTGTTTTGGTAATGTATAGTCATACAACTCCCTTCTGACAAAGTTTGGTGCATATGTTAGATGGGTTGAAATCAACCCGACTTGGGGGCCCTTTCCGGGGGCCCTGGGGGCAAAAACCCGACGGACGGCGAATACATTTAAGGGGTCAAATCTCATGTAAAATGGGCTTACTATTTCGGGACAGGCTCCCAGACTATTCTAAAACTGGTTACATGTCGTTTTTCCGAAGGTTCATAATTCCGAAGGTTCGTTTTTCCGAAAGTTCGTTACTCCGACGGTTCGTAATTCCGAAGGTTCATAATTCCGAATAGAAATAGGGTTCATAATTCCCAAAATGAAAAAGGATTCATATTTCCGAAGGTTCATAAGTCCGAAAAATTATGTAGGACTCTATTGCATTTTCGGAATTACGAACCTTCGGAATTATGAACCCTTTTCATTATCGGAATTATGAACCCTATTTCGTTTTCGGAATTATGAACCCTTTTTCATTTTCAGAATTACGAACCTTCGGAATTATGAACCCTATTTCATTTTCGGAATAACGAACCTTCGGAGAAATGAATCGAATGTTCGGAATTATGAACCCTATTTCATTTTCAGAATTATGAACCCCCTTCTACTGTTCTATGGGAAATTTGTGTTTCGGAATTACGAATCTTCGGGAATTATGAACCTTCGGAAAAAACGAGTACCCCATAAAACTTGGGTCAACTGCTTGGCTGTAGCCAATTTTACAGTTGGATACAGTGTTTACCATTCATCAGTTTTGTTCGATGAATTTCGTGCACCTTGATAATGATATCAATATGTGATGCCTTGAAGATTGATGTCGCATTCTGAAATGTAATAGATGCTATTAAACATAGGCTTCACCGCCTATAGTTGAAAAAATGCATTCAAAATCGTCGTTTATTAATGTATGTACTTAGTTTGATTTTTTTTTATTGCATGTATAGCAAAGAGGGATATTGAAAATTATCATATCAGAAACATTTTTAATTCATATTCTGATGATTCATTGATATTGCTTTATACCATCGATTTAAGAGCATATGATTCGTTGTTGTGTTTGTTTATCAACGAACAATGAATGGGATATAAAACAAAGTTATACATTTATACAACGAGACAAATGGCTAGAGGGCAGGGCAGAAGTGTGGTTGATAACTCACTTTTAGATAAATAATAGCATTGTATCAGGAAAATATTCTCTGTATATTTCTGTGTTTTCTATGTAGATAAAATAATTTTACAAAATATTCATTTTAGCATGTTAGCTGTTGGAAGGTTCGTCTGCATTTGAGCTTATTTTTGTAAAAACACAATAAAAACCTGCTTTTATCAAACGCAGCTCTTACGCAAGGGAAAAAAATAACTAGCGATGTTTTCTGGCTGAGTAGACCTGTTCACAAAGTTATTCAAATTTATGGATGTTTCTATCCTGGGGACCTAGTAACGAGGTATTCCATAAACCTGTTATTAATTAATGAACTACAATACTTGGAATCCAGTTTGCATACATTACATGTTGTTATGTATGACAAGCCTCTTGACAAGCTTTCAGGTTGTCAAGAACAACCTTTGTTTTAAAAGTATGCATACAATTTGAATATATTTGTGAACAGGTCTATTGAATCACCCTATTTCAGAAAACTTTAATATTATTATTAATATTATTATTATTATTATTATTATTATTATTGTTTTTATTATTATTATTATCATTAATTTAATATCTTTATCATTATTGTTATCATTATTATTATATCATTATCATTATCAACACTATTATTTTTATTATTATCATTATTATAATTTCACATTTATCATTATTTCACAAATCAAATACAACAATGTGAACGAAGGTATCGAACAATAGAAAGAAAATTTATGAATGCATATTTCTTTCTAATGTATATTTTTTATTACCTTGTTTTATCAAATATTTGAAGTGATTTTGTAAATCAAAATAACTTCTTAATAAATGAATAAATACAATCTTCTCTAATTGTATCTCAAAGAATACCAGGGAATCATAGAAAAAACACAAAACAACGATTACTGCATAAATACATTAGTGATATATATCAAGTTCAAGTTCAAGTTCAAAATAGATTGAATTTCAAACTACTTTCAACATTCATTATCGGTATCTAAGATTTCGAAAATAATATTGCATATTATCATTGTTACATTTATTATTTATTATTATCATGATCATTTTATTATCATTATTATTATTATTATTATTATTGTTGTTGTTGTTATTTTTAAAAATATTGTTATTACTATTGCCATAGAAAGAGAACAAAAATTATATCATACATCACATTTCGAAGAAGGTATTCCCCCGTGTGCTGAAAATATCATCAGTTTCTACATGAAAAGGATGTTACCTTTTTTGACAAGAAAAAAAAAATCATTTCCCAACCGTAATGTTTTTACAGAGACATTTCAAAATGCCCTTTTTTGAATGGCCACGCACAATTTTCAATTTTAAAAGAAAAGAATCTTCACTCATTTGTGGAAAATTGCTTCCAAACTGTTCAGAACAATCCCACCATACAGCAATGAAAAGTGGAAACAAGGAAAATATGAGAAAAGTAGGTGTGACTACCAATATGCGACCAACCTAATCTCATTTAGCCCTTTCAGGACAGGAATTATTTAAGGGTTAAATTGATCACATTTTGTTCTCAAATTGGCAACAATAATATTTTTCTTTTAGTGCTACATGGTTCAAATAAGGTGTAATGTCTTTGAAAACAATATACATGGTTAGAAATTTGCTGAATAGTTGAAAGAAATTGCCAATTTTGATGAAATACAATGGTTTTAAACCTCTCAATGTGTTGCCAATTTAAGGATCTCAAAGCTTATTCTTGTTTTTAAAATTCCCGGCATCAAACACAATATGGTCATGCAATAAAAATGGACATAGTGTGTGCAGAAAATTTTGCTCTTTCTACTCGTGCATCTGGTATATTTTTTAGAGCTCTGGATCAAAAGTTACTGAGCCAAACCACAAAATGTGGTCAATTGTCTTGAAAGGGTTAAAATAATTACCCTCCATCTGTTTGAGGTAAGACTGTTATTTTTTTTTTAAATCCAAAATGAGAGACTTTTGCTACATGATAAATACTGAAAAATTAAGTTTAAATAAACTATTTTTCAGGATTTTGGTCACACACGTGACTGAGAATGACCCTACAACATATACAAGCAGTAAAATCTTACAGTCAGACCCAACTCCGGAAAACCGAGCACAGGTATATACTCAGAAAACGGCCTATAAATATAGAGCCCTTATCGTTCATTGCAAGGCATTGTGTACAAAAGGCAAGGGGGAAAAGGCTTGCAAAGTCAACCTACCAACGATATATTTTTATTTATTTTTTTTTTTTTAATAATGCTGCGTGTCAATTATCTTCAAAATCCTTGAATGATTCGTCATATGAAATGACTTTCAAATGACAAACATTTGAAATAAATATTTCCGCAGCATTATTTCTGAAAAATATATTATCAACAGCAGGTCGATTGCACGATTTTCCAAATGCCTTTTGTACACACTGTCTCGCACTCAACGATGAGGGCTCTATATTCATTTTGCTCCATACGCCGTTTTCGGAGTATATACCTGTGCTCGGTTTTCCGAAGTTGGGTCTGACTGTAAGATTTTACTGCTTGTATATGTTGTAGGGTCATTCTCAGTCACGTGTGTGACCACAATCCTGAAAAAAGGTTTATTTAAACCTATTTTTTCAGTATTTATCTTGTAGCAAAAGTCTCTCATTTTGGATTTTTATTTTTTTGAATAACAGTCTTACCTCAAACAGATGGAGGGTAATTATTTTAAATGAGTTGGGTCTGACTGTCTTACAATAGATATTCAGAATACACTTTAAAAAATATGTACATTTAAAATCAGAGGAGTAGAGCTATAAAATATACAGGCGATAAAATCTTACAATAGATATGCAGAATACACTTATTCAAAGTCACGTGATTTTCAATCGAAGTTACAAACGTGGTTGAAGTATAGTGCGTACGCAAAATAATGGTATCATAAATCATATGAAGCAGAAATGAAGGATGATATGTTAAGATATAGGTTTAATACAGATAACAGACAGAAATGATTACAGCATACTGCAGGGGCTAGGGGTGATGGGATGCTGGAGCAGCCCATAATTTTCAGGGAACTGATGAAAACTTCTTCTTCATCATCATCTTTTTCTTCTTCTTCTCCTTCACTCTCCTTCTTCTTCTTCTTCTTCTTCTTCTTTTTCTTCTTCTTCTTCTTCTCTTTCTTCTTCTTCCTCTCCTTCTTTTTCTTCTTCCTTTTCTGCTTTTTCTTTTCCTTCTTCTTTCTACATTTTCTTTAGTGTAGGAGA
Source organism: Heliocidaris tuberculata (assembly GCA_025618425.1). Lineage (NCBI taxonomy): Eukaryota > Metazoa > Echinodermata > Echinoidea > Camarodonta > Echinometridae > Heliocidaris > Heliocidaris tuberculata. The sequence continues at coordinate 30,655,812 of CM046844.1, forward strand.
AAAGTGGAATAAAAGGGCACCCCAAAGTGATGACTTATCATTTCGTAAGAGAGCAAAAATGCCCGTTTTTAAGGAGTAAAATGCCGTGTAGGGGATCGAACCCACGATCTTATCATTTCCAGTCAGGTGTTTAAACCACTCGACTACGACACCTCTACTATTTGCTTGTGAGAGAATGTTCATACTTGTGTCTCCCCCCTCCCCCCCCCCCCCCCCCCCCCCCCCCTCCATCACCCGGCTAGAGAATCCTGGGGAGCGTTTCATCAAGCGTTCTGTCAGTGATTTTTAGTGACAAATTTGCTCTCAGGCAATCAGATGCAAGGATTTCAGTAGCTTATAACAGTTGGCGGTAAAAATCACTGACAAAACGCTTGATGAAACGCTCCCCTGAAACTGGCGGGGCGTAACTTTGTACCCCAAGTAGCCTACCGCTGAAAAGAAATAGGATGTTGATGATAAACTTATTACAAAATCAAAGCTCAAATAACATAAAGTACTAAAACATTCTGTCATTCTGTGCGTTGCTTTGGCCATATATTTCAAAGAGTTTTGTGCACGTATTACGAACTGGAATAACGCGATGTAGACGCCATGGGCAAGAAATTAATCACCACAAACACCAGTTAAAGCTTATATGCTAGATGGCCACGTCTAAAGATTCCTTTCTTCATGAATTCAATATGAAATAAATGTAACGAATAAACCGAAATCAATTAAGTATTTAGGTCGCCTATGTGGGGTCACTGAGATGCATCAGGACAAACATAAGAAAGAAAATTATTCAAAAGATTGGAGAGAACTGTGTGATGAGGATGGATGATGTGTTTGAAATTCTGAGCTATGGTCATATCCCAAGCGTCAATGAAAGCTACTTCTGGAGAATCCTTCAAAACCGCTCTCATCGTCAGATCTAACGTTCTAACGTACCACTCGCTGTTCTGCAACTGATATAGGATCTTCTTGTAATTTCGAGTGTTTGCGTTCTTGAAGACCACAAGCGTTTTTGGACTTCTTTTGTGTAGTCTCTGAACAGCTGCTCTGATATCTATCATTCTCTCTTCGTACATACCCAGAGGATATGTCGTGTAGTGCGTTCCCACAGAAATTAAAATTACTGATCTTGAGTCAACTTTGAGATCGTCCAGTCGATTGATGATGTAATCGATCGTCTCCGTGCGAAGTGAGCCCGATGGACGAGCGGGAAAGCCATGAAATCTGAAATCTACAGAGATGTTGAATTTAGCACCTTTAGCATACAACGGCCCCATTATACTTTCAGTTTTATCTACTGGTTTCTTCCCCACTATCTCAGGTTTGTACTTTTCGGCGAACTCCATGTAGAACTGTCTAGAAGTTGAGTCACCAAAGATATGAACTTGTCTGTTCTGCAGGCACTCCAAGACATCCGTTTTGGTAAATTGACGGATTTTGCATTGGTCTGAAAACCAGACGTTCTTGATGTAGAAGCCTGAAGGAGTAGGGTTGTGTAAGTGTTGTCCTGGTTTGCAGGATGGTAGAGAATCCTGATAGGAGAATATGCTTTCCTTCCAAGCTGTATTGTTTAGGAGGTAACGAACATGAAAAATAAAAACGCCGATGACATTTAACACTGTAAAAGTATAAAATAGCACCCTGGGCCCCGTTGCATAAAACTTACCATTAGCGGTAACTTTGCCATCAGTGGTAACTCCCATGGAAACCTTGATTTTGATTGGCTGTTGAGTGATGTTACAATGGAATAGTTACCATTAATGGTAAGTTTTATGCAACGGGGCCCTGGTCTTCTCTATTTCTTTATTGATCAGAAACGACCTCTTTTGCATGTAAATTTTAGATCGAGGGCTCTCGAGACCGGCAGTTTGGATTGTTCAGTCTCGTGGGCTTTCCCAACAGAAATACAGGTTTCTATTCTTAATCATTATTAAGAATTCAGGTCAAAGAAATTTTAGGAAATAACAATATCATGGCAAAATGCAAATCAATATGATAAAAAGTAAGTTATCAGTAATTTGTGCATGTCATGTTTAAAGATTTGTTTGAATTCTCGGGAGACGTGTCCCCTTTTCATTCATTTCATAGGTGTTCCTTGGAACTTCAAACTATAGCCAAATAGATGTTTAATGAATATGTTTATGTTTCAAGTAACTGACTTGCTTTTGGCCACAGCGTTCTTAGGCATAAGTTGTATATAGAGGGACTACGACCGATAATTTTTCTTTCTCTATTTCACTTCATTGAAAATGTATCCATTTCAAAATCAATTAATCATTAAAATCAAAACTGAACAATAATTCTAATATTTTCTCCGCCTATTGACTTTGCGTGCCCATAAAATCATACTAAAAACTGTTACCATTCATTTTCTGATTACTTTCTTTCCACAAGAGTTTTCATGGGATACAATAAATCTATTTTACATGCAACATTTTTGATCATTGTACTCACTTTTATAGTCGCCAACTACGTTGAGAGGAGGCGGTGAATTCTTAATAGGCAACTTATGTCTGCAGAGAAATGAAAACGACATATATTTGATATGTATCATTGTAGGGAGAGTTGGTTTATAGAATGTTAGAGTGTGTGCAGTAGGTTTCGTTCCACAGCCATTTTTATAACCATAACTCATCGTAACCGTTGAACGTGCCTACGAAGTACTGACTGATAACGTAAAAGTCAGAATAAAAATGCTTTTTGCTGACAAACCATATATTTTACAAACAAGTAATGAACGTTTAATTTTTATGTCACGAGTAAAGAATTTTACCGTTTATTCAGGCTTAAACCATTTTTAATTTATCATCTACAATACAAAGGAGAGATTGGGTGTTAGGATGAGATTAAAAATTGAAAAAGAAAAAAAAATAGAATTTCGGAAGCCATCAATATATAAAAACAAACAGGAACCGAGTAAAGAACTTCTGGGGACACCACAAGGGACTGATATACTGTTTATATCACGGGCAACTAACTACAAATAAAGCCAATCCTTGGCCTATAAAAGACAGTCATGGATAGCACCGTTACAATCAACCGAACGATTTTGGTGATGTGCACAAATTTGTAAACCCTTTATCATCCCTCTTGGCGAATCGGGTGAGGTAATAAAAGTAAAACTTACATATTGAATATTTCTAGCTCCTCCTTGCTGACGGCCTCCATAGTGTATTTCTCGCATAATTTAGGATCTACCGAGTAAAGCTTCCAGTCATCACAGGATAAACTTTTATTAGAGGGCGCTACACAGTACCAAGGGTAGCCTGTTCTTCCATCCGTAAAGTTACAGAGAGATTGCTTTCAACATAAGGGTAAAAAAAAAGGTAAACATACTTTTGATACGTTATTCACAGTAATTGGGAAATAATTATATGATACATCCAAAAAGCAATTTACCTGTGACAGTTTCCATGTCAGACACCTTTCTCAGACCAGTACTATATGCACGTAACCCACCTCTCTTCACGTTGTTGGGTGTTCTTTTTATCCAGATAGCTTAACGAATCTTGATCCGGTCGAGACACAGGTAAATATTTTTTTCGGGATTTGTCATAGAATTCTCAATATTGAAACATTCTGATGATATTGTTCAACAACTATAGCTTTTGCAAGTCTGTTTCAACAGACTTTATTTTATTCATGCTCATTCATAAGTGGAATGATAAGTAATAATTAGTAAATTGGAACTCGGCCAATTCTTAATGTAGTCTCTTTCGGGGATTAAATCGTGCTTTTGTTTTGTTAATGGGGGAGGGGTATCGGCAATCGTATCTAACTATCCTGGGAGTGATTGGAATTGGCTCTACTCACATTACGGATAACCTTTGGAAGGCACATGACATCTTCAAAGGCCTCAATCCCCGAGTCGAGTGTCCGAAGGTAGCGCCCAATGAACACCATCCTACCGGGCTCCAGGTCTCGGATCCTCTGAAGGATCCTTATAGCTTCACTGGGATGAACCAACGTCACAATCACTGATACCTTCCCAGGCCATCGCAAAGTGACGTCAGCAATGTAGGTGCCATTTCCGAGGTCATTCGTAACGTCAATGCTCCAAGATGACTGTGTTTCTGCGGTGTATAGTTTGACCCGGAAGTAGTCACCTCCATAAGTCTTCGGCACGTTGTTGATATCCCGTGCTGTAATACGGATCTGTAGATTGTCCTTGACCTGATATGAAGCCTTCGCGTTGATGATCTCTGCCTTAGAGAAGACATTGCTCGTGTGCGCAGTGTTGTTGCTGTATACGTTCTGAGTTTTCTGGGACAAAGACGCTTCGTTTGACGCGTTTAAACTTGCTTCATTTTGCTTGATGAGTACATTCTAGAGCCAAAGTAAAGTGTAAAACTTTGAAATTATCTGTCTCGCATATGAGCAGGAAAACAATAAAACTTGGGGCATGTTCCCATATTAGACATTCTATAAACTGTATTACAAAGACGATTTGTTTTAATTTGTAACTTGTTAGATACGACACATTTCAAATGAGTAATATAGGAGGAAATTTACCACAGTGCAATGGATACATGAAATCTCGACGCGGTACCCACTCCAAGTAAAGTACTAAGGACTAAGTGGCGGATTAAGGGCCCCCTTTTAAAACCAGTGTGGCAAACGCTAAGTACCAAGAGCACCTTTCCAACGATCTATTCATTTTTTGTTTAATGTAAATAATCAAATAAAAATGTGATCGGTTTCTTTATCCGATTTTCAAAAGAAAAAAATGTGGATCAGCTCCTAGAAGAACATACGGACTCACCCTCTGTGTTTGAGTATCATTGTGTTTGAAGTTTCGCTGTAGCAACGGTGACATGGGTGACTTCAAAGATAGCTGGAGGACTACGAGCAGAGCCGATGAAAAGACCAATAACATGAGGCGGGAAAGAGGTGACCTGAAGAGACTGCATGCCATTTGGCTGGGAAATTTCTGCAAATAAACAAACGGAATGGAGGCAGTGATCAAAGAAATCATAACGAAAATGGATAGAAAATAAGTCACTTTCTTCATCATGATCATTTCTTTCATATTTTCTCTCTTTCTTTCTCTAAAAATTACGGGTCGTTCTCTAAATTTCTAGGATTAATCAAACTTATCGAAAGTTGGATTAGTACTTTCCCTAATCTACTGGAGTTAAATATAATCTAATTACATCAATATTTCTTGGAAGAACAGGTAAAGTTATTAATTCATTCGAAGATTGTATTATGCTTGAAATATTGGGCCAATGAAAAGCAGCCAGACATATCACGTGAAAACAAAGCACGAGAACTTTTCACGCTAAAAATTTTGTCTAGCGCAAGCTGCGTGATATTGCGCGAGGGTTTTGTGGTCTTGTGTATAAGTCTCCGGACAAGGAGGGGCAAGCATTGTTTGTAAACAATGCTCTGCCCCTCCATTGCTTTATCTATACCGAACGATTCGACGCCTCTGCTTTCTTTGCTAAATGTGTCCTAACTCGACAAGCCCCGCTTTTAATAGGTTCCCCCACATGTTTATATACCTTATGCGTTTACTATTACTGGAAATTATTTTCATACACTGAGTTGTCATTGTAGTGTATAATACTCCTTGTATTATGTCATTTTATTTATATGCTTATAATTTTGCTTTTCATTGTTAAGCATTATGTAACCTGAACGTGGAAACAAAAAAATCAAATAAAAAATACAAATAAGTAAAAAGGTTGTGTTTTTCCCAATATAAATGAAGGTGTAAATATATAAGGCCTGTATTACAAGTATAAATCTTATCCATGTAGTAGTAGAAGTAGTAGTAGTAGTAGTAGTAGTAGTAGTAGTAGTAGTAGTAGTAGAAATAGTAATAGTAGTAATAGTAGTAGTAGCAGTAGTAGTAGTAGTAGTAGTAGTATAGTAGTAGTAGTAGTAGTAGTAGTAGTAGTAGTAGTAGTAGTAGTAGTGGTAGTAGAAGCATAGGGCCGTGGTTTTACAATATTTAGTCATTGTCTTGGGAATAGGCGAGCACTAACCCATGACCAGCTGTGCGTGCCGTTGCTCTGTTAGCCATATTGTCCGAGTAGGTTTATTTCAGAATATTTGCACTCGGTAATCAGAGTATAAAAGCTGTATGAAGAAGGCAAACAAGATCGACAACTCTTTTTTGCACGAAAATATTGTTAACTAAGGGAAAATGAAAAAAAAAGCAGTGTTTGTTGATTAAAGTTCCAAGGTCCTGCCTTCCTTCAAAGAAAAAAGAAGTAGTATCAATTTTACATTGAATCAGACGTGAATCTCACATCTTGGAAGGAAAATATTAATCACACCGCCCCTCCCCCATTGTTTCGGTATTTGTATAGGAAAGGTTCACATAAATGCATGCTATCTCGGATCATATCATTAAACTACTCACAGTATATCACGGACATTAAAAAGAATATCGCAAATGCCTTTAAAATACACGCGTTTCTCTCATTATTGCAGGAAAGATACTAGGGTGAATTGGGTTATTATATAGCATAAAAGTTATAATTTGGATAATAACATTTAATACCTAGCGATTAATAATATAAATGATAAAGTAAATTATTAGTAATGTGCCAACTCCTCGTAAGTAATGTGCGAAAGTCGCAAATGGAGAAAAAAAGTGAGAACATGAAAATATTAGGCAATCACAAGTAATAAGAAAAGCAAGGAAATAAAAACACACAGCAATGGAACAACTTACAAGATGGAAGAAAATCAACCTAAAAGCAATTTTAAAAAGATGAGCCAAGAGTGTATTTTTAAAACAATTTACCACTACAGATTAGCCTGAAAATGCAAGGAAAGCATTAGTGAAAACATTATGATGTCATTTCAAAATGGTTCGTGTTATAAGATCGATTGTTTGTACTGTTTACTCTTTGCATCATTCCATTGAACAATATTCATCTTATTACTACTATCATCATGAGCCAATTTTTATAATTTACTTTATTTGCGTGTTATCATCATCATTACTATTATTATTATTATTATTATTATTATTATTATTATTATTATTATTATTATTGTTATCATTTAATATCATCATTATCATTATCATTATCACCATTATTATTTATCAGAGAAATAGAAGTGATAGTAGAAGTAGTAGAAGTGGTAGCAGCAGCAGCAGCAGTAGCAGTAATAGTAGAATAATCATTATTACTGTCATTTATTATTATTTATTCATTACTATTATACCTATTGTTATTATCATTTATATAATCAATATTATTACTATTATTATGATTATTATTATGATCATCATCATCATTACTACAACGACCACAGCAACTACTACTACTACTACTACTACTACTACTACTACTACTACTACTACTACTACTATTACTACTACTACTACTACTACCATCACTATATACATGTTAATTAGTAAAAAAAAATAGTAGTAGTAGTAGTAGTAGTAGTAGTAGTAGTAGTAGTAGTAGTAGTAGTAGCAGTAGTAGAAGAAGTAGTATACGATCTCATATCCTTAGACTCTTCTTTGTTATCGATTTAATTAAAAGAAAATGTGCATTCCATTTGCATAGATTATTACAGCAATCGTGAAAATAGAAATTACCGTACGCAAAATTTATCATTGTCTTCCTGTATTCTTCATGGACACCTCAGGATCCTTGTCATTTCGGTAGCAATTCATCATTCTGCTACCAAGATCACTTGAAGAAGAAAATGAACTCAATTTCTATATGTTTAACCTGTAAAGAAGTCATCTTGAAATTTAGAATGCCCAAATATCGCATTCACTCGTTTAAAACTCTTGTTCATCTTTTAAATGACGCACTGACAAAGCCACATAAAATACGACGTACGGCATTCCACTTTATAACCAATGCGGCAGCATACTGCCGAGATCGTACATGCAGCTATAACCTTTGCATGTTTTGTGAGGCATATCTTAAAATATCTTTTTGTTGTATATACATTTACCTTGATGAATTCAGGGGTTGAAACTAGAGAGGTGAGCTTGGTCGAAGCAAGACAAGTCTTGAAGTAAAAGAAGATAAAAATTCGAACTATAAAATCCCATCAGAATGACTCAATCATGATAACTATGATATCAACAAAGGCTCAGATACGTGCGCAATGCATCTCCAATAGGTGCGCTTTTGTGGTGATCTGAAGGTTGATGTGGAGGTTACGTCCATTCTTGGGGGGGGGGGGGTGGGGGTTGGGAATGAGGGACAGAATGTCGACTCCACTCCGCTCTCCGCGTCTCCCTTTTAAAACAGTGTCCTAATTTAGAATTTGCGAGTTTAAAACAAATGGGGAGAGGGGATCACAGTGTTGATCTATCTTTAGTTCGAATGTAAGGTTTTGTATAAATTTTGCATAGTCTTTATTATTATGATAACTGTATTTTGCATTTGTATCTTGTTGGAAAAGAAAAAAAAAATACAAATATGTCACTATGAATATATCTTTCTCTGTTAGGATGGAGAGCGATTTTACGGCAGATATAATCAAAGGTATTATTGGCAACCAATATATAAATCATTAATTGGTGAAGTGATCAGTGGCGGCACCAAGGGGGGGGGGGGGGCATGGGGGGAATTTTCCCCCCCCCCAGTCAGAAGCTTTGCCCCCCCCCCAGTTGCCCCCCCCCCCCCAATAATTTTCGGAGTGAAAAAAAATAAAAGGGTGGAAAATGAAAAAGAAAAGAAAAGAAAGAAAAAAGTGAAAAAGGAATGGAGAAAAGAAGGAAAAAGAAAGAAAACGGAAACTTGGAAAGCAGTGGCGGCATCAAGGTGGGGGGGGGGGGGCATGGGACAAATTTGTTCGCTCAGCTCGTGTAAATATCCTCATATTTGGGTAGTTTTATAGCCGAATAATTTCTGTACATTTCCACTATAATAGTGTCAAAATTTTTGCTCGCTCGCTTCGCTCGCTCGCAATACAGGCCTATAACTCCCACCACATAATCAGGCCGCGAGATGATCAAATGTCCTCATATTGGGGTAGTTTTTATACCCAAATAATCATTTCTGTACATTTTCACCACAAAAAGTTTCAAAATTTTTGCCCGTTCGCAATGTATAACTACCACCTTATTATCGGCAGCAAGATGCTCAAATGTCCTCATATCTGGGTAGTTTCATAGCCGAATATAATTTCTGTACATTTTCACGACAAAAAGTGTTCGCAATAAATAACTACCACCTCATAATCGGGCAGCAAGATGCTCAAATGTCCTCATGCATATTGGGGTAGTTTTATAGCCGAATATGTAATTTCTGTACATTTTTACTACGAAAAATGTCAAAAATTTTGCTCGCTCGCTTCGCTCGCTCGCAGTATATAACTAACACCTCTTTATAATCGGGCAGTTCAGCTAGATGCTCAAAATGTCCTCATATCTGGGTAGGTTTATAGCCGAATATTCTGTACATTTTCACTACAAAAAGTGTCAAATTTTTTTTTGTCCGCCCTTGCCCCCCCAACATTTTCTTTTGCCCCCCATTTGCCCCCCCCCCCACTTTAAAAATCCTGGTGCCGCCAATGGAAGTGATGCGTTTCGATCGTTCTACATTGCGAGAGGTGATTTAAGCTTAGAAGCAGTTTTTGTTGTTGTTTGTATTGTTGGTGTTCAGTCAAAACTGACTGCACCTTGTCTGGATGTTTAAATAAAAAAGTCTAGTCAGACGTTTATTAATATTCCTAGCTTGGAACGATTCCACTGGGTTTCTTACAAAAATTATCACCTAAGATATTCTGCATGATTTCATGGCAAAATATCTAAGCAAATCAATTTAATATCTTTAAGAAAATCTTTCCACATCATAATAACATTTAACCGCTTACATAGTTTTTTGTTATTCAATCAGTGGTAAATAGTCCATTGCGATACAATGGGCGCTGTTATCATATCCCTTGAATCTGGATCACCATATATCAAGTTTCCGGGTAGCTTAGCGAAACGTCGTGGGGCGTAAGGGAAAGACGCATATGACAAAATTATTGAAAATCAAAATTTTATTCTTTTGAGGAAGAATCAAAATATTAAAATGTAGAATTAGTATTCAAATCTTTGAACACTTTTAAGCAAAATAATATGAAAATTTTTATGCAGATATGCCTACTTCTACTTTCAGAGCCACATAAAAAAAACTTGCAATTTTCCTCTATGCGTCTTCCCCGCGTCTTTATGCGCCATTGCGTTTCGCTAAGCTACATTGGCCATATTCCAGTAACAAAATATATGATATAGGATTGTTTCTTCAAAACAATTAAATATTTACGTTTATCTATTTGTCACCAATAAGGACTACAATCGTGCACCTCTTTCATTAAGCACATAAAATCTTCATTAATTGAAGCCATATATGTCCCATTTTTCATCTCTGACACCCACCCTCTCCTATATTGGATTTAGATTTCTTTCTTCTATCTAATTCTCTCTCCATCTCTCCCCAATGCTATGTCACTCACTCTTTCTCTCTTTAAATTTGTCTATCTTTCTCTTTCTATCTACCCTCTTTGATTATGCTGCGTTTGACATCTTCTTCACCCTAGATTGTAATTCGAAAAACCTCCTTTTTTTTTTTCTTGTTTGAATTTTTGTATCAAGAGCAAATTTGTATGGTTTTTTTCTCCATAATTTATGCTGATATTTTAATATATGTGTTCTTTTTAAAAAGTAGTTGGAAGAAATTGAATAGATTAAATGAACATGGTCATGGAATTGTAATGAGAAATTGATCGCTGAGACAAATAATAGTTTGAAATTTATAAGTCTTTCAATTTTTTGTTCTATTTCAATGTTAATCATTTTGAAATCATCTTTCTTAAATCAGGTAAGTATGTTTGGGCACTGTAATATTCCTAAGAGGTATATGAGAGAAAGCGACGTTATTCATATGGCAACAATACCAATACGGGTTGCTCGTAAATATCATCGCCTGGATACCCGGTGGTTTATAGCACTCTTGATATCATCTATTTACTACTTGATTCAACCCTTGAAGAGAAACAGTCCTTTCCAACTCTCTCTGTCACACACTCTTACTTTGTTTATTATGTTTATTTAATTCCATGCATGCACTCAAAAATAAAATCTACTTCATGAAGGATTGCGTACACCACTCGACTGTCTAAGGAATGCTATTAAGAGTGTCAAGACTCTGGCGAATAACTCTTTTCATTGACTGATGGTAACATCAAAGGATCAAAGAAGAATAATAATCCCCCCTCCAAAAAAAATTTAAAAAATAAGAAATTAATAAATAAATAAAAATAAATAATGATAATAATAATAATAATAATCATAATAATAATAATCATAATAATAATGATTATAATAATAATAATAATAATAATGATAATAATAATGATAATAATAATAATAATACTAATAATAATGATAAAAATAAATAAACAATTAAATGAATTAATTTAAAAAAAATAAAATAAAATAGTAATAAGCGTAATTGATTAATTTGGCAAGATATGAAATAGAAACTAAAAAGCACTGTACACTGGGCATATACGCATCTTCATGTATGATTTCATCTTTGAATACATGTAGGGTAATACAACAACAACAAAAACAACAACAACACAAAAAAACGCCTACGCCAAGCCTACGAAAGTAACTGGCGCGAATAATCTGAAGAGATTGAGGAGCGCCATCATACCAAGAACCAACCAACCAACCAACATGTATTCACCTACTATTTTTCTGGTGCTGTAATGCATGTACACAAAGCAATATAATATTTCTTCTTCTTTTCTTTTACAAAAAGTAAGTCAATGATTGTCGTTTCCAAACATTTTAATTACAAGTGTAATTTATCATTTGTTGTATCTCACTATTTTGTCCCATTTCATGTATGTAAAGTCGCATGGATTGGATAAGAAGACCTTCGGATTATAGTTATTTGGTTTGACTTTTCCCGACCTCCATGTGGTTTTGTCTTTGCCGAATAAAAAAAAAAATATATTGATAATGACAAGGTTGTAACTACATTTTAGTGGAAACAACTGGGCCGTTGCACCAGTATTCAACTGCTATTTAACCTTTTCAAGACAATTGACCATATTTTGTGGTTTGGCTCAATAACTTTTGATTCAGAGCTCTAAAAAATATTCCAGGTGCATGAGTAGAAAGGGCAAAAATGTCTGCACATTTTTTTTTTTTGGGGGGGTCCACTTTTGTTGCATAACCATAACGTTTGATGCCAAGAATTAAAAAAAAAACGAGAATAAGCTTTAAAATTCATAAATTTGCAACACGTTGAGAGGTTCAAAATAATTGGTTTTTATCAAAATTTGCAGTTTTTTTCAACTATTCGACACAGTTGCTAACCATGCATATTGTTTTCAAAGACATTACATTTTATTAGAACCATGTAGCATTAAAAGAAAAATATTATTGTTGCCAATTTGAAGGACGAAATATGTATGCGCCTGAAGCCAGGCGCATACGACGCGTCATTTGCTGTAATCGTGCGTCTTGAAAGAGTCAGTGTATTTAAAATATGATTGCAAAAAGAACAGTGCAAATACTTTTTATTACACTGGCGTATGGATTAATTGCCTTGACAGGTTCGATTAGCGCAGATCCGGAAGGAATCGAAATGACGCCTCGAGTGAGCCAGGCTTTAGAACATCTTTTATTTCCTTCTCTCCGTTTGTTTCCTAAACAGAACTGCTTTTCTCTCCTAGGTTCTTAATGAAACTTATTATGATCTAGTGGATAAGTCACTGTGGACCACAATGTAAGAAGTAAGAGTCCCTGCCACTTCATTGACTTAATAACAAGATATTAATTTACATTTGCCACATTCAGCCACGGGTGTAATATGTGGGTGACTGGCACTGGCGTACTGGTTGTGGGGGAGGGGGGGGGGGCTACAACCCTTCAAAGTTCCACGCTCCCCTGCCCCCCCCAAAAAAAAAAAATAGAGGAAGGGGAAAAAATGAAATTACCTACCAGATATATGACAAAATTACATTTTCATTTGAATAAGGTCGAATATTTTTGCTCGCTCGCAGGTATTCTGAAATTGGGCCCGATATATGCTCAGACCAGTGGCGGATCCAGGGGGGGGGCAATCCCGGCCCGTGCCCCCCCCTTTTGAGGGAAAACAATGCAATGTGCCCCCCTATTTGCGATTGTGCCCCCCCCTTTTCGAGCAGAAAACCTTTTTTTTTTTTTTTTTTTTTTTTTTTTTTTTTTTTTTTTTTTTTTGCTTGTCAGAGAATTATGGAGGGGAAGTGGACCCCATAATACCCCCCCCCCCCCCACTGAGCGACTTTTGGAGGGCTGGCGAAAATTTTTTTTTTCGCTCGCCCCCCCCCCCCCCCCCCCCCCCCCCCCCCCCCCCCCCCCCCCCCCCCCCCCCACTGAGCGACTTTTGGAGGGCTGGCGAGAGACCAAAAAAATATGGGTCTCCCTCCAAGCAGTTTCCCAAAGTTGACAATCCTGCATTTGTGTGCCCCCCTTTATACGAAATCCTGGATCCGCCCCTGGCTCAGACCCCTCAATTTTTTTGGCTCATTACGCCACTGGTAACTGGTAGAATAATTGTTTGAAATGGACTTTACGCTGAATACAATTGCCAGAGCTAAACCGGGCTAATAATTTCCTATAAGCTCTTCGGAAGCGGGGGGTCGTTTCACGAACCATCATAAGTAAATGATCAGCAACATGTCGACACTGTCGCTCAACTTGTCCTTTTACTGTTTCACAAAGCCGTCTTTGCCAAGACCAGCGACAACTTTCCAGACAACTGACTTGTGACTCAAAACCTGTCATATATATTTTAGAAGACCGTCACAAGTCAGCTTTTAGTGCATGGAGCGAAACAATGATAACTCTAAATTTATATAAAATTGACTTCCTGATAAACCAAGCACTTCCCTTCATTGAACAGTTGTTTGTTTGTTTGTGTTTTTTTTCAATGTTTATATCGACAAATAATACACACACCTTTTCACCCCCTTACAAGTAAATGAAAACGGGATAGTCTGTATTTACCGACCAAGGTTAATGACGACATTTCATTATATATGTCTGTATTTTCCATGCATCTATTTTTCCTTTTTATTCATACACTGCAAAAATTGGGGTGTTAAATCAATATCCAAGTTTTTGCAGTGTAATGCAAAGTCATGGAGTTGGTTTGATTAAACGACCCCTTGATGGACAGTCATGATTATCAGATTATGGACAGTATAATTATCTTAATGTGGTATGTGCTAAAAACACGATAAAAACTACTTTCGAAAAATAAACTCAAGGGTAATTTCAAAGGCCTATTGTACTGCCCATAGAAATCAGGTTCGGATTACGTAATATGCCATTGTAATGTTCGCACATTTCTAAAGGTGATAGACAGGGCTACTGAAATTGCCTTGAGTTGATTTTTCGAAAATAGTTTTTATCGTGTTTAAACCAGAATAGTAAGTCGTTATTATTCTCTAGGTACGTGTTATTCGATATGAACTCGACAGAAACTCAATAATGGTCAGGGTGGCGATTTCTTGTCACAGCCGGGGGAACGCGACCAACGATCGGTGAGAGAGGGGAGGGGTTGTGACGGTTTACCCCCACCCCCCCCCCAGCCCAAAAAAAGAAGAAGAAGAAGAAGAAGAAGAAGAAGAAGAAGAAGAAGAAGAAGAAGAAGAAGAAGAAGAAGAAGAAGAAGAAGAAGAAGAAGAAGAAGAAGAAGAAGAAGAAGAAGAAGAAGAAGAAGAAAAAGAAGAAGGAGGAGGAGGAGGAGATTTGCCGTATAAAAACCTTACATTTTGGCGGATTCCTCAATAAATACAGTATGTTTATTATTTTGCGAGTGACGGAGGAAAACTTGCGGTTTGGAACAGATTTTAAAAGCACTTTCGATCATAAAGGCAAATCCAAGCATTGAATCACCAACACTGTAGGCCTACACAATAGTATCGGGTATTTCAAATTTTCAGGGTGGGATCGAGGGGTGGGATCGAGGGGTGGGGGGGGGGGTGGAATTCCAGGAAGAGGCGTCCCCCATGCCCTTGTATTGCTGACCCTGCAATGGATCCTATGGGGAGATTACATTGTCTGTTGTAAAACACAGGGGAATCTCTGCCTAATAAATACCTGACGGCTTAGAGATCTTCTGCAACACTCCACAGTTTTCAGTACTTATATGCGAGAAAGCGTAACGACCGAGCGAGAGAATTTGCCATTTTGAATAGTGAACATTTACATTTTTAGAGCACTTAAGAGCGTAAACAGGGTGTTACAGCCTACAGTCATTAATTGCTATACATATTTTTGTTCAGTCTTCAAAATTTCAGGGGGCGATCCCCCCCCCCCATCCTCCCCCTACCACTTTTCGAAAAAAAAAAAAAAAAATCCTGAGAAAGATATTCATTTTGTGTCCCAAGGTGCCATACAACGCCCGAACTATACTGCCCTCTCGAGTTGATAATAATCTTCTCTATGTAAAAATAATACATACTATTATAATACTAACTGATATTATACAAAGTAAGAGAAATACAATTTGCGATAAATAAGCTAGGTGAGGCATAAATGCGGAAGTACTAACTTGAAGTTAGCATGACCCTAATTTAACAAAACAACTACAAATTAGCAAAAACAAATAATTCACGATACATGTTACGTACTACAATAGACCTTCCACAATTGAAGGTTTTCGGTAACAGCATGTGGGAGCCTCCGTGTTACCGAAAACCCTCAATTGTGAATACTCACTCATCATGGAAACCTACAGGGAACATACAATAGACCTGTTTACAAAGTTATTCCAATTTATGGATGTTTCTTTCCTGGGGACCTATACTCTCTCTAAAAAAAGAGTGAATTTTCACTGCTTTCACTCTCCCGGGAGTCACGTCAGTGATTACTTGTTTAGGAGTGAATATCGAGTGACTATCGAGTGGTCTCTAGAAGGAAAAGAGTTGGGTTTCACTCTATTTTCACTCTATTTTCATGTCAGTGATCGCTCGATATTATTTTTTTTTAGAGAGAGTAGTAACGAAGTATTCCATTAATCTTTTATTAACTAATGAACTACAATACCTGGAATCCAGTTTGCATACATTACTTGTTGCTATGTCTGAAAAGCCTCTGACAACCTTCAGGTTGTCAAGAACAACCTTTGTTTTAAAAGTATGCATAAAATTTGAATATATTTATGAACAGGTCTATTTAACAAAGTAAGAAAGGGTGTATTACGATGCGCTATTCGTCGATTTAACAAATTAGTACAGTCATTTCAGCATGAGAAACAAAGAAATAAAGCTTGCTTTGATCTAAATAAATTAGGCCTACATAATACACAAATAAAATTCCTATCTTATTTTCATTTTTGATAACAATTAAGCCATGGTACAATATTCGTTTCCTGTTTGTGTGGCAAATGGCATTGCTACAAATTATTTTCTTTCTTCATAGGGCGCTCTCTTGTTAGCTAGAGTCATCAATTTGTATGAACATATTTTGGTGAAGTTGGTTAGGTAAGCACACAGCCATGACAACAAAGAATGTGCGTCAGAGTGTGTCCAGATGAAACCGAGTTAACCAATCTATGAATACAGTTGACTCTGTTAATCCTTATAGGTGTAACTTTTCTAAAGGTAGAGGTTTTATATCATTTTTGTTACATTGCTACATTGTTATGTTATTATTGGGATTTCAAATATTCTGATTATGGCTTTTCTTCATGGCATTTCCCCCCCTGAAAATCAAGATTTGAAGCATTTTCTTTTACTTAACTTGACTTTATTTACGGTTATCCCTAAAAAGCTATAATAATTTGCTCATCACCCTCATTCTGATAGCCTGGCAAAAATTGAGGAAAATCTGACAAAAACTTTTTAAAGTTTATACATTGTCCGTGCTCAAAACCATGATTTTGAGAAAAATAGGGGTTGAAATAAAATGTATAATGCATAGGGTTATAAAGTTAAATGTGCCTTGTCATTCGCAAGAAACTGACTGACATAGCAAATCTACACTTGATCCCCCCCCCCCCCCTCCGGATATTTATCATTCATAACGTATTTTCTTTCTTATAAATCACATTTCAAACTATAGTTTGACTGTCACACCAAAATTGAAAAAATACCCTACTCACCACCGTAATTGGTTCAATTTAACGACCACATATAATCCAAATATAAACAATGTTTTGATCAAATGTTTTTAAACTTTATCAGATTTTCCCTTTTGTGTTTTGTTGGGGTTTTTTCAGTGAGCATTCTGCTTACGTAAATAACGCAGGACGTTTAATAACCAGATTGAAATTACAATGGCTTTTAATGTCAATAGCTTTCATTTCATTTCATATCGTCTTTATTCACCTCATAATTAAAAAGGTACAATAGTATAAAACTTTACAAAGATAAATACCTGGGCAACAACAAAATAAATATAAATATATATAAATATAACATAGTATGTGGGGGGAAAAAATAGAACGAATGAACACGGCTGATGACAGGGCAATAAAATATTGAATATGAAAATGAGAACAGGTGAGCGCGGCCCACCTCCCCTATCTAAAATTAACCGAGTACTCCAGGCTGAAAACAACACGATAGCTTTCTTAACTGTGAATAAATCAATTAATCTGAATAAAGTTTAAGATTACGAATCTGAAACTAATTATCTAAATCTTGGCGAAAATCACATCCGCTTTGGTTTAGTAGTCGCAAAGAAATGAGGATTTGGTATCGTATGTCATAAGTCCCTTCCATTCAAGTTTTGACAATGGGGAGGTTCACAAAGCACGCGGCATTTGGTTCTCGATTACGAAATGAATTGTTTTGCACTATGAAAAGTCACACTGGATTATGTAACTAAGAAATGAGGGATACTTTTAAAAGCATGTCATTAGTCCTCCTCCTCCTCACAAGGAAATAAGAAATGCTACTTGCTGCTTACCTTAACTTATATGATAAGTTTACATTTAAGATCAATTCCACTACAAACACAAGACTGATAGTAAGTCCGTTCCTATGGTAACAACATTTTTTGTTAGCGCGACGGTGAAATGGTGAATGGTGAAATTTTGTAAGACAGATTCAAAGTAAAATTCTATCGAAATACAATTTTGCACCAAAAATTAAACGCAATTATAACAGAATATTGCCAGAAATGACATTGGGCATTGAATAATATTGCATAATTATAGTATTCCAACTCCAAACTTTATTTCTCAAATGCCCTTGCACTTTTTACTTAATTGATTTTTCTAGTAATTCCGCCCCGTCGCGCTCTGAGGGCGCTTTTTCCATTTTAAAGGTTATCTTCAAACAAACGGAACGTGATCATGAAGAGACATGTACATTTTCATAAACTACAGATTCTCAGCTTTCATGTCATATAAGAGGGCATACTCAAATCTTAAATTGAAAAATTAGGGTTTATGTTGACTACTTTTGGGTCAGACCCTTTAACAAAGGTAAATAATTATATTAATAGTATCTTCCTACAAAGATCAAGGCAAGTCATTCATTATATATAGGCTCATGATTTTGTTTAATCATTCATTTGCTGAAAACTGGACTTCTTTTTTTGCACTCATGATTTATTTTGTCTTGGAAAAGAACAACCCCCCCCCCAAAAAAAAAACACCCTTATTTGCAACAATATTAACAACAAGTACGAGGATAATTATTATGATAAATGAGGCATTCCCATAACAATTATAGCAGTTTTAGACGCCCTCCGCCACATAAGGGCGCTGCTAGCACACACAAAATAGTACCCCCTCCCCCTCATCCACACACACACACTTTTTTCTTTTAATATTTTTCCTCCTTCCTGCAGTATTCTTTTCTCATCAAATCTGGCAAGTTTACTGAAAATGACATGGGCTTTGAGTGGAGAGTAGAGGCATCTTGAACCCATTCATCTCTGTGTAGGTTTTCTGAGTTTTAGATGCTTTCCGCCACATTAGGGCGCTGTTAGTACAAAATCGAGCAAACGGACCCCCTTTTCGAAACTTTCTCCTCCTTTACCATACATTTTTCTACAGTTGTAAGTTTGATGAAAATAAAATGCATTTTGACAGAATTATGAGGCCTGTCTAAGGCGATTGCAGTGCTCAATATCATTGCGAATTTATCTTGAGAAATTTATCATTGCAATTTCCTTTTAAAGAATTTCACCATGAAGTCGTGTTTGAAAGTGCTTCCAAGTCATAGCCGGCCCCGGAAGGGGGAGTTGCCCCCCCCCCCGATCATTCAAGTAGGGGGACAACATCGACCCCCCCCCCCCCCCCCCCCCCCCGCCGTAAGGGGGAAAAAATACATGTGATAATTTTGCATTACAACTTGGTTTAATAAGTTTATTAGTGCTCTAAATGCAAAGTTTTAGCATTTAAAAATCAAATTTTTCTCACTCGGCTGCTAGTTCCTTTGTACATTAATGTACCCAATGTTTCTTAATTAACTTTAAGAAACCTACTCTATCTCAGGCTCTAGGAGAAAGGAGGCAGATGCTTGCTTCCATCACTGAGGGGGGGGGGCAAAGTATCCCCCCCCCCTCACAAGTCACCACGATAATAAATTTTGCGGTATTGAGATAAGATTTCTAGTGCTCCCCATTCCAACACCTAAATATTCTCACATGGTCGCTATAGGCACCCTTTACATATAAATGCACCGGAGCAGTGTATCTTCAAATTGTAGAAATCCTGTCTACCAGTGGCATCAAAAGCAAGATGGCAGGTGTTCCGTCTATGAAGTGGGGGTCGCAGAATCATGTTTTCCCCCCGCCTCCTCATAATACTATTAATTTGCAGTATAAGAAATGATATATAACATATTTGAAAATAGCATTCTAGTGGTGTGCAGTGCTAGGTTTCAACAAACAATCATCTCCCCCTCCCCCCTTTCTTGCAATAATCTATTTTGCCCCTTCAGTGGGGCCTCCTCTCAAGACAAGAAAAAATAATGTTGAAGTAAAACTATGCATAATAACCTCTCCTTTGCTCTGAAATACAAGGCCTCAATATTCCAACATAATTTTTTTAAGCTAAGCTCCCTCGCAGATTAATGGAAACGTTTTTTTTTTTTTTTTTTTTTTTTTTTTTTTTTTACTTTACAAACGCTTCTACCGCAATGTCCCGAAGGGCAAGGAAAAGGTAGGTTTTTCTGAAAAAGAGAGGGGGGGGGGGAATTATTTTTCCTGGTCCTCTTTTCAAGACAAAACAATTTTACATGATTTACCCCCCCCCCCCCCCCCCCCGTACTGCCACATTGTTTGGAGTACATTATACATGTACGCTGTAGGTATGCCAAAAATCAACTGTGGCAGTCCCTCGTTTGTTCTAATGGTCGACGAAAGCCAGAAAGAAGTTAATTTGCACATAGAGACCCTTTCTACTATGTTAAGTCTTGTAATCATCAGTCATATCATGTAGGCTGGGATTGTTCCAGAAGGCAAATGCTTCAACTGTTAACAGTCCATCCATTATTCGGGCAGGGAGATGTAGATATTGGGGGAGCGAGGTCACCGAATATGTAATTTCTGTACATATTCACTCCAAAAAAATGTGTGTACGTTTTTACGCGCCCGCTTTAGTATTAATATTTGAGCAAAAGGTGTGAGCCACCCTCGCGAAAACGTACCTTATTCAAAACCCTCCCGTTGCAATGTTCGGTCCTTATTGAGAAATTTGTAATTGCAATTTCCTTTAAAAAAATTTCCCATGAAGTCGTTTAGAAAGTGTTTCCATATCTAATTTCGTTCTGTACTAAGTTTGGTGTTTTTAGATAAAAGTGCACAATTCTGCAAAAAAAAATCGGAGCTATGCCCTACTACTATATGCATAATATCAGTGATATGAACGTGTGTGCGTCGTTATTAGAACGAAATAGGTGAGTTCCGCTGGTTATCAAAAAGAAGCGTAACGGTCGGCTTATCATTTTCAAAGGTAAATATGTACTTTTTGTATCGTGACAATATTCACCGTCATTAACCTGGGCGGCCAAAGACAACAACCATACATGCACTTCAGAGGTTAGTGTTTAATAACCCCTTCTGTCATGTCTGTGCTTGCAATGTTCAGATGTCTTTTGAAATTGAGGTTTACTTGGCGAGTGATTATGAAGTCAAATATCCAAACAATTTGTACGAACATCATCAAGTATACCCAAAGCCAAAATATCGCTCATTTGGCAACATTTCCTTTTTGACCCTTCCCCCCATTTACGCCGCCTGCACAAGCTCCATTCAGCAAATCATATCAGGTATGTTATGGTTTGAAAAGGAATTATCCAAGCTTTAAATTGATACTCATTACGACCAATATTGTTCTCATTTTAAAGAAATATAATCGATCAAAGTCGAGTTTCACTACTGTTTATGCTGGGTATAATATATTTGATGCCCCTTCTGACAGATTTCATTTTGGCTGATTGGAAAAAAGAACATAATAATTCCATCTTTTCTTTGTCGTTTTCAACTAGAATTGACATCAGAATGCTTCAGTCTTTCCTTTATCACAATTTTTTTTCTTTTCTTTTCTTTTCAATTAGAATTGGCCTATTCCTTGATTAGGGGGGCACTTATTCTATTTATGTGTTTAATAATTGTCCATATATTTGATTCTGGCATGAAGCGATTGAATGACATAATTTCAATTTCTGTCTTTCCATCTGTGAAAATAAGGATGATGTGTGAAAACTGCATTAGTTGGTTGTTTGTTACTTGCAGTCATGAAAACTTTTCCATTTGGTTTTAGTGGGTTTGATGGATATTCTCCTGAGCTTGAAAGTGAAGGAACATGCAGATTATGATTTCGAGGAGGTAGGGGCAACCTTAATCTATACAAATATCAAGATGAATTTATTAGGCATGAATCACTGCCAGCTTCCAGTTTATTACAGTCATTTTGTTCATATCATCACAATAAGTTAGTTATTTCCGTGTAAGATAAAAGCCATGAAAACATGGTCAACGAATTTACAGCGATAGTCGAAAACTTTGTATCAATATGACTTTATATCCGGTGAATTACATATTAGCTTAGCTCTCGCAGGGTGATTTCGTTCTCAAAATTTCCAGCTTACTACTGACCACCCTGCTTCCATCCCAGAAAGAGGATATTGACATGACACAAAATGACCAGAAATGTGGATGATATTTGTTCGATTAACAAACTTCGGTTTACTTCACTGAATATTAAATTGTCCATATAGTTTTTCCTATCATCTTTAGAGTTAAAATTTATTTTCTGCAATTTCCAGCTTTGAACTTTTATATGAAATATGTGAAATTTATTTTCAATAAGATGTTAAGTTCAGGTTATCTGTTATAACATTATTCATTCAATTCACGAACTTCAACATGCCAAAATTTATGTCATCGCCCATCAGTGGCAACGATCTGTCATTTATCTGTCCATCATTTTCATCTACTGTAATTTGCTACATGTGTAGAAAAGCGATTTCCAGGAGCTTCAATCTCTTCTTCTACAGAGAAACAAGTATTTTAACCATATATCGAATGGGACATAATGAAACTAGTCCAATTTTCTCTCATTATTATTACAATCATGCATATAAGTATTTGCAATTGTAACCAAAAACCAACAAATTTACCATTTCAGTATGTCGTGTAAGCCATATGCTCCTACGGCTCAGTGACCGGCAAACATATCCCAAGTTGGAAAGTTAATATCAAGTAAAAATATTTGCATAATTACTCAGCTATTTTGAACTGATTCATTCTGAATTATACGTTGCAATTCGACTGTGAATTGTTGCAGTGTATCATTCATTATGATTTTACAGATACATTCTATTTATTACGTTAAGTATAAGGTCAAAGAGTCATAAATCATTGTTAGGTAACTACTAATTTAATATTTGTTAACTATATATTCACTATCGATACTTACTTGGCGACTAAATATTAATTAAACAACTTAATTAAACAATGATTATTATTTTTTTATAGCTAAAACTAGAAAAGTGTAATGTCAAATTCATGAAGTTTTGACTACATAAAACTGGCAATTAGCATTTAACCTAAGACAATTTTAATATTAAAAAATAAACGGCTGAATTTGACAATAGAGAATTCTGAAACAACTTATTTTCCTTAGTACCAGAATAATATAAGACTTGAGCCTTCTGCTCTTTCAGCCGAATGACTGGTATTACTTTCACTTGACATTGAATTGAAAATCTGCGTTATGGAATTTTCAGCTGTAACATTTTTTACATAGCATCATCTATTTTGATCTTTAATTTTGTAATACTTTTGATTTGTTAAAAGAATAGAAAATATAAATTTAAAGAGAAATATATTAACGTTGATCATTAATCTCATAAAAAAATTACAACTAGTGTCTCGCTAAACAGATCTGAAGTGCCAATAAAACACTAGATTTATCCACTTACGATTCTAAAGCGACTGATTATCCATATGAATAGATGTACAAGACTTAAGCTTTATGCCCCTACAGCCCAATGGCTGGCAAATACATCCCCAGTGGAAAGGTCTAAACTTAAACATAATTTCCATTGTATTTCACTACTGTAATTCCTTCGATATTCCATATATTGTTTTCTTTTTTCCACTTTCGTAAAGATTATAATCATTCCTACTATTTTCTAAAGTAAACAAAGTGATAACTTGGATTTCTAAGATCATATTACCTTCTTTCACTAAAGAATCATTATACTACTAATTTGTATTCATTACTGTTTAAACTTATAATCATGACGAAAAATGGAGATGGCCAGTACCTTAACGTCTCGAGATAGACTTGTCATACTTTCCTCACCTTATTTCTTTGAATTTGATATATTGAAGCTTCCCTTCTCTAAATCCTCTATCACACTCCCCCCCCCCCCGCGCACTCAAAAAAAGGTGCCCCCCCTTCGGCAATGGGCTGCAGCCCCCCCCCCCCCCCGAGGATTTTCAAAGTTCCGATATTCGGGCAACCACCACTTCATATTCGGGCAGCGAGGTGCCAGAATATCCACATATCTGGGTAGCGAGGTTCCTAGATAATTATGTAACTTCTGTATGTATCTTCTGTATATTTTCACTACGAAAAATAAAAAATAAAAAAAAAGTTGCTCGCTCGCTTCGCTCGCTCGCAGAAATTTAGAAATTGTAAAGTTAAGTTGACATTCGGACAAAGGGCGTCCCCCTTCGGCAATGTGCTGCAGCCCTCCCCCCCCCCCCCCCCCCCAAGGATTTTCAAAGTACCGATATTCGGGCAACCACAACTTCATATTCGGGCAGAGAGGTGCCAGAATATCCACATATTTGGGTAGCGAGGTTCCTAGATAATTATGTAACTTCTTTATGTAACTTCTGTACATTTTCACCAAAATTTAGAAATTGACAAGTTGATATTCGGCAAAGGTCGTCGCCCCTACCCCCTTTATGATCGTATGATCCATATCTCTACATCTGCGATTTTCTTTGATTATTATTGGGGGGGGGGCGGGGGTTAGGGTGCAGCATTTTAGTCGGCAAATTTGTCAAAACAGTAATGTCGGAAAACTGAATTAAGCTTCTTCTTTTTCCAGGGAAGTGTGAATGTGATGATAGGTACATTATGTTTATGAATAAAGCTAACTGCAGTAGAATAGTACATCTGAGCATACATTCCATCTATCCCCAAACAGGAAGCTTGCAGGTATTCATTATTCACTGTGATTGTAGTCGAACGCATAACGAAAAGCTAAGATTTATGAACTGCCATTTCAGCATAAAACGGCATAAATTCGCAGAAAATAACTATGAAAACTGTAAAAGTGCAAGTTTATCGTACCGATTCTTTTGCATTTTTTTTATTAACGTTGTTGTTGTTGTACTTTTCTTTCTTTCTTTCTTTCTTTTTTTTGTTGTTGTTGTTGGGGGGGGGTATAATTTCAAGATACAAAAAAAGAACGTATTTGTGCTGTTGCAACTAACTCGGGAGCAGCGGGGTGTCTTCAAAGTGGGGGGGGGGGGCACCGACAAAAAAGAAAAGTTTTGGGGGATATGGGGCATCTACACACAAAGCGGAAAAACGACTTTAAGATATTGGTATATTCCTTCATCATAATTAAGACATCATCAAGCATAAAGACAAACATTTTATTAATTCTATCCTAACGTGTTTCTAGATACTGATTTCGTTTTTAAAAAATGTAGTTGTATGTAATGGTTTGATGATTCATTTCCGAGTGAGCGAAGCGAGCAACCAAAATCAAAGACTTTTCTTAATGGTGAAGGCCACGAACAGTAACCCTGTCCCTTTGCTATCATTGTGTCAGCAATAATTTTCAGTGCATTTTAGAGATTGCATTGCAATCAGATATATTTCATCCTTAAAAAAGTAACCGAACTTGATATGAGATTTAAGCTGATTTCATTAACTATAAGTGCAAGCGAGACAGCTTTGGGGATCTTTTTTGTTAAATATTGCCTTAACTTGCTTTAAATCATGGGGACACAAGAATTTTATTTCCACAGGGAGACATTGTGCTCCTCCTACCCCCAGCTTTAGGGGTAACTGCTTGAAGGTACATATATATATATATATATATATTTAGGATTAAGGTCACATTTTGTAAACGACAATGGGAAATATAGGTAAAAGCGAGCACTTATCAAAGAAAAAAAAACACTCATCAGAAGTCAAAGGGGGCACTTGTCATGAGGGAAAAGGGCACTTAATAGGA
This sequence comes from Heliocidaris tuberculata, assembly GCA_025618425.1. Classification (NCBI taxonomy): domain Eukaryota; kingdom Metazoa; phylum Echinodermata; class Echinoidea; order Camarodonta; family Echinometridae; genus Heliocidaris; species Heliocidaris tuberculata. The sequence goes on from CM046844.1 coordinate 30,681,453, forward strand.
AAATAAAAGGCTCATTTTTACATTTGAAAAGAGCACTCATCAGATATGGAAAGGTGGCACTCGTTTGATTTGAAAAGGGGCATTTTATCAGAAGGAGAATAGGGCACTTTTTAGAAAAGGAAAGGGAACTAAGTTAGAAAGGGCACTCATTAGATTTGAAAAGGGCACTTATCAGAAGGGAAAAGGGCACTAATTTGATGGAAAGGAAAGGGACAAATTTGTACCATTATTGTCCAAACTTTCTCTGTGTCTAGGTGTTTTTCCATTAATTTTTGATGAATGTCAGACGAGAGCTGCTTCCTATCGTCAAACTAGTGTACACTTGTGGTAAATATAAATACAAAAACAATTTTTATGATTCTGCTAAATTCCAAGATATCCAGCTAATTTAAAAGCCTTTCTTTTTTTGTAGAAGCTGTCAAGTGATGTAAAGAAATTGCTGTTGTGCGGTAGAACAGTATGTCTGCTGAATTACATACGAATTGAAAAAATACACCGTTTTACCTTTAGCTGCAGAACTCAAACATATACGCACAATGGAAAATTACAATTAAAAATAATGTCTTCAGCATAATAAAGAGCTTTCAAGGTATTTGTATAATTAACACTATATGAATGGTAGATTTCAGCATGGCAGCCACATATCACAGATACTTAACAAGCTCCTCTATTATGTCTTGCCAAACAGGTACAGATGGACAATGGGTGTGTTTACATGATCCTGGCAATTATCATTTTACTTATTTTTGAGAAAGCAATACAATTTTTCACAACTTAATAGCTTATTATTGAAAATGATCATTCGACACCAAAATGTACCTCAAGAAAGTTACAATATACAAAATTATACCGTGTAATTTGACTTGAATTGAATGACACACTTTCTAGTTATTAATATTGTAACGCCAAAAAATGTTTTTTTCTCTACATCCAGATCATTTTTTTGCAGCAAAACTTGGTTTAGGGGTACTTGTTGGTGTTTTTCAGGGGCGTGTTACACCCCCTTTCCAGATGGAAATTTTTGTCAGTTTTTATATTGTTGTAATGTACACCCATACCTCTTCCTTTTGACAATGGGCCTGAAGGGGGAAAATTTGCCCCAATTTTTAAAGGTCTGCTGACAACCCATCCCGACGGAAATTTTTGTCAGTTTTTGTGTTTTGGTAATGTACAGTCATACTCCTATGTTAGATGGGTTGAAATCGACCCGACTTTGGGGCCCTTGGGGGGGGGGGGCTCTGGGGGCCAAAAGGTAGTCATCACAAAAAAATGATGACCTCCATAAACTAAAAGAGAAGTCGAATGATAAGAATTATGCTTTAAATAATGAGACGTAATTCCACTTGGTGAGCATATATTGCGACATTAATGAAAGGCTACCAGCCACAATAATTCATAGTTTTCATAACCATTTATTGGTACATGCTTACACAAACAGATGCCGGCCGAAAAGGGACGAAGGTCATCTGACACCGTAAGAGGGCAACCTAACATAATGGCGTGATCAATTTTTTTTTTCTTTCCTTTATTTTCTACATGTATAAACTACAAAGACTTCAATTTATGCAACCTTGCAACATATCCAAAAATTTATAACAGTTGAAAATCTGACAAATTCACAGGCCTTGACATGAGTATTTGGATAAAACATTATAACTGTTGAAATGCAAATATTTACACAAACTATAAAAACGTCCATTTTCGGCCGGCATCTGTTTGTGTAAGCATGTACCAGATTACATCAGGAAATAAACCGGTATAAAATCGCAAACAGTTATAACTATATTAACAAGCAAGATTATACATGTACATTCTAACATCAATATTAAATAGGTGGTACATGTACATGTACTAAACTGGTTAGACACCTTTAACTTAAGATTGACTCAGTGCAATGACATATACATGCACAGACCTTAATACAAAAAGTATAATGTATATTGGCATAAAATCCTTTACAACGTCAAATGCAATACCAGTGTGGTTTTATTCATATCTAATCAATACTTTTGTTGTTTCACGTGCAGTGTAGCATTTCAAATGTCTTGACCTCAGGATGCTATGCAACACTGGATACAAAATCACAAAATGGTTGCCAACTGCAAGATTAACAGCTAGATTTTAATACAGTACATATGACTGTAACTCTTTCATGAAAGTGGTAGTCTTTTCCCTAGAACTCAATTGGATTCACATTTATGGTTTATACAGGTTACAATCTGAAACACAATACTACAATAATGTAAAACACATTTTTGTTCGGTCAAATATCACGAATACCGATTTTCTAGTTAAAATTGCCAGATTCTTTTCAACCTGTGACAAATTCTAAAAGCAATGGCCTCACTTTTGATGACAGACATGCATTGGAGATATAATGCAGTCTTGTAATGCAGTTACACATAACGAAAATACTAGATAAAGCTCTACTATAACGTGTGCAATTAATAATAGACCCACTGGTGCAAAGTCGCCTTTCCAATATAGAGCACATGTATAAGATACTGCCGTAACAGTAAAACACATTATTTTTTTGCAAATTTTGTAATCTCACTTTCCTCTAAAACAGTAAACATAGTACTAATAATAATAATACTGATACATGTTCTACACCTTTAACAACAAAAGTACAATTCCTGTTGTACTATAGTCATGTTTCCCTTTCTAACGATGTAAAGAGGAAAAAACAACAAAAAACAACAACACTGATAACAGAAACAACTTACAAAAGCAAATAACCAATACAGACCCTAAAACGACAGTGGTGATAAACAAAATTTTTGGAAACAAATTAGTCCAGATATAAAATTGCGACGATATACGGCTAGTACAACACATGGATAGATATAACAACTACATGTATGTATTGGTCATAATGGTCATAAATAAAAAGTCACAGTTAATACTTGACAGTGAGGTACCATAAAAATGCAGATACCATCCTGGAAATATATATCAACCAACATGGTGACCAGACTATATGTACAGGTAGAAAAAAAACAGTCACAATTACACCACAAATCAAAAAACAGCTAAAATAAAGCAGTACCAAACAATACATATATGGGCACTAATAATTGTCATAATGCAGATATAAAAAAAAAACAATAGAAATACATATACACGGCATCAGTGTGATACAGTAATATTAAAAATCAATCCTAGTTAGTGCTGCCAGAATAAAAACACTAATAAGTCATGTATAGTAGACACTTCACATCCCTGCAGTGGCACTATCCAGAGTAGTGAATAAAACAAGAAGATATAATAATCACATAAGCACAATGCAACATACACAGTTTAAAAAAATGTCTATAAACAAAATTAAATCCGAAGGCATACCAAATTTTAAAAAGGATTATTGAGTAGTCATGACTAGAGGAGATAAAAGAATACAAAGATAAGCATAACAAGTAAAATCGAAGCCTGTGGTACTATAAATCGCCCTTGTCCCCCCCCCCCCCCAAAAAAAAAAAAACAACAACAACAACAACAATACATTTTTAAAAAATTACCTGTAGAGTTATACAAAGTAAAAACAAACAAATCGTCCCAAATCTAAACAAAAGTATGCAATGTGTAAACTGGCATAAACAAATCATTCCATATCCATAAAACCAGTCTGTAATCACCAGAACTGTCCTGTATACACGAAAATAAGTGGCATACAGACAAATTAAATCACAACGTAGAATAAAATTATCACAAAATATTTGTGACAGCCAATAAAATCAAAGAACACATATGGGGGGGGGGGGGGAGGGTGAAGTGGAAGAGATACACAAGGCACATAGGCGCCGGAAAAGGGGGGGGGGGGCAGGGGGCGGTCGCCCCTCCCCCCAAAAAAAAAACGAAAAAGGGGGGCAAAATGCATTTTCGCCCCCCAAAAGCCCCCCCCCCCATAGAATTTTTTTTTTTAAATCAGTAGTAAAGGAGTAAAAATCGTGTGTATATTAAAAGCTTGATTGCTTTATTACGTAATTGTAAGCTTTTGTATTCATTTTTCGTATTCATGGAGATCACTGAGACAGATAAAGCATTCAAACTTTAAACTTTAACGTAGTGGAGGTTTTGTATTAGACGCAAGGTTGCCAGAGTTGGCAGAATTCTGCTTTCTGGCAGAATTTTGACCGCTTTAGCATAATTTTAGCATAATTCTGGTGTTTTTTTTTTTTTTTTTGCTTGTCAGAGAATTTTCGAGTAAAAATACACCCCAAAAATGCTTGTCAGAGAATTTTTGAGTAAAATTTTGATTTAGCAGTAGGATCTGTATTGTTGTGAGAGGGTGGGAAAGCGTGTGTGTTTTTTAGGGGTGAGAAGACATGAGCCCTTGAAAGGTGAGCCCCCTTGAATGTTTGCCCCCCCCCCCCCAATCCCAAACTGCTTCCGGCGCGCCTGACTAGGCAAGAGAAAGGAGTGAGAAAGATGAGGAAAAGCACAATACATCTAGAAAGAACGCAAACACTCCTTGAGGGGCTAGATGGCCAGAACATTTGCTGGAGACAAAAATCATGCTCAGCATACCAACTTGCTCACTCAGCTTGCCAGTGTCGGGGAACATGCCGCAGTCAAAATCACAGGTGAAAGAGTCATGTGATATAATGTCCGTGTCTGGGGGACGGCCAGGAGGGGGTTCTACGCTGAAGCCGGTGAAGCGACCAGGTTGACTTCGTGGAGCGCACACGATGTTGAACACGAGTGACATCACGAGAATGTCAGAAGGGCAACCAGGAGGAGCTAGGGCCTTTCCACAGAAGGGATCGCAGGATCTGCCTCGGAGATCAAAGGTGGCGTTGCAGGCACTGGGTTCAAGGGAAGTATCTGGGGGGCGACCGGGAGGGTGCTCGATCTTGATGTTGTAGGGATGGTTGGTCAGGCCACTGTGTTGCTGAAGAGTGGCGATGTCGCTGACTCTGATGTTATGGGTATTCTCAGCAAGCTTCGTAGGAGGGGGTGAGTCTACTGGTGAGTCTACGAGGGAACACTGGCTGACATCTGAGGATGGCCGACAAGCCGGATGATGATGAGGTGCAGGCAGGGTACCAGCAGGGACATCAGGGGGGACGTCACGAGTGATGGTGATCTTCACAGGGTTGGAAGAATGGGCTTGCTCAGAAGGAACTGCAAGCATATAAGCAAACTCAGTTTCCTTTGGATGCAGATCTGAGGGCTCAGATGGGCTGTGTGTCCCTCCTCGGTGGTCTACGCTTGATGAAGGTGGTTGGTTCACTTCAGCTGTAGGGGGCAAGTCAGGCTCAGGTGCGTGGGAAAACATCTGATGAGATGGCTCCGCTTCGTCGACGATGGCTGGAGTACGAGTACAGCAGATCTGAGTGCTGCGCGTGGTGTGCGCTATAACTGCGAGCGGCGCACAGTGGGCCAGAATGGCTTCAAATTGCGCCACTTGAAAATTCATATTCACTGAGTTTTACCTAAAATTTGAATTTAAATGATGGGTCTATGGGTTTTCAGACCCGTAGAATCCAATGAAAATATTTTCAAATATCTATGACGTCATTAGAATACCGATTTCTGATTGGCTACCAAAATCCAATGGAAAATCACACATTTCTCGTATTACAATGATTTTCCTACTTCAGAAAATTGATAATGCGATCTCTACGCTTGTATATCAAAAGGTGAAAAAGGTGTTAACTTAAAGCTCATGCATATGGTACATAAGAGAGACTTAGAGGGGGCGCCCTACTGGAAAATATTTGAAATAATGAGAAATTTGCAATGTATTGCAATGTATGATGTTATTACTTGAAAGTAAACATTGATAATGCATATACTAATAAAATAATAATATTCAGCTAACTAAAAAATGAGTTATTAAATTAAGTTATTAGTATTAAAGTTTTTAAGAAATGAAAGAGCGCCCTTTGTAGCATTGGTAACTTTGCGAAAGAGATACGTATACCTGTATCACTAAAAAGTAATTCTGTAGGTACTATCGAGTTATCAAAATCATAATACTGACTGATAAAGTCCATGCATATTCTAAGTCCTTTTGCCCTATTGTTTATACTGTGAGAAGAGTGAATTATTTCGAAAAGCCTTCGCCTTGAAATATTCACTGAAGCCCTTGTGAATTACTCAGAATGTTGGGTCTGTTATAAAAAAAGGATAAAGATAGAGAACATTTTAAGAGCTTGGATTTGGTGTTGGACAAATTATGATACAAATTATACTTTCTCCAAAGGTTTTAAAATTCTATAAATTATAAACAACCGGTATGAATTTTAAACTACATGACAGTCATTAATCGCGCCCTCTCAACAATGGGTCTATATGTCCTAACTAAACAGTTCCAAAGCCTTGAAGAAATACTGCTCAGAGGTGTTCTACACGTTGTAATCTTTGCTTAGAACGTGAAAAAAATAATTTTGTTTCATTGACCAAATCCCTATTTTGGCGCACTTTTGCTGACACCTGGCCCACTGTGCGGCGTAGGTGTGGGACCATAGGTATACGAGGGTCCATCACCAATAGTGATCAGGAGCTTAGCAGGACGGATGGTAATGTCGTGTAATTCCATAAATGGAATTTCTGCCTGGTCTTCAACACCTAAGGACTCTACCACTAATCCTTCAGAGAGAAACTCCCGTCTATCCCTTGTAAATGTGAGGAGGGTCTTCCCAACAATGACAAGGGGTGAGGTACAGTCTGCCAGACATACAGATTGGGAAGCGTCTGTTATGTCAGCACCAAGACTCAAAACAGTTGAATGACAAATTAAATTCTCTGTCGAACCACTAACAACACTAACTCGAACATACGAGAGGTCTTGGGTTTGATCCTCGCTCGCCGGTGCTTACATCCTTGGAAAAGATGTTTTACCCACATTTGCCCCTATCGACCCAGGTGTAAATGGAGACCTGGAAATTGCTGGGGGTAATAATAATTGCAGGGCCCTCAGGAAGAACAGTATTGATGCTGATGAGGTTTCCCTGGGTAAACAAAATTATTATTATTATTATCATTATTATTATTAGAAGTAGTAGTATTAGTATTATTATTATTATTATTATTATCATCATCATTATCATTATAATTATTATTATTATTAATATTATTATTATTATTATTATTATTATTACAAATATCATTATCATTATTATTATTATTATTAACACACTGTTTGCCATGAAAGAGATCAACATACGGAGACATGTGGGCCTGATTAGGCATCTCAGAGGGGCTAGCCACTGGAGAATGTGGCAAATGATTACCTTGGAACTCATCTGACTCCGATGAGCTACCAGAGCAGCAGTGAGTATCTTCACAAACTTCCATTAACTTGTCTGACTCCAACAAGTCATCAAAGCATCCAAGAGTACCATCAAGGTCTTCTTCTGGAAGACCTACAATATCAGACAACTTATTGTCTTGAGCCAAAATACTACCAAGATATTCATCATACTCATCGATGTCAGACAAATCATAGTCAAAACCCAGATAATCACAAACATCCTGAGAACTATCACATGGACACAAATCATCAGAATAGCCAAGAATGGTAGCCGCTTGGCGAGCCTGTGTAATTATGCATCTTTCATGTTCCGGGAGATATGAGCAATCACTAATATGGTGGTGATTAGGGCGATTAGCCGCGGAACACAGTGGGCAATCATGGATCTTATGTACGACTTTAAGACTCGGGGGACTTGAATTATTACTAGCATGAGCGGGGCCATCATTACTACAAACAGTGGCATGCAACACCCTAATCTGGGGACGAGGTTGATAGAAAGTGTCCCAAATGGGCTCATCATCATCACAGAACTCATTATAATCATCAACATCAACATAATCAAGACAGTCTGATTCATTCTCATTCTCACTTTCTGTCACATGTTCATTCAAGTCATTTCTACTGACTGGGATTGGTTTATTACGATTACAATTAAAGAAACCTAGAGCTACATGCAACGAAGTTTTGTTATCATCTCTGTGATTGGGGCGGTCGCGCTCTCGGGCCTGGGGACGAGGTTGTAACCTCTGTGGGGGAATAGCCCTTGTATGGGCTATATATGGGACTACAGCAAATGTAAGTGTAGCAGCCGAAAACCGAACTTGAATTACCTATCACGGCATAGTATTTGCCGACCGACTGGCTGCAATTTAGCGCAACAGCCATCATAACGAGCAAGTGACAGAATACGTATCGCAGTTGTCACCACGACATTAATGAAAGGCTACCAGCCATTTATTGGTACATGCTTACACAAACAGATGCCGGCCGAGAAGGAACGAAGGTCATCTGAAACACATTAGCATGCTTATAAAACATTGCCCGTAAGAGGGCAACATAACATAACATAATGGCGTTGTGTGGGACGATCACCGATTGTGCGAGCCTTGTGCCCTCTAGACATGTCTATTGGCATTTTGATGACCTGCACACAACTTTCAAAAGTTCTTGTAATCTCTATCATGATTCGTCCAGTCTTCCGATCACTAGACCGCGTCGACTCATTCTCAGTTCTCCCTGATGTGTTTAACCCATATGTTGTAATGTCTATTACCATTGAGGGCGCAAACCCCTATATGTAAAAAGACGTGTGTCTTACCGGAGCCATGTTGAATCTAACTAAATCACAAATCAACCTCAAACTAAAGGCCTAGTATTTGAAGTTCTTAGTGTGATACCACATATTTGGCGACGAAGATGGCTACAATAAACATTCCTGCACCCGCACCTTTCCTGTCTACACCGGGAGAGCCTCCTGTGAGCTGGCCGAGGTGAGTTTCTAGCTTCAAAACCTACTTGATCGCCTGCGGCTTGGATGGTACATCCGTTAGCGATGAGCGACGATACTCGTCCATTGCCTGGGAACAGAAGGGCAAGGGATCTTCGCGCAGCTCGATCCTGAAGGTACGTACAGTTACAGTGATTCCCTCAAGGCCCTTGACAATTACTTTGGGCCCAAAACTAGTACCATAATTGAACGATATAAATTCAGGCAGCGTGCCCAGGGGCCCGGTGAGCCTATATATAGTCCAGTATGTAGCGGCTTTGAAAAGCCTTGTCGCGGACTGTAAATTTGAGAAACTAACTGATGAAATGGTTAGGGACCAAGTGATTGAAAGATGTCAATCCCTCTAGTCAGGGAGAGGTTGCTTATGGAAGATGACTCATTAACCCTGGAGAAAGCTGTGAAACTGGCTATTCAGATAGAAACTGCAATCAATGACTCCAAATGTCTGAATTCTGCACAGGGTCAAAATGAGTCGAGCAAAGTGAAGCCAGTGCAGGGTGTAAGAAAGAAAGGACAGACCCACACATACAGCAAGGCGTGTTCACACTGTGATAGATCACATCACCCTAAAGCTTAGTGTCCTGCCAAGGGGAAGAAATGTAGAGCATGCGGGAAGTTAAATCACTTCGCCCAAGTCTACAAGTCTAAGAACAAGCAAAAATCTGTGAAACTTGTTGAAGAAAGTCATGAACCTGACTGCCCTGTCAACGTTTACACAATTAGAGACAATGCAAATTCAGGGAATTTCAAACAATGTGATGTTGAGGTAGCTGGAAGCGCACTCTCTATTCTCATTGATGTTGGAGCGAAGGTCTCTCTCTTGAATGAGAAGTTCTATCACGAGAACTTGTCACAGTATCTGTTGAAACCTGCAAAAGTGCAACTCCAAGCATATGGTGAATCAGGAATTTCAGTTCTTGGAATAGTTTCAGTCCCAGTACAGTACAAACACGTGATGCTAGAGCATTTCACATTATATGTGACCAATGGACAGAGTCTGATGGGGGTGAATTTGCTTGATGAACTAGGCTTCAAACTCCATGACCCCAAGGGTGAGCGAATTCAAACAGTAGGGGAAGACTACCCGACACGTTATCCATCCACCTTCAAAGGTTTCGGTGAATGCATTGGTTACTGCCATGCACCTAGGATCGACCCTCAAATTACACCCGTTTCACAGGGTCTACGGAGACTCTCCTTTTCCGTGTGCGAGGAAGTGTCACGCGAGCTCAAACGTCTTGAATCAGACAAAATTATTGAGCGAGTTGATTCGTCTGCCTGCATGGATATCAAACCTTGTCATTGCACGAAGGAAAACAGGAGAACTGAGGTTATGTGTAGACCTCAAGGCAGTCAACAAAGCGGTCATTCCTGACAAATACCCGCTTCCAACGCTCAATGAACTTTCGGCTAGATTTCATGGCGCGACCATTTTCACAAAATTGGACATGAGGCGCAGTTATCTTCAAGTACCACTTGCCAAACACAGCCGACATCTCACTACCTTTGTGACACACGAGGGCGTGTTCCAGTACCACCGTATGCCATATGGACTTAGCTCCGCTCCAAGCGCATTCCAGAAAATCATTTCTTCAGTCTTAGCTGGCATCCCAGGAGTCCTGAACCTCCTCGAAATTCAAACTCCGCACCGACCACCAGGCGCTGATAACGCTTTTGGCCACATCCCGATCGGGTCATCGGCCCTTACGCATCTACAGGTGGTCAGATCGTCTGCATAAGTACGATTTTGAGGTGGAATACGTGTCCAGTTCGCGCAACAGAGTAGCGGATATGCTGAGTCGTGCTTCCATGGATGAAAGCGAACAACCCGCAAGCGAATGGAGGAGTCGAACGTCTGAATCGCGTCCTCAAGGAACTGACGATAAATCGGAACCTCCGATTAGTTTTGAACGTTCTTCAACCAAGAACACCATCCAGTGACATCGTGAAAGCGAAAGCGTCCGAAATCGCGGCACGCCAAGAAAAAGCGAAAGCGTATACTGACCAACGAAGACCCGCACGACAACCACAATTCAAGCTTATCGGAAACAACGCGTTTCTTCTGAATGACAACACAAAGTGGAACGCACGTGGTAGCGAGCAAACCTGGAAACGAAATGGACGACGATTTCTGTTTCCCTTTCCCAGCAAACGAAGACAACCATCAACCTCACGAGCGCGTTGAACATCAACTCCGACGCTCAGGACGACCGCGACGTCAGCCGCAGTATCTTAATGACTATTGGAAGGGGCGGCGCTACAGGGGGGGGGGGGGGGCAGGGGGGGGGGGCGGCCGCTCCGCTATCATTTTTCAAGCGAGCGAAAAAAAAAAGAGGAAGAGGGGGGAAAAAATGAGAAAGAGAAGGGGAAATGGAGAAGAGAAGGCCAGGCCATGCAATTATGACATAACTGTTATAGTCCTATTTGTTATTTGAAGACCCTCGACGTGCGACGTTGCTATACGCGTCATTTTGCCCCCCCCCCCTATCTAAATACCCTGGCACCGCCCCTGATTATCGGTGAACTTAAAAGAAATAGACAGCAAGAAATTTCAGCTTAAAGTAAAGTAAGATAAAAGTATTCTGGTTTTATCGGACTCATATTGGACCAAATAATCATTCTATTTTGGACTTTGAACATTTTTGGACATTTTCTTATACTGGAAAACCCTTGTCTTTCAAGGGGGAAAATATGTTGTGTTTAACCCATATGTTGTAATGTCTATTACCACTGAGGGCGCAAACCGCTATATGTAAAAAGACGCGTGTCTGACCGGAGCCATGTTGAATCTAAATAAATCACAAATCAGCCACAAACTAAAGGCCTAGTATTTGAAGTTCTTAGTATGATACCACACTCCCGATGAACAAGCCATGCCACGGATCACTGCATCAATCTCTGCGTCGTGTGTCACCTGACCGTGCGAATGATTTCTTCGACTGGTTCAACGTACGCAAACCCCAGGGGGGTGATTCACTAACAGCTAAAATTAATCCCAAATAAGAAAAAATCAATTTTAGGAACAATATCCATCCTAAGAGCGATATCGCTTTTAGTGACTGATTCACTAAGGTATTTGGGATTGATTCCAGCCTCTGAATTGATTTTAAGGTTGGGAGTGATCCGGATCGCTCCTAACAATCACAAACGGTCACTCCACTGCATGCCCGCCCGCGCCCCAACCTGGGCGCGGCTACGCTGTGCCTGCCTGCACGCCCATTGCCCTAGCCATAGGCCCTAGCCCTGTGTATGTCCAGTCGATGCGTGCGCGCAATTAATGCAGTAGCTAGGTAACGCGCACTAGCTACGCGCTAAGTAGAGAATTAGGTCGGGTGACTGAGGGGCGGTGACTGAAATTTGAGTACGTTGATTGGTTGGAATGAGTGCGCTCGTAAATATTCATTTGCGCTCATATATATTCATGATAAAATTGATTCCATCCTAAAAGCGATTTAGTGAATCAGTAAGGTGGAATTAATTTTAAGCTGGGAATGAAATCAATCCCGAAAATTGATTTTAGGAATGATATCGATCCCAGTTAGTGAATCACTCCCCAGGACGCAAAGTAGCAACGCATCACGTGACAATAGGCCTATGATCTCGACTCTTTGTGTATTATCTGCCAGTCATGCAAGAGCCTTATTCCCTAATAGACCTTTTCACAAAGTTATTCAAATTTATGGATGTTTCTTTCCTGGGGACCTAGTAACGAGGTTTCCATTAACCTGTTATTAATGAATGAACTATAATACTTGGAATCCAGTTTGCATACATTACTTGTTGCTATGTCTGACAAGCCTCTGACAAGCTTTCAGGTTGTCAAGAACAACGTTTGTTTTAAAATTATGCATAAAATTTGAATATATTTGTGAACAGGTCTATTCGTCCCTCAAACGTGAATAAAATATTTCCTAAAACGCAACGCTAATCCCTGTGAAGACGTGAAAAGCAAATACGTATAGCCTACTACATTAACTTTATATATAGGACTGGAAATCAAGGTACATAGAGATAATTCGTTTTTCCTATCCCAAAACGGAAAAAGGAAAAACAGAATATTGACTAAAAAACCGTTTCAATTTTTCGTTTTACAAACAGAAAAACGGTCGTGTGTTAATATTTTTTTTTAGGTAGAAAAATTGGAAAACGAAAATATGAATAAACTAATTGTTTTTATGTTTTACTGTTTTTAAAAGAATTGTTTTTCCATTTTTTTCCTGCAAAAATGAGAAATTGATCACCTTTTTTTAATTTATATTTCTGTTTTTTTATTTTTCTTTTTAAAAATTAGAAAATTAAACACCTTTTCCGATTTTGTTTTTCCGTTTTTCCGTTTTTGCAAACTGAAAATTGAACACCCGTTTTCTGATTCTGTTTTTCTGTTTTTCTGTTTTTGCTTTTGGTAATTGAATAATTGAATAAATAAAGACTGCCCTCTACGGCGAAATAAATATATTGGCGTGAACTGAAGAAGATCACCAAGTAAATTCTCTCGTGCGTGGAATTGCCAATTTAAAGAGTGCCGGATTGCCTGCTACATATACACATAATAGCTCCATTTATGTATGAGTTTTGTACGCATTGGGCTCAGTGTACCAGTGTATGGGCATCATTGATCTCTCCCACAGTGTATCGACTTTAACTTGGGTGGGGCGGGGGTGGGGGAGGGAGGGGGGCACGACCCTGAATTGGATGTTGAATAAAACGAAGAAATATTGACAATCGTAGTTTTTACCTGAAGAATCACTTTAGATATTATGGTCGGTCACCGTCATAATTATGCAGTTATACCGGGAGAAGAGACCCGAGGGTTACGGTGATTCAGTTCGCTTTTCCCTTCAATGGTAATAATAAACAAGCGCATAGGGACATAATATCATAACGTGATATGTGCTATACAAGAACGGACTATTGTGTTTTTAAATTATTATCACCATTGTTATTATTATTATCGTTAGTATTATTATCATTATTATTTGTAGTAGTAGTAGTATCATTAATATTACTATATATTGTTATCATTATTATTATTATTATTATTATTACTATTATTATTATTATCATTATTATTATTATTATTATTATTATTTTTATTATTATTATTATTATTATTATTATTATTTATCATTACGTCTTCACCAACCCACTGGAACTCTTCAACAAGTGACCGTCATGACCATTTTCTATGGATAAACTTTTTTTGAACCAAGTCACTGTCTTATGTTATACTATTTCCATTGATAAATTGGAATTAATTATTCACCAAGTCATGGGAACCTGGCTCGCCGGAATTGTTCCATTCTTGGGGGGGGGGGGACACTCTGAGGGGCCCCACCTCAGTCGTAGCGGTGTAAGGCATAATAATACGTGTGGGAGTGTGTTTCTTTATAAAAACAAAAAAGTGTTGGTTGCAATCGCCCCCTCTGCCCACCCCCGCTTTCTATGAAGGGAACTCTTCATTTAGTCATATTTACATTTACATTCCTATGCTAAGTTAGTTATTAATAGATGGAAGCAAGCATCGGCCCCTTTCTCCTGGGTGTCCTGGCACCCGTAGACAGGGTTTCTCAATATTAAGAAACGAGTCTATTGATATACAAGCGAGCGTAGCGACGGAGTGAGAAAAAATGGATTTTTGAAAGCTGTAAGTTTGCATATTTGAGCTGAAACAAGCTTATTTACATATACATCGTTGTAATGCAAAATCATTACACGTAAAATTTTCTCTTGCACGGGGCCCCTTTGGGAGGGGGAATCAATCCCACCACATCATTCAAGTGATGGGGGGGGGCACTACCCCCTCGCGGCCCCTCCGTCCCCCCCCCCCCCCGCTTCCGGCGCCTATGAAGGTACATTTCTATGGATAAACTAACATAGTGATAAGACGAAGTTATCGTCTTATACTAGTTATGTTCATACATTTGAATGAATTCTTCACCAAGAAACCGTCACGTACATTTTTATGAATAAACTCATGCATTATATTTTCACCTAGTCACTGTCTTTTGCTTGTTCTATTGATAAGTTGTAATTAATTATTCACAAAGTAACGGGAACCTATCACCAAATCACCGCCATGTCGATTTTCTGTAGTTAAACTGGTACATCAACGTTTAACCAAATGAAATCACAGGAACTCATCACCAAGTCACCGTCATGTACATTTCCTATGGTTAAACTGGTATACTTTATTCTTCACCAAGTCACGGGAACTCTTCATCAAGTCACATTGATGTATATTTTAATTCATCACCAATTCATTTTCAATCCATTCTTAAGAGATGATGCCAATAATTGCTTCATTTTCCCCATTAGGGCGGCTATTTGGGACCATCCATGGATCCATACGGGTGGATCCAGGGAAATGAATGGGGTCCGGATCCCTTTTTTTTTAAATCAACATTTGACCTCCTCCCCTTCTTTTTCTATACTAGTTCTGTTCATAAATTGAATGAATTCACATTTCTGTGGATAAACTCATACATTAATTTTTCACCTAGTCACTGTATTTTGCTAGAAATAAGTTGCTATTAATTATTCACCAAGTCACGGGAACCTATCACCAAATCACCGTCATGTACATTTTCTATATGGATAAACTAATAATTCATCACTAATTCATTTTCAATCCATTTTTAAGAGATGATGCCAATTTTTCATTTTCCCTCTTTCGGGTGGCCCCATTCGGGCAGCTGTTTTGGACCATCTGTGATCGACAGAAATTAGCACGGGGGGGGGGGGGTCCAGATCCTTTTTTAAATCGTCATTTGACCTCCTCCCCCTTTTTTGCTGATTGGAACCCCCCCCCCCCCCCCCCCCCCAGTGTTTGACTGCTAGCCTTTTTTTCTCCCTTTGTTGGTCTGAGATTTGGGATATTAATTCAACACCCTAAAGTTCTTGTGATTATTTTTTTTTTCGTTTATCAGAACTTTTCTGATTTGGACCCCCCCCCCCCTTTCTATTTCTTTTTTTTTTTCTGTGCTATTCTTTTATTGAACGATTTTCCTTATTTTCAGGATGTTAAAACATATTCATTATAATTAAATTTTTGGTAGAATGACTGGCAAAATCTTAAGCCATAATCAGGAAAATATATATTTTGAAAAGACTATAAGTGCACATAATATCATGCATTTTTACAATTTCTTCTTTTGGTGTGGTCTGCAGGATCAGTGTTCAATATACATGCATGTATTTTTACATAAAGTTGTACTTTGATTTCTTCTAAGCTCTGTTCTCATTTCTTGTTTTGCCTCATCATTTATTAGCCTGAGACGGGATTATTTGTCTCCGTGGGTAAGATAACATGAAAGGGTATGGAGACTGAACACTACCATCAGGGGTTGCGGAGCGTATTTCAAAGTGGGGGGGGGGGGGCACCAGTAAAAAAGGGCACTTTCGGGGGAAAGGGGCACCTACAAAGGGTGAATATGCAGTGAAAAAATTTTGTGTGTGATTGGTATTACCCTACAGTCTAATCAAGGAGGTCTGTGATAACTCCTTGGTCTAATTAATATAATTATTATCAAGCACCACCTTCTTCAGCTTCCTTTTTATTGTGGTTCTGGACAGCTTCCCCAATAGACCGGTTCGGTAATGTATTCAAATTTTATACACACCTTTCAAGCAAAGGTTGTTCTTGACAACCTGAAAGCTTGCCCGAGGATTGCCAGACATAGCAACGAGTAATGTAAGCAAACTGGATTCCAAGCATTGAACTCGTCACTAGGTGTTAAGAGAAGAAATGTGCATAAATTTGAACAGAACCGGTCTATTAGCAGTTGTGTGTAATGGTTTAACGAGTCTTTTCTATAATTTCTGCAAAATATCTCAATTCAACCTTCCTAATCCTCATACCCGAACTTCATATAGTACATGACAAAACACATTAAACACGCTTGTATACCATCAAATATTATAATGGGTATAGCTTGCCCGACGACTAGGAGCCGCTCGTTTAAATGCACATTCCAAATAGTTTTGTACATGTATACACAACTGTTATGACGACAATCGAAAAGGCCCTAACAGTTATTCTGCGACAAGTAGGCCCAGGGTAAAAAACCAGAGATAAAACTCAATGAGCAAAAACTCTGGAAAACCTTCGGATCCACTTTTGCACAATAAACATTTCCCAAATTTTCAGAATAAAAACAAATTTGAAATTCGTCGTGATGAAAACGCAAGCTAGAATGACTCCTCAAACATCTTCTACCACACCCTAATGCTTGTGCCTCGCACCACCTGCGAAAAACATTCTTATGCATAATCACTTCTAACTCTTGGACAACAACCCTTACCAAGCATGAGTATGCATACATTAACGAGACAAACAACATTACCTGCTATACAAACGTAACGCAGGCAAATAATATTCATGTGGGAGCGAGCGAAGCTAGCGAGTAAAAATTTCGGACTTTTTTTCTAATGCTGAAGTCCTTGAGTAGTGCATTATTTACAGCGATGTAATAAAAATGACAACAGCAAATTCATTTCGGGGAAATGTTGAATAATCTTTTAATTTGTACATTAACCCTGTCGTTTTCTTTAGGATTAAACAGATACATAACATATTTTTATGCGATCTGCTTGATTTCATTATGTACTGTAAGAGTGAGCGAGTTATGGGAATATTTTCAGAAAATATTGCCCTTACTTGGTGTAAATTATGGACACATTCTAGCGGGCGGAATGAGAAATCGTTTGCTGGAGGGGGGGGGGGGGGCATCGTGCCCCTCTTGCCTCCAGCTCCGCTGCCTTACAGTATTGTAGTAGTAATATGGGTATTTGTTACTACATAAAGCCGCACCGATTCTTTGAAGCTAGATAAGGCTCTTTTTGTAAAAAAAAAAAAAAAAAAACTGTTGGAAACTTAAGAGAAGAGGAAAAGGGCACATATTAGATAGTAAAAGGGGCACTTATCAGAATTAAAGAGGGTGCACTTATCAGAAGTAAAGATGTGGCATTTATCAGAAGTAAAGATGGGGCACTTATCAGAAGTAAAGAAAGAGCACTTATCAGAAGGAGAAAATGGGCACTTATTAGAAGGGAAAAGGGGCACCTGTCAGAAGTAAATATGCACTTATCAAAGGAGAAAAGGGCATATATCAGAGAGAAAAGGGGGCAATTTTTAGACTCGAAAAGGGGCACTAATCAGAAGGGGAAAGGGCACTTATTAGAAAGGAAAAGGGGCACTTTTAGTAGTAAAAAAGGGCACTTATCAGAGAGAAAGGGCACTTTAAAATAAAAAGGGCACTTTTGGGGTACTTGAAAAAGTGGGGGCAATGTGCCACCTCCCCCCCCCCCTGCGCGCTCCCCCTGACTGCCATGCGAGGTTTATGAAAGGGGTAGCCATACCCATACAGATTTGTAGTGTTGGAACTTGCCTTTTAGAGCATCTTGAAACTTAGAAGCAAATTACAGCGTATTTAAAATTATCATTTGCAAAAAGTTAAAAATACCTTCAAAATAAGATATCAACCAGTTTCTACATTGTTATATTACTTTAAGCTAACTTTATAGATATGCGAGGGAGTGTAGTGCCGTGATATTGAACTGTTGCATTCAAGAGTAGTATCAAGCACACATGCAAATAAAAGCCTACTAGAAAATTTTGATCTACATAAGAGTGTGTAAAGGCCAACCCAGTAGCATAGCCATATTTTCAGCTGGGGGTGGGGGGGGGGGGGGTGGGGTGGGCGCCACCCCAAATGTACCGGCAGAGATCCAGCTCCTGTCGCACTCCTGTCGCAAATTGTTTAAATGATGGTGGTCTTTATATGCGATCTTTGTAGTTTCCAAATAGTGCGAGAAATTGAAGCAAAAGTAAAAACTCTGACACTTTAATACAGTTTGAAGAAAATGTAATTTTCTTTGTAAAATATTCTAGTTAAAAAATACAAATTGCAAGTAGAACACCTCGCTACCCGAAAGGTGGGTGGTACATGTTTTTTTTGTAATTTCAAAATTCCTTCGCCAAAACTCCAGCTCGTTAGCACATGATTATAGTAATGACCCCCCCCCCCCCCCCCCTCCATAATTTCCCTGAATCCGCCCAGGCCTGTGGATCCATGGATGGTCCCAAACAGCTGCCCTAATGTCGTGTTGTGGTCCCTATTCATTCACCAAACAGCAGTATCAATTACGAGTCAGTGTAACTTCAATTGCAGGTTCATGTAGTTTTATATATTTACAGCATTATACAAGGAATATAGTCTTGTAAATATATCGAGAAGAAGTCGAGCATGACTGCTCTCTTTAATGGTCAGTCTTGATCTCCTGTCTATATCTATCTGTGGTTCTTCTCTTATACATGTATATCAAAAGTACTAGGCATAGATACGTATAGAAGTATGAGGGTGTGGTCTATTGGGTCAGCAATGCAATGTGGCAAGATTTGGGAGTAGACAGCGTAGGGGGCTGGTATATCTGGAAATGTTTACATTAGTCAGGAATTGGTCAGGGCGGAAGGGATAGGGAGAGATTATAACAAGTTGGTCTGGGGGATGGGGATTGAAGATAACATCACTATGGGAACGTGGTAACAAGGGTTCTTCTTGTAGGTGGTAAGAACATGAAAGGGGGAAGGGGCTTGTAGTGACTACTACTACACAACACTAATGGGGCCACCTAAAAGAGGGAAAATGAAGAATTGGCATCATCTCTTAAAAATGTATTGAATATGAATTGGTGATGAATTATCAGTTTATCCCTAGAAAATAGACATAAATGGGTCTTGGTGAAGAATTCCCGTGACTTGGTGAAGAATAAAGTATACCAGTTTAACCATAGGAAATGTACATGATGGTGACTTGGTGATGAGTTATTATTATTTTTTTTTTTATTATTATTAAGTATTTGGCGTCACCTGTGCCTGGGAGGGGAAAAGCGAACTGCATCACTGTAACCCTTAGGTCTCTCCTCCCGATATAACTGATTGGGATGTGCAGGTGTACCATGACACCGGGGTTTCCCCCTACTATTATTCGAGGAGTGCAGTGGGTTCTTAACGTGCAAAGGTGGTGACTGTCCTCTACACGGGGCCTCCAGTTAACGTCCTATCGAGGGACGGAGTGTTGTTCACTGTATAGCCTGCGTCTATGAAACAAGGGAGGGGCACGTTAACACACAACGCAGGCTTCAGTCATCCGCCCGGGGTGGATTCGAACCCACGATCTTTGGTTAGACGCTTTAGCGACTGAGCCAACTCGCCTCCTACTGAGCCAACTCGCCTCCTGTGATTTGGCCAGTTTAAACATAGTAAATTGACATGACGGTGATTTGGTGATAGGTTCCCGTTACTTCGGGAATAATTAATTACAACTTATCAATAGAACTAGCAAAAGACAGTGACTAGGTGAAAAACTAATGTATGAGTTTATTCATAGAAATGAACATGACGGTTGCGTGGTGAAGAATTCATTCAAATTTATGAACATAACTAGTATAAGACGATGACTTCGTCTTTAATATGTGAGTTTTTCCATAGAAATGTACATAACCAAGCGCTGACCAAATGAAGAGTTCCCTTTATAGGCGCAGGAAGTGGGGAGGGGGGGGGGAGGGGGCAGTGGCCCCCATCACTTGAATGATGTGGGGGAATCCCCCCCCCCCCCCATGTAATGATTTTCTATTACAACAATGTATATGTATAATAAGCTTGTTACAGCTCGAAAATGCCAACTTTCAGCATTTACAAATCAAACTTTTCTCACTCGTCGCTACGCTTCCTCGTATATCAAAAGATAAAGGGCAATCCAACCTTGGTAATAAGATGATTTGTGTGAAGGCAGAAAAATAAGAAGAAGAGGATGGTGAAAGTTTGACAGAAATCGGACAAGGACTAAGAAAGTTATGGATGTTTGAAAAATGAGATCACTACATCTATGTGAATCTCAAATTGGCAATTTGGAGAGTCAATTGTGACATTTTTGTGGACAACTCTCCCATTTGTCGTACACAAAAATATCATTAATTTGCGGTTTTCTTCGAGGCGCTTTTACCCTTGGGGCTGTACTCACAATATATTTGAGATAGCATATTGTTATAGGTCTTCATGAACAAAAAGATCCTACTGTGTAATGCATTTTGAAAAAAAGTGACATTTTAGTCATTTTGTGTGTTAGAGCGAATGGGGGAGTTGTCCACAGCTACATCACAGTGACATTACCCATTCGGCCAATTTGAAATTCCCATAAGCATAGTGATTACAACTTTCAAAAATTCATAACTTTCTTATTGCTTGTCCGATTTCCTTCAAACTTTCACCGATCTACTTCTCTGATTTTTCCTCTTTCTTTCAAAGCAACTTGCTATTAAGGTTGGATTTCCCTAAACCCTGTCTATCATAGGTGCCAGGACTCTATTAATATCCAACTTATCCATAGAAATATAAATATGACTAAATGAAGAGTTCCCTTCATATGCGCAGAAAGCGGGGGGGGGGGGGGGAGAGAGACAGAGGGGGCAGTTGGGGGGCAGGGGGCTGAGGTTTTGGCCCCTCAGAGTGTTTGCCCCCCCCCCCCCTCCCCCCAAGAATAGAACAATTCCGGCGCGCCAGGTTCCCATGACTTGGTGAATAATAAATTCCAATTTATCAATGGAATTAGTATAACATAAAACAGTGACTTGGTAAAAAAAAGTTTATCCATAGAAAATGTACATGAGGGTGACTTGGTGAAGAGTTCCCGTGGCTTGGTGAAGACATGATAATAATAATAATAATTTAAAAAGTAATAACAATAATAATAATAATATTGAAAAAGATAATCATGATGATGATGATGATGATGATAATAATAATAATAATAATAATAATAATAATAATAATAATAATGATAATAATGATAGTAACAATGATAGAAATAATAATAATTTCAAAAAGTAATAACAATAATAACAATAATGATAATTATAATAATTAATAACAATAATAACATTAATGATAATGATAATGATAATAATGATAATAATTAAATAATATTAACAATTATAATAATGAAAATGTTATTAATGATAATAATAATAATAATAATAATAATAATAATAATGATAATAATAATAATAATAATAATAATAATAATCATGATAATAATAATAATTTTAAAAAATGAATAATAATCCCTTCTTGTATAGCTCCCCCTCGCCCCCCCCCCCCCCCCCCCCCAAGAATAGAACAATTCCGGCGCGCCAGGTTCCCATGACTTGGTGAATAATTAATTCCAATTTATCAATGGAATTAGTATAACATAAAACAGTGACTTGGTAAAAAAAAGTAAATTTACATGAGGGTGACTTGGTGAAGAGTTCCCGTGGCTTGGTGAATTGGCAAGGATCATTCTTAGGCAAGGAGGATCTAAATTAATACAGATGGGGTGCCTACCAATATTGAGGGGGTAACGTCTTGGGGGCACCACCCCCAAGAGCACCAATAATGGCAGTAAGGCTTCCCCCCAACCCAAGAGCCTGTGACACCAAATTGACATTTTTCCTCCTTCTTTAAAACTTCCTTCTACATGTAGATTGTAACCAAACTAGATAGAAGTCATTCTTAGGGGAAGGAGACTTCAAGTTGTTCAAGTATAATAGATCATTATCTACAAGGGCTCCCAGTGACAATTATTTCATGTACACATATTCTGCGTCTTCAAAACATATAGCTTGATTTCAAATGAGCTTCACCGTCCAGAAAATCTTAGTTGAAGGGGATTTAAATTATACAAATAGGGTACCTGGCCCACATACGGGGAGAGGGTGGTGTCTCAGGGGCAACACCCGTTATTGATTTTTCACCAAATGAAATTTTGCCCTGATAATTGCGCAATGCAGGCGGGACTGCCCTGGACATTTCCAACTCTTTATTTTCCCTCTTTTGGGTGGCCCCATTAGGGCGGCTGTTTGAGACCATCCAGGCATCCACAGGGGCGGATCCAGGGAAATTTCGGGGTCCGGATCCCTTTGTTTTAAATCGACATTTGACCTTTTCCTCTTTTCTTTTTTATAATCGTTTCGTTCATAAATTTCAATTCACATTTCTATTAATAAACTCATACGTTAATTCTTCACCTAGTCACTGTATTTTGCTAGAAATAAGCTGCTACTGATTATTCACTAAGTCACATCCCCTAGTGATGACTAGGTGAAAAATTAATGTATGACTTTATTCATAGAAATGTGAATTCAAATTTATGAACAGAACTAGTGTAAAAAAAAGAAGAGGAGGAGGTCAAATGTCGATTTAAAAAAAAAGGGGGGGGGGGATCGGGGCCCCCGTAATTTCCTTGGATCCGCCTAGGCCTTTGGATCCACAGATGGTCCAAAACAGCCGCCCGAATGGGGCCACCTAAAATCGACATGGCGGTGACTTTGTGATAGGTTCCCGTTACTTCGTGAATAATTAATTACAACTTAATAAAACTAGCAAAAGACAGTGACTAGGTAACAAATAATGTATGAGTTTATTCATAGAAATGTACACGATGGTTGCTTGGTGAAGAATTTACTCAAATTTTATGAACATAACTAGTATAAGACGATGACTTCGTCTTATTAATATGTGAGTTTATGCATAGAAATGTACATAACGGTGACCAAATGAAGAGTTCCCTTCATAGGTGACGGAAGCGGGGGGGGGGGGAGGGGGCAGTGGCCCCTTGAATGATGTGGGGAGGGGGCTCGATTCCCCCAGGCCCCCTCGTGCGAGAAAGAAGTTGCATGTAATGATTTTGCATTACAACGATGTATTTGTATAAGCTTGTTACAGCTCGAAAATGCCTCGAAAAATTTTTAGCATTTAAAAATCAAAATTTTCTCACTCCGTCGCTACGCTCCCTCGTATATCATTATACACGTTTCTTAACTTTGAGAAACCCTGTCTATCATAAGTGTTTAGGAGAAAAGGGCAGATGCTTGCTTCCATCTATTAATAACCAACTTAGCCATAGAAATGTAAATATGATTAATGAAGAGTTCTCTTCATAGGCGCCGGAATTATTTTATAAAGAAACGCACTCATACACGTATTATTATGCCAAACACCGCTAGGTAAGAGTGAGGTGGGGCCCCTCAGAGTGTTTTTGCCCCCCCCCCAAAAAAAAAAAGATAAATTAAAAGAATAAATAAATAACAATGGAACAATTCCGGCGCGCCAGGTTCCCATGACTTGCTGAATAGTCGATTCCATTAATGATTAATTAGTACCCTGTATAACGTAAGACAGTGACTTGGTTTTTAAAAAAAGTTTATCAATAGAAAATGGCCCCGTTAGTGTTGTGTAGTAGTAGTCACTACAAGCCCCTTCCCCCTTTCATGTTCTTACCACCTACAAGAAGAACCCTTGTTACCACGTTCCCATAGTGATGTTATCTTCAATCCCCATCCCCCAGACCAACTTGTTATAATCTCCCCTTATCCCTTCCGCCCTGACCAATTCCTGATTAATGTAAACATTTCCAGATATACCAGCCCCCTACGCTGGCTACTCCCAAATCTTGCCACATTGCATTGCTGACCCAATAGACCACACCCTCATACTTCTATACGTATCTATACCTAGTACTTTTGATATACATGTGTAAGAGAAGAACCCCAGATAGATACAGAAAGGAGATCCAAGACTGACCATTAAAGAGAGGAGTCATGCTCGACTTCTTCTCGATATATTTACAAGACTATATTCCTTGTATAATGCTGTAAATATATAAAACTACATGGACCTGCAATTGAAGTTACACTGACTCGTCATTGATACTGCTGTTTGGTGAATGAATAGGGACCACAACACGACGTTAGGGCGGCTGTTTGGGACCATCCATGGATCCACAGGGGCGGATCCAGGGAAATTACGGGGGTCCGGATCCCTTTTTTGTTTAATCGACATTTGACCTCCTCCCCTTCTTTTTTTTACTAGTTCTGTTCATAAATTTGAATTCACATTTCTCCGGATAAGCCCATACATTAATTTTTCACCTATAGTCACTGTATTTTGCTAGTAATAAGTTGCAACTGATTATTCACTAAGTCACGGGAAACTATCACAAAATCACCGGCATGTACATTTTTTATGGATAAACTGATAATTCATCACTAATTAATTTTCATTCCATTTTTAAGAGATGATGCCAATTCTTCATTTTCCCTCTTTTGGGTGGCGCCATTTGGAAGGCTGTTTGGGACCATCCATGGATCCACAGGCCTGGGCGGATTCAGTGAAATTAGGCGGGGGAGGGGGGGGGGGGGTCATTACTATAATCATGTGCTAACGAGGTGGAGTTTTGGCTTAAGGAATTATGAAATTTCAAAAAATCATGTACCACCCACCTTTCAGGTAGCAAGGTATTCTACTTGTAATTTGTATATTTTAACTAGAATATTTTACAAAGAAAATTACATTTTCTTCAAACTGTATTAAAGTGTCAGAGTTTTTACTTTTGCTTCGATTTCTCGCACTATTTGGAAACTACAAAGATTGCATATAAAGACCACCATCATTTAAACAATGTGCGACAGGAGCTGGATCTTTGTCGATACATTTGGTGTGGCGCCCACGCCCCCCCCCCCCCCCAGCTGAAAATATGGCTATGCTACTGGATTGGCCTTTACACACTCTTATGTAGATCAAAATTTTCTAGTAGGCTTTGATTTGCATGTGTGCTTGATACTACTCTTGAATGCAACAGTTCACTATCACGGCACTACACTCCCTCGCATATCTATAAAGTTAGCTTAAAGTAATTTAACAATGTAGAAACTGGTTGATATCTTATTTTGAAGGTATTTTTAATTTTATGCAAATGATAATTTTAAATATGCTGTAATTTGCTTTTAAGTTCTCTAAAAGGCAAGTTCCAACACTACAAATCTGTATGGGTATGGCTACCCCCTTCATAAACCTCGCATGGCAGTCAGGGGGAGCTCGCAGGGGGGGGGGGGTGGCACAGTGCCCCCACTTTTCAAGTACCCAATAAGTGCCCTTTTTATTTCTGAAGAAATCCCCCTTTCTCTCTGATAAGTGCTTTTTTACTACGAAAAGTGCCCCTTTTCCTTTCTAATAAGTGCCCTTTCCCTTTCTGATAAGTGCCCTTATTTCTCCTTTTCAAAAGTGCCCCTTTTCAAATCAGATAATGGCCTCTTATCTCTCTAGTAACTGCCCTTTCCTCCTTCAGAAAAGTGCCCCTTTTCAGGAGAAAAGGGCAACTTATCTCTTAAATAGGTATTCTTTTCTCCTTCTGATAAGTGCCCCTTTTCGAGTCTAAAAACTGCCCCCTTTTCTATCTAATATATGCCTTTTTCTCCTTTGATAAGTGCATATTTACTTCTGATAGGTGCCCCCTTTCCCTTCTAATAAGTGCCCATTTTCTCCTTCTGATAAGTGCCCCATCTTTACTTCTGATAGTGCCCCGTCTTTACTTCTGATAAGTGCACCCTCTTTAATTCTGATAAGTGCCCCTTTTACTATCTAATATGTGCCCTTTTCCTCTTCTCATAAGTTTCCAACAGTTTTTGTTTTTTTTTACAAAAAGAGCCTTATCTAGATTCAAAGAATCGGTGTGGCTTTATGTAACAGGTATCCATATTACTACTACAACACTGTAAGGCAGCGGAGCTGGAGGAAAGAGGAGCACGATGCCCCCCCCCCCCCCCTCCAGCAAAGGATTTCTCATTCCGCTCCCTAGAATGTGTCCATAATTTACACCAAGTAAGGGCAATATTTTCTGAAACTACGATTGTCAATATTTCTTCGTTTATTCAACATCCAATTCAGGGTCGTGCCCCCCCCCCCCCCCCCCCCCAAGTTAAAGTCGATACACTGTGGGAGAGATCAATGATGCCCATACACTGGTACACTGAGCCCAATGCGTACACAACTCATACGTAAATGGAGCTTTTATGTGTATGTAGCAGGCAATCCGGCACTCTTTAAATTGGCAATTCCACGCACGAGTGTATTTACTTGGTGACCCCGTCTGATCCTTGTATGCTGGCATGCCTTGTTATCGAAATTCTGTTTTAATATAATATTATACATATAGTGCATGCTCTGGAGTTGAATATACCGTAATTTGTGCAGCCATAGCTTTAGAATTTCTCAAGTTCATTATATGTCCCCGAGGCCGTAGGCCGAGGTGAGATATAATGCACAAGAGAAATTTTATATCTATTAATGCACATTTTATGGTTTATTTGACAATGAGCATGTACTATGTATTATACAAGATGGGGAAACTGCTTGTGGGAGCTCACCAAACTATTTACATTGCAACCTCCATCAAAAGTGCAACGAAATCGATACAAATAGATTTTTGTTGGTTTAAATCATGGAGAATATCATTCTGAAAAGAATGTCCAAGTTTCGTTCAATTAAGATTATGAGATAAAAATTTATGGCCTATAATGTGTTCTATGTGTTGACAGATGTTGAAAAATCTCAAATTTCCCAAAACGGAGGTTTAGCTTTGCAGGATAATCTATTGATAAGTAATTAAGAAGACCATTATCAAAACGGTGTTTATATACACCAAAGAGATGTACGATATTTTTCTTCTGTCTACATATTATATCGAGCCTATATATTAAAACTAAAGTTTAAAAACCGAATCGATTTTCACTCTAAAATATAGTTTAAAAAAAAAAAAAAAAAAACCTTCTCAAAACCATGTTGGTTTGTATTGAAATAGACGGTTGCCATGGCAACGGTCAGGAAGCTACATACGTTTGGTTGATATTAAAATGTGCGGCATATAATTCTTAATAAGATTACCAAGTTTCAATGAAATCTAATAATCATACAAAAAGTTACTTGGAAAGATATCCAATGGGTATAACGTGACCCCTTAAGAAATTGAATAAAAACCCATTATCCTCACCTTTGACGACATCTTGATTTTTACCATGAGAGGCCACTTTTTTATCTTGTTAACATCTTGAGTATTTTAAAGTACAATATAAAGAAGATAAAAAAAGTTGGTTTCGCTTAGTCCTTGGGGGATGCACGGATATCCCACTTCGATACCCTACTAATTACAATATGTACTTGATAACTCGACCGTACGAATTCGGGATGACGCCATCTCTCGCCCTGGAAGCAGTAGTGGGAGATCGCATAATGGGAAGATTGCTCTTACAACTAAATCGTTCACAATCTGAACTAACCTTTAAGCTGCATGGTCTGCACGAGCAGAAAAGGAAAGACGAGATATAGTGCATTAGTGACCATATTTAGAGCCACCAGAGTTGTCGAAGGATAAACCAATCAGGAGTGAATGTGTTTGTGCTGAAATCCATGACTGCCTTGAACAAGGACGTATATGTATTGGAACATTTGAAAAAAGATATTGTATTTCACTTTTATTATCATCTCAAAAACAGTTCTAAACATGTTTTCCTCTAATGTGTGTAAGTTTCCAGGAGCTCCATATAAAATGAGCGTTCTCATCATTTTGCTTTGCGTGATCACATACACTGGTGGTGATACTACATTATTGGACGTAATGGAAGGGGAAGAGATACAACTGAATTTCAGTTATCCTTGCGAAAGCGCTCAAGTTACTTTACGACTTGTATACAACGCTCCGTTTTACGATTCGGCTAATCCAGAAACAAATTCATTGCCTGAAAATCAAGAGCTGAAGGTTCATAATGCACCAGAGAGCGATAATTGTTCCCTCCAACTTAAGATCAATCCTGTCAAAAGTTCTGATAAAGGCGGATATATTCTCACTTCATATGATAATGATCAGAATTACCTAGAGGATACAAGAATTGGTTTGAGAGTTGATCACCCTCCCGGCATAGCATCGTGCGAGTGGAGTGCAGAAAACATCGTGGACATGGATGATTGGGGTTCAATGCTCTGCAAGGCACCGGCGGGTAGCACTCCTGGGCAAATTGCTTGCTACCAAAATGGAATAAGGCTACCGCCAAAGAATACACCTACGGAGGCTGGTAATATTCTACAGCAAACTGTATGGGTTAGGTATTCTCAAACTGCTTTCTGCTGTGCCTCCCGGCAAGGAGAGCTCATTGCCAAATGTGCATGTAGAGATTTTGTCTGGAATCCTTTCAACAAGAGAAATATCACAGATCCTTGCGCTGCATTTCTGCAAGATTCAGCATCACCTCAAAGCCCTGAAGAAGACACCAAGACAAAATATTATTTTGATATTACTACATCAATCCTAACAACACTTAACATTACGAAAAGACCTGCTCCGAAAAACGTTAACAGTTCACTTTATTGGGCGTTTTCGGTAATCGTTGGATCTTTGATTTTCATTATCATTATTCAATGCGTTTTTCGGAAGAATCGACAGAAAAATCGAGAAATCATGAAACAGAAAGTATGGAACGTAAAACAAAATGATCCTATGATGAGCGTAGAAACTGTAGAAGTGTAACTATATAGGCTAGGCAGACGCACAGTCGCCGGAGCATGTGTCGTGGAAGTAAAGATATCGGTATAGTTTATCATTGTCTGTGATATCAGTTTAAAGCTTGTTAAATTCTTCTTTTCCAAGGAAACCAAATTTTTAATTACGCGATTTTTGGATATGCAGTAATGCTGCATAACTAATGGGGAAAACTCAAAAGTAAAATGTCTCAACATACATAACTATATATTACCAAAAGACGTATTCTCAAATTTGTGACTTTTTCTCAGTTCTTTGAGCATGGCTGTTTCTCAAATGACTGTTTGTTTGATAGACATTGCTTTGTAGTTCAAGATAAATGGTAACATTTTTTTTAACGAACGTGCATTTGTGACTTTTTCTCAGTTCTTTGAGCATGGCTGTTTCTCAAATGACTGTTTGTTTGATAGACATTGCTTTGTAGTTCAAGATAAATGGTAACATTTTTTTTAACGAACGTGCATTTGTGACTTTTTCTCAGTTCTTTGAGCATGGCTGTTTCTCAAATGACTGTTTGTTTGATAAACATTGCTTTGTAGTTCAAGATAAATGGTAACATTTTTTTTAACGAACGTGCATGGTGTTTAATAGTCTAGTTCTTTTTCGTCCAGAACTAGACTAGGTCTTATTAGTAGCTTAAAAGTCCCCTGTCATCAAAATGCAAGTGGATACCTGTTGGTGTGCAGTCCTACATACATCTCATATTTTGATACTTAAACTTCAAAATATTATGTTTCATAATTTTTTAGACATTTTTTAATATAATTTTCTACAACCTGTTAAGCCCCATCCACTTAAAAAAATCCTCCAAACCATTTGCCCCCTGTGACATCATCTGTCAATCATCAGTGAGCTAATAGCGATTTTGCAAGTGAAATTGGTATTTAACTTTGTCAAAGCTGACAACTGTTACAGTACAACATACAATAACAACATAGGAGTTGCTATGTCAGACATGCTGTAGCATCAGCAGGAAAACAAAGGCAATGTGGAAGTATTGTATGAATGCATGCAATTATATTATGAGTGTGTGCTGAGCTGGGAGATCACTGATATTTTATTGTAGAATAGTGGAATGTAACTTCCGCCAGCTCAACAGAACTCTTTTTCAAAATAATTTTGCGTTCATAACTGAGTTTTAAAAAAAATAGCAATTTTCTAAGTGTAAACGGTAGATCTATGAGCCAGAGCTGTTTTAGGATTATTCAGATTTTTGTGGATGTTTGGGTAGGGTATTTATGTATGGACGAGTTTAATTGAAACATGCCATTAAAGGTCACTGGAAATTCTGAAGAGTGGAATCTATGCATGAATATAGTATGAGTGCAGTTCAAAGATCGGAAGCGTATGATATATGCAATCTATGGAATATGGGTTATTATTATGCTGCATTTATACACAGATGAACGGCATTCTTTTGGAGTAGAAAAATACGGTCAGATCTACAGTGCGTCCCAGAAAAAAGTTAAAAGTCAGGAAAAGTCTCCCCAAATAAATATTTCAAAATATTTGAAGCAAAATTTCATACCTGTGGATAGCTTAGCCTTATGGTCTCTTTTATTAAGTGACACCTAAATATCTCGCATTATTTTATGCTTGAGTGAACAAATGCAACTTTTGTGAAAAGGTGCAAAGACTTGACAAGAACTGGTATTTGTTCTGGCTTGTATCAGCACAGTTGAGAATCATGTAAAGGCTTAGAAATGTTCGTATTTTGATCAATAACAGACAATTTATTGAAGAATAGGTTTTGTTCTCTGTGTATTTACGTATCTCATCAACATTATCATGCTTCAGTTAGCAATTAACTACTTTATTGAGTGTTTTGAAATTATATTAATTTAGGCCAGTTTTTAATTCAAGCTGGCTTTCTCAGTCAACCATAAAGTTGTGATGGGATATGTCAGGACATACAGAAAATAAAGACTATCCTTTCGTAAAATGCCTCTTAATAATCAGAATATAAACATTTCTAAGCCTTTTCAAGACTCTCAACTTTGCTCATACCAGCGAGAACAATACAATTTTGTTATCATCATGCATGGATTTTCCACCATTTCACAATGGCTTTTGCTCACTCATCGTTATCGTTCGATGTTTTGGTGTCATGTGATAGGAGAGACCCTAAGTTATCCATAGGTATGAAAATGTCGTGATTATATTTTGAAATGTTCATGTGGGGACTCTGGGGAGACTTTTTCCAACAGTCGACTTTTAACGGTTCTCAAAAATTGTTAACACCAGCCAGAACAAACGCCAATTCTTGTCGAGTCTGGATTTTGCACCCCTTCACAAAAGTCGCTTTTGCTCTGACACTCGTGTTTAAAATATCGCCAGGTTTTTTTGTGTGTCATTTGATAGAAAAGACCACAGCTATGCACAGGTATAAAACTTTCTGACAAATATTTTAAAATATTTATTTGGGGAGACTTTTTCTGACCGTTAACTTTTTTTGGGAGACGCACTGTAGAGATAAGATATTATAAGAGATAAGTGGTAAGATTATAGCATTATACACCGTTAAAGATGTATGAAGGGAAACATATCATGGTTTTAATTTAGATAAAATTCCATTTCCACGTGATGTAGAAGCATGCATACATTATCAATGAGTGCATTAAAATTCAAGAACTGATCGTTCGTAACACCCAAGAACTTTGTACTTTCTTTGTTTTCTCTTACTTCCATCAATAGATATAATGAAATTGTAAATAATTCATCAATGCACTGCTGCTCCTAAATATATGTAATTGATTTTACTCAGATTTTAAGATAATTTGTTACAGCTAAACCACGTGGATATTTTTGGCAATTCGATATTCATGGTTTCATTGAGTATATCAGATCAGAATTTCAATGTATATTTGATTCCGTTCATTTCAATATGTATAATTATGTATTCGATATGTATTCAATTATGTGTTCTAACTATGTATCCATTTATGTATTCTATTTCTATTTATCTATTCAAGGTGTATAATTGCGCTTTCAAACTTGTGTGAGCTCTATACCATGTTAACGAAAATGTATGTTTAAAAAGATGATGCAGAAACCGATAAAAATAAAATTAAAATTAAATCAAATCAAATCAATGTTGAGTACTGCAGGTCATGTAAATTCAATGCGAAAGAACCATTTGACTGTTAGGAGTAAAAAATTGACAACAAATTGACTTGGAAAGAACATGTAAATTATGTATCATGTCAAATATCTAAAGCTATTGGTGCAATAAACAGAATAAAGAAAATTGTACCTTTTAATATTCTTCTTAATCTGTATAATACCATGATCTTACCATATCTTAGTTACTGTAATATAGTATGGGGAGTTTGTGCTAAAACTCATTTAAATCGAATTTTAATTCTCCAGAAACGTGCAATACGAATCATTTTTTAACTTACACCCTTTCTCCCACACTGCTCCTGTATTTAAAAAACATAACGTATTAACAATTTATGATATACATAAGCAACAGATCGGTATCTTTATGTTTTCTTATTCTAATAATATACTTCCAAAGTTTCTAGACGATTGTTTTATATATAATAGAAATGTGTCTAATTATCAAACTCGTCAATCTAATTTTTTCCACCTGCCAATGTTAACTTATGATTTCTCAAGAACAACAATTATTTATGCCGGGCCAAAATTATGGAACCAATTGCCTCAAGAAATTCAAATATGCCCAACACTGTCAACGTTCAAAAGAAAGCTTAAGAATTATCTTGTCAATGATTATGTTTAACTAGGTTTAATTTTACATAAATGCCCTTTCTGTGTTTGTTTTTTGTAATGGATTTGTCTGGTTTAATTCTATATGTTGATGTTTTGTGTCATTGTAATCTTGTATTTCTATCTTATTTTTATTATATTTAAGAAAATTTTATGTAAATTTAATTATCTTTGGGAATAACCTTGATAGGCCAATGGCCTTTGTTTTTTCCCCCACATTATGATTTCAATTGAAGATGTTTCATTTTAATGTTTTATTATTGTATATATGCATATACATTGTACTTGTGTTTTTTAATCAGATGTGGAAATAAACTTGAACTTGAACTTGAACTTGAACTTGACTGTTATGTGGTTTTGGAATCATCATAAAAATAACACATTGGCTCAACCTTGTTGAAAATAACAAACGGTGAAAAACACTTGACATATGTATGTGTAGATGGGACTACATTAAAGATTAAAGGAAAGACAAAGAAATACATAAGGATAGAAAAGAGGATAGATTAAAGGAAAAACAAAGAAATAAATAAGGAAAGAACAGAACATATAGAAAAGGAAAAAACAAAGATACACAGAAATCCTCGTCTTTAGGTATTCTGTGGGCAGATATAGAACGGACGTGATTTCTACCACGGACCGTCGCAAAACTCAGTCCCTCATGGAGCGGTTCGCTGTTACTATAGTAACTTCTCGATTTTGCACACGGATCCCAGATTTTCCGTTCTAGATTAACGGGCGTCGTACAGCGAAAACTCTCTATTGGAGCATACAGAAGCAAAGCTATTGTTCCGGCCGAACATGGGCGAACATGCCCACACAAAGAAAGCCAGCAGGCACTGTATATCTGAAATAGTTGACACCTTAAAGTCGCATCGTCATGTAAACAAATTCCTGAATTGAAAGCATTTTCTAGTAAATTTATCATTTCTACAATTCGAATCTGCAATGTACTTTTCAATTTTGAAATGATTTATAAGCGAAACTTTAATATTATCAAAATCGGGCAGTTGTTTCTTTATTTTGCAAGTATATACCATCTGTCTCACCACAATAAGTATACAGTTCAATGCATAATTATTTGAACCTCTTGAACCAAATAATTTACCTTGTAGTGAGAAAATCATTCTATTTCCGGTTCCAGTGTATATCCAGTGTTCCAACCTATCCCAAATATGTTTAACATGTGTACATTCACATAGCAGATGGATAACTGTTTCACTCTGTTCATTACAAAATGTACATTCTTTTCTTATAGGACTAAATTCGTATGTAATATACTTTGCAATATCTTAAACTGGAACCATTGTAAGCCAACATCGATCGTACAGTTAAATGCGATAGAACAATATGTTTCCCAATTCTTGTCATTCAAGTCAAAAATACATATCCATTTAAGAAAGCTTTTGCATTCTACTTTCCTTTTCTTCAATAAAATTGCATAGATAAGTGCGCATCCTTTAATGCGTTTCATAACAAGTTCAAATTGTATCTGGGAAAAGGGGTTGTTGCACCCTGTTAAAAGTAGTACATTTGTATCCTTCATTTTCAGTTTCAGTTTTATTTTCATTTCCAACAGAACGGTGATTTTGACAAGAAATCAAATATACAATTCAATATTCAATAACAAAATACATTTTACATGGTTTAAAGTTACAAAATAGAAAGTATACATAAACATCCAGTATAATTGCATCACATAATCCACGATAAAAAAAGAAAATTTATTTGAATATTATACTTTTCTTGGAGGTCTTTCAGAGAGAGAAAATTACCATTCGACTCTAAAATCATTGACAAAACGGACTCCCTTTTTCAACAATGTTTTGTTATAAATTGGGCTATTACCTATTTTAATGTAATCATTATTCCATAAGGGTTGGCAAGAAATGGTATCATAATTATTATATTCAGTAGCTTATGAAAAAGACCTTCCCGACAAACATTATCAAATGCTTTTATCAGATCTACAAAACACAAATAAATTTGTCCACTTTCTTCTGTCCTTCTTTGTTTTTTGTTTGTTTGTTTGTTTGTTTTACATATCTATCAGTTATGGTCTTTATCACAAAGATTTGATCAGTTGTTCTTTTTACCCTCTTTAAAACCACTTTGGTTACAAATATTCAAGTTGTTTTCATTGAGATACTTTACTAGTCTCATATTCAGAAAACTGCAAAATAGCTTTCCCATACTACTACTACTAATAATAATACTAATGATAATAATAATAATAACAATGGTGAAAATAATTTAAAAACACAATAGTCCATTCTTGTATAGCACATAATTATCACGTTATGATATAATGTCCCTATGTATATGAGCTTGTTTATTATTATTACCATTATTAATATTGAGGCGTCACCTGCATGTGCCTGCATGGGAAGGGAAAAGCGAACTGAATCACTGTACCCCTCGGGTCTCTTCTCCCGGTATAATTATGACGGTGACCGATCATAATATCTAAAGTGATTCTTCAGGTAAAAACTACGATTGTCAATATTTCTTCGTTTTATTCCAAATCCAATTCAGGGTCGTGCCCCCCTCCCCCCCCCCCCCCCCCGCCCCACCCAAGTTAAAGTCGATACACTGTGGGAGAGATCAATGATGCCCATACACTGGTACACTGAGCCCAATGCGTACACAACTCATACGTAAATGGAGCTATTATGTGTATATGTAGCAGGCAATCCGGCACTCTTTAAATTGGCAATTCCACGCACGAGTGTATTTACTTGGTGACCTACTTCAGTTCACGCCAATATATTTATTTCGCCGTAGAGGGCAGTCTTCATTTATTCAATTATTCAATTACCAAAAGCAAAAACAGAAAAACAGAAAAACAGAATCAGAAAACGGGTGTTCAATTTTCAGTTTGCAAAAACGGAAAAACGGAAAAACAAAATCGGAAAAGGTGTTTAATTTTCTAATTTTTAAAAAGAAAAATAAAAAAAACAGAAATATAAATCAAAAAAAGGTGATCAATTTCTCATTTTGCAGGAAAAAAATGGAAAAACAATTCTTTTAGAAACAGTAAATCATAAAAACAATTAGTTTATTCATATTTTCGTTTTCCAATTTTTCTACCTAAAAAAAATATTAACACACGACCGTTTTTCTGTTTGTAAAACGAAAAATTGAAACAGTTTTTTAGTCAATATTCTGTTTTTCCTTTTTCCGTTTTGGGATAGGAAAAACGAATTATCTCTATGTACCTTGATTTATCTCTATGTACCTTGATTACTGGACCTAGCTTCGATGGAAACGACAAAGCACGTGCAAGTTTATGTAGTTTTTTCATAATCATACGTCTTGTCAGTGCATTTTTGGTTTAAAAGTAAATATCAGTGTAATATGATTATCCAGTTATCATTATGCAGTCTGCTAATTCTTCATCGGGACGATTTAACGACGTCCGCCGCTGAGGAATCGAACCAGGTTAATGAAGATTCACTTCTTCCCACCCTTGTAACACACATGTGGTCATTCAACCTGCAAATACATTCCTGCTATTAATAGGGATTAGTCTCGCTCTTCAGAGGAAATACACTTCTTCTACTTCTACAAGGGTACTCCGCAGGATCCATAAGTCAGGATATAATGCAGAGGAATTAAAACTTAGCGCATAGTTGCAGTGCATGTCTGCTGGTGCATATAAACAGTGTGCCAGCAAAAATCAATCCCTCAGTTTAGATGCTGAGTGGAAGAGCTCCCTTGAAGGCCTCCAATGAAGTGGCATCAAGGGTGTTATTTGGGAGCCCATTCCAGACTGTTATTGTACAAGGGAAGTATGAGTTCCCGTAGAGTTGGGTGCGAGTGGGAATCATCTGTAGCTTGTTTGGGTGATACTGTCGTGTATTGCTGGGCATCATGGGTGTTGTGAAGTGCAGAGAATCGATGGCTATCATTTTGTGCTGGATCTTAAACATCAAGCTGCATGAGGCCTGCAGCATTCACGATTCGGAAAGGCCGTAATCGTTAAAAGTGGAGATTTTGCACCATGATTCTTTCAACGATTTGGAAACTGTCGCTGTTGCTGTGCATTCAAAGAATTGTAAAACCACTCTCAGTTGCTATGATATTATGGACCACCGAGTTCCACAATTTGATGTACTCGAGGCGTATGAAATATTTTTACAATAATAGTTTGAAGAAAGATGGCATATTGGTTGGTGATATCAATTGTGATTTGTTATTACAAGTACCTTCCTCTCATTCTGCGATCCGACGTGACGTCACTTCCCTAACTACGACCCTAGTAACGCCTCAGTGGATGAAAGCACGGTCCGCTTGAACGTCGCACTTAATTGACTTCGATTGCGTTTACCCTTTTTCCCCATCTTTCGCGGTATTTCACGTGTACAGGAAAAATACAAAATGAAAGAGATTATCCTTCCATCATATTGTGGTTGTGACGACATATGGCACAGTACAATTTCGGCATTTTGATGGAGAAAAGAAAAAAATCATTGTTGTCACAAAGTCAAAGTGCGTGCAAAATCAATGCGTTGCTATGCGTTGCCAAGCTATTGTTTTCACCCAGCGGCCGAAATCACGCCTCTTTGTTTTTTTTTTAACGGAATCTGCCATCATCGGTACTGAACGGTTATAATTATGTAATCATTCACCCTTTTAAAAAAATTGTTTACTAAATGAAAAAATACAATGATTAAGCCTCTTGATATGGAATACAGTTTCGTTATCTAACATGTTTAAATGATGAGTGCAAACTTTTGAAAATATTGCCCAATTTTACCATGTTGACAGTAACAACATTCTCTGATTTATACTTTAATTAGATTATTTTAAAAGGAAGAGATTGAAAAATTGAGCTCCTCTTTTCTTAATTTTTTGTAAAATCGGGTACCAAAAAGGAAAAATTGATGAATGAAATTTAGTTAGCTATGCTAGAGTACTAATTAAATAATTGCAGGGCCGTCGGCAAGAGCAATATTGATACCAGTCTTTTCTTTATCTACTTTGGCATTACGCTAATAAGTGGACCTTTGAAATAACGTTAGACATACTTTTCTTTTCTTTTTCTTCTGTTTATTATATTATCGTGTATGTCCTCCTTCCGTCCAACATTCACATAACGGAGGAAGGTATTTCCGAAATAAACTTTTCATATTTCATGGATCTAAATTTAACACGTACTCATAAATAACTTAAGATGCTTCACAGTACCTCTTCGAGGCACACCCCCCCCCCCCCCCCCCATTTAAACTTCCCCTTATAATGATTCCTGCTATTGTTTGTGTTAGAATTTCTTCCATGGCAAAACTATGAAGAAAAAGGGTCTTTAGGGCACTGCTCGCAAGCTGTCCTCGGGGACCTGTCGGGCCTCTATTGGAACAACTTTATATCCCCATCCCCTGAGAATGATTGCCGCCAAGTTTTAGTCAAGTTTCTCTATTGAACAAACAGAAGTTACCCTAAGTTTGCTGAAGGCCCACTTCGTACTGTTACCCCTCTTTATAAGGAGAGAGATTTTTTTTTTTTTTTTAATAAGATCTATCATGAACAACTTTTATTCCTCAGTCACAAAGATATAGTTTCATATAATGCAGTATGGTTGAAGCACTTCTCTTTCCAGAAAGGAAGATCTCTTTTTTTAAATCAGACAATTATGATGATTTCTTTTTTTTTTTTTTTTTTTTTTTTTTTTTTACTTTGAGGACGCTACGCCTGAGCCCATTTATGATCTTCACCGCGGGATGAAACATTTTGTTGACAAAAATTAATACACGTAATAAATAAATGAGTTGTAGCCCCTGCTGCAACACCTGACTTAATCTGTCATTGTTTTTTTTTTTATAAGTTTTTATTATTTTCTCTCATAAAAGAAAATTGAACATAATTTGAAACATTTCATATAATATAACAACAACAACAAAGGAAAAAAAAATCTTGACATAAATATAATTGCTAACTGTAAGTTCACATTTCAAACGATAATACAAACAAACTTTCATCTAACATATATTTGCGAACAGAAATAAATATTTCAAAAAGAATAAGATTCACATATTTAAGTTACCCATTTCGTTACAATTTTCCCCCCAAAAAATCCTTTTTCAATCTCCTTCTGAGAGAAAGAATTAAATTAAAAGAAAGAGGAAAGATGAGAGAAGAAGAAAAAAAAGAGGATAGGAAGAAGATAAGAATAAAGAGAGAGAGAGAAAAAAAAAAGATTAGAGAACATACACCATCACGCCCCCCCCCCCCATCCCACAACAACACAAAGAACAACCACAAACGAACAAACAGATAAAACAAAGAGAAGGAAGACACACACACACACACACACACACAAAAAGGAACGGCCACACCAACAGCACAGAGGCATAAACGAACAAAGGGGGAGAAAAGAGAAAGTAAAAGAAAGGGGGTAGGGCAGAGGGTCCAGAAGCTATACCTCTATCATTGTGAGAAACTAAAGTCATCACCGAAGCGCGAAGCCACACCCGCCCAGTCGTCAAGGTTGCCGGCTCCAAACAATTTAACCCTTTCAGGACAGGAATTATTTAAGGGCTAAATTGATCACATTTTGATCTTCAAATTGGCAACAATAATATTTTTCTTTTAGTGCTACATGGTTCTAATAAGGTGTAATGTCTTTGAAAATAATACACATGGTTATGAATTTTGTCGAAATGTTGAAAAAATTGCCAATTTTGATAAAAAATAAGGATTTTGAATCTCTCAATGTGTTGCCAATTTAAGGATTTTAAAACTTATTCTCCTATTCAAAATTCCTGGCATCAGACGCAATATGGTAATGCAACAAAAATGGACATAGTGTGTGCAGAAATTTTTGCTCTTTCTACTCATGTATCTGGTATATTTTTTAGAGCTCTGAATAAAAAGTTATTGAGCCAAACCACAAAATGTGGTCAATTGTCTCGAATGGGTTAAGCTAAACAATGGCGCGGCGATCACAACAGGGCCTAACACTAAATTTGCCCTGCTTTAGCCCGCCGCTTGAATGGTTTCATGGCGAACCTCACGGACAGGCTCTGTTGTCTGGAGCCAGCACCCCGGACGGCGAGCGAATACGACGCCAACACCTCGGCACCAAAAAAAAAAAAAAAAAAAAATCACGGACAACCTTCCAAAGCTTCCCATTTCATGGATTGAAAGAGTATCCCTTTCCATTGCAAGTTTTTTCTCTTCATTTCTATTTTCAATTAGTCTATCTATAATTTCTTTTGCATTGGGGGATCTCCTTTCTCTCTACTATGTAAAATCGTAAATTTAATCAAAATCAAAATATGGTTCAGTAATTGCCCTGCTTTTATACTGTAGTCTAGTATTCCAATATGAATTTCTTTCCAGGATAACTTCTTCAGAATTGGTTGATTGAGCTTGTCAGCACATTTTCCCCACATTTCCTTTATCTTGATGCATTCAAAGAATACATGTTGATAAGCTTCTTCAAATTTTTTGCAATATGAGCACAATCCATTTTCACGAAACTTAAATCTATGTAGATGATGGTTTGTATATATAATCTTATGTAACAGTTTGAATTGGAATTCTCTTAGTTTACTGTTTAAAGGTAATAAACAGTAGTGGTAGCAAAATGAAAGTTGGCATGAAACTGCTCAAATATAGTCTCATATTGTCCGGCTTCAATAAAAAGATACATGAGTGAGATAATCCGGTATTCTATTCATGATTTCCGGTGATTTTCAGTAAAATAATTCAAATGATCGAATATCAACGGTTACCTTATACCCTCGCTAAGGACCACCTACCCCGACGCTCCCGGCTCAACGGCGCATAGCGGTTCGCACACACTTGTTACACACACTGTTTTCACATCAAATTACAAGTGCGGTACCGCGCTTGTAATTCGATGTTTATTTTTTTGGACATTTTAGCCATTTCGAAACCATTTTTCTTCAAACAAACGTCACCTATGTTCGAAATTAATCATTTCACAACAGTATATGTAATAATTTCCATTCCAGCTGACAAAGTAGTGAAATATCCAATGCGCCACCTTTCCCACTACTGTACGATACCTTTAAGGTACACATCCTTGGTTGAACAAATATCTTTTCTACATCTCGTTGTGAAATATTATAAAGTGACATTAAATTGCAAAATGCTGCGTTTGTTTCTACATTCTTTTTAATTTGACTCTTATACATCATCTTTGCAGTTATTTCTTCAAATTTAAAAAATTTCTTTGAAAACATAAATTCTAAACTGAGGCCACAGTGAATGGCCTTTCTTAAAGGTTGAACATTTTTTTCCATTCATGAGGGGTTGTTGCATAAATTTTGTTTACTTTTACAATTTCTTCTGTACTTAAACCTAAAGCTACAAAATAAGCCTCAGGTTTTAATTCTCCATGTTCATCACAAATATGATGAAGTCGATAAATATTCTTTAAAAACAACTTCTCCTCAAATAGAGTTCGACCTTCTAATTGGATACACTTATTATTATACAAAATTTCATTTCCTCTATATCTCTTTTCTATCTTAACATAGTCTTTCATATCTATCCAAGCTTTCAATAGACTCTGATAAAAGGTAGGTAACGTGATTTCCACTGTATCCCTCCAATGATTGCAATAAAATATCACATTTTCTCCCATCGGTCTCATTTAATATTTAAAATAAAGTTTCCATTTGATAGTTTGAGTTCCTGTTATAAGCCTTTTTATCCACATTATTCTTTGTGCTTTTACAAAGAATCTAAAATTCATCATTTTGAGCCCACCCTGCTGATAATCTAAAATCACTGTACTTTTTAAAATTTTATCTTTACCTCTCCACAAGAAATCAAAGCAAATTTCTTCAGTTTCCTTATATACCCACTCTGGAACTGGCATAAGCGATGTTGCATATATCAATTTAGAATATCCATATATTTTCATTAATTGAATTTTTCCCATTAGAGT
Source organism: Heliocidaris tuberculata (assembly GCA_025618425.1). Taxonomy (NCBI): domain Eukaryota; kingdom Metazoa; phylum Echinodermata; class Echinoidea; order Camarodonta; family Echinometridae; genus Heliocidaris; species Heliocidaris tuberculata. The sequence goes on from CM046844.1 coordinate 30,723,275, forward strand.
TAGATCACGCTGTTTCCACCACGTCAACAGTTTTTTAATTTTGCTTAATATTTCTTTAAAATTCATTTTTTCCTTGATATCTGCATGAACTGAAAAATAAATGCCTAATATTTTAACAACATCTACTAGCTTCCCAAATGGAAATGTATACTTAGACACCTGCGGACCTAATGGCATAATATATGTCTTATCCTTGTTTAACTTTAATCCTGATATTTTATAAAAGCCTTCAAAAATATGTTCTATTTCCTTAACTGAATCCATATCTTTGATGAAGAGTGTTATGTCATCTGCATACAACACCTGCTTCATTTCTACATTTCCAAAACAAATTCCTTTTACCAAGTGATTATTTCTAATCATATGAGCTAGAATTTCAATGCATAAAATAAATGAGTATGGCGATAATGGATCTCCCTGCCGTACTCCTCTTTCAACTTTAAAGTAACCTGTTGATGTATATCCGTTCATAACACAGCTTTCAGTATTTGTATATAATATATTCACCCATTTACAAAATAATGGTCCAAACCAAAAGATTTTAAGACTCTGTATAAGAATGAATGAGAAACAGAATCAAATTCCTTTTCAAAATCTATGGCCATCAGAAAAGCATTTACTTCATAAAAAGTAGTATGAAAAACCATATCATCTATTATCCTTATTGCTTCTCCAATATTTCTATTCTTAACATAACCAAGTTGATCAGAAGACACGATTTCAGGTATAACTTCTTGTAATCTCTTTGAAAGTATCTTTGATAAAATTTTATAATCCACGTTTAACAGAGAGATTGGTCTATAATTCTTAATAAAGTCTGGATCTTTGCCTTCTTTACGTATCAAGGTGATAACTGCTTGCCTGTGAGAGGCAGTTAGTTCCCCCTGTTCAAAAGCTTCATTAAAAGATGCAAGAATTAGATCTCCAATTACTAGCCAAAATTTAAGATAGAATTATACGCTTAAACCATCATTCCCTGATGATTTATTTAATTTCATATTTTTTAATATATCTATACATTCCCTTTCTACAATCTTTTCTTCACCTAAATCTCGTAAGGCATCGTTTAATTTTGGCAGGTTACTCGGAAAAAATTCTAAACCGCCATCTTGTACAAGTTCTATTTTTTTATATAACTGACTGTAAAATGATTTTATTTCCTTAACAATTTCATTTTTCTCAAAAATAATCTTTCCATTTACATTTAATTTCTGTATTACACTTTTTTTTTCTATTTGATACCATTAATTGTTAAAAAATGTTGTATTCTTCTCTCCGCATTCATACCACGAGGATCTTGACCGTATTTTCAAACCTTCATTTATGTAGTCATAGAATAGACTTAGTTGTTGTCTCTTAGCTTTCAATTTTTCAAGGATAACATTATAACGTACATTACTGATTGACAGTAAATTCTCTTCTAAGTCTTCAATTTCTTTCTCTAAGTTTTCAATTTTTTCTTTCATTTCTTTTGCCCTTTTCTTTGAAAATTTACTTGTAAACCTGCGTATTTCCATTTTCATATAGTCCCATAATACTCTTTTATCTTTTATCTCACAAGACAGTTTATTCTTTAAAGTCTGTATTTCTTCTCTCATCTTCAAAACATATTCCCTATCATTTAAAAAACTATTATTGAACTTCCAATAAGCTCTTTTATTTTGACATTTTAACAATATTCTGTTATACAGAGCCAAATTAACAGCTGAATGGTCAGAGGCTATGGAGGGAATAATGTCACATTTGGATGTTATTTGTTCTAGATTCTCTGATATAATCCAATAATCTAAACGACTTTGCATAAATGGATTCCCTTGTCTATATGTATATTGCTTTTTATCTTTATTTTTATTTCTCCATACATCTATTAATCTAAAACTATCCATGAACTCTTCCAATTTGCTACTGAATTTTGATTGCTTCTTTGAAACTTGTCCAAAATAATCTAAGTTGGTGTCTCTAATAACATTATAGTCACCCCCAAGTACTACTGGATTCCCTTCAGGATTGTTCCTATACAACAATTGACTTAAATCATTTAAACATTTTATTTGCTCTCCTTCATTACTACCAGTGGGAAAATAAACATTTCCAAGCAACATCTTCTGACCTTGTATACTACATTTAATCAATATATATCTACCATTTACGTCTACACAGGTGTCACTAATCTGAATGTCTAACTTACTATTTATCAACACCAGAACTCCTCTACTGTGGCTGGTACCATGACTAAAGATACATTTTCCGCCCCACTCTAATTGCCATTTCTTCTCTATATCAGGTGTACTATATGTTTCTTGTAAATATACTATATCTGTAGATTTTGTCCTAAACCAATTAAGCATTTTGTCTCGTTTGCTTCTATCTCTTATTCCCTCACATTCAGAGTGAGAAAAGTACATGAAAAACAGTTTCTAATATTATCCATTGGATCCCTTTAGGATTAAACACTTATTTATATATAAGAAGGGACACCCAAAGTATCCCAGCAGTGTCTGACCCCCTGATATGGGGAGCAAATTAGAACACTTCGATAATCTCTTTTCGCAAATAAATCTTTTCGAAGAAATAACTTCACGGCCCTCTACCCTAAAAGAAGAAGAGCTAAAAAAGAAAAAAGACAAAATGTGCATACTACAAATAGTCAAGAACTTACAATTGAGGAACCAAGAACGAAGAAATAAGAGAAAACAGAGAAAACAAAGGAACATGGAAAGACAACATGAAAAGGACAAACAACGGAGTTCGCGTAGCGAACTATGCATAATGACTTATCAAACTGCCTTAGCAAACGTTGCATGACAGTCCCCTCCCATTCCCCCTGAAGACATGATAATGATTAACAACTTTCAGTTTTCTATAATATCATATAACCTCCGTATACCACACTTAGTACCTGTCGTGAAATATTGAACTCAGTACTTCAACTTGGAAACTAAAGTATATATTGTGTAGCTGAACAGTGACAGGGCAAGTTAGAAGTGAAACTACCTGCCTTAGTTTAATTTACTATATCAACCCCCCCCAAAAAAAAGGACCAATAGAATCCTTGAAAACCAGAGTTATCAATACATTAATGGACAGGATTGAAATTATAACTGTACTTGTACAAGTTACTCCTCATATACCATAAGATATGTACCGTAATCTATTTTTTTCTTCCAACATTAAAACATAATAACGAAGAAATATAAAATTCAACTTCAAACCTTCCTTATCTGATCATATAGGGGAACAAAACAACTCCTCTCATATATGTATACCATAAATCCCTATAATCCATAGGGGGGACAAAAGCAACTCGAAGCAATACTGACCACACAATCATGACAATGTAATTTCTTTTCATTCTTTTCTGCTGACTTTCAAGCAAGGGAGGAGATATCTTTTCAATATAGATGCCCCATCAAAAAAAAAAAAAAAAAAAATTCCTTCCATTTTTCTCCTTCTTCTATATACCTTTACAAGCTTCACTTTCAAATGCCCATGCATGTACATTATGTTAAGTGTGGCCTGACCTTATTCCCTCTCTCCCTCTCCCTCCCTACCCTCAGCCAACGACAAAACTTCCACAACTCCTTTCCATTCTAAGCTGCAACAAAAGAGCAGGTGCAGATTATACTTCACATTACCACACTGCAATGAGTTGGCTGAGTTTGCTATTTTCAAAAAAAAAAAAAAAAAAATCAGATTGAAAGAGAGAGAGAGAGAGAAACACGACAATAGAATCTAACTTATGTACAAGATATAGATTCCAAATTTTATCCATTAACATCTTGTATACCTGAATCAGTAAGAATTAGTATAGAATTGTGACACTATACTGTCCAGGCAAAAATTAAAAATTCATTCTAAGACATCCTTAATTTCCTAAGGATGCCAAACAAATTCATTAACTGGCCCACTTGATCTTATTAGAACTATTAATTCACAATTTCAAAATATTTGAAGAATTTTTTTTTTCTTTCCAACATCAAGCAGTTTGCTTCGTATAAAATCAACCTCCTTTCATTATTGATTTTTTCTTATGATAAAAAGGGGAAAAAATAAAATCAAACTATATTTGAGACATATTTCTAACTTTATAATAATAGCAGTAGTGATCAAGGTCTTTTTATCGTCCTTTTTTTTTTTATTGTTCTTTTCCAGATTATGAGTTGTCAAAATTGATTATATCTATTAACTCTGCCTTTGTGATTTCTTTTGCTTTTTCCTTTCCTCCTCTCTTTTGTCTTTTCTTTTTTCCTTTTCAAACAGTCCAGTAAAACCAAGTGCTGCCAACCACAAACAATGTTTCACTGACATAAGGCTTTGCCTTAAGACAATTAATCCCTGAAATATTGACAATATTATATTTCTAATTTAAAGGCATTGATTAACTTTGCCCAGGATTGAAAAAAAAAAATCACTGTTCCAGCTAATGCTGTAATCATAATTGCAAACCTTTAACTCAGACAGGAATCGCCTGAGTTTTATAAGCTGATCGGTCGTTTATATATCAAGATATTTACGACTGGACATTGATGTCGGGATAGAGTACCACCGAACCCTAAAGAACTCTTACGGTTGGCATACGTCGCTCTATCACAGAATACCGTACGGGCTGGAAACCCGCTCTGAAATCGCCAAGCGCTGGTGCTTGGTTTTTGTGACTGCAGCGCAGCGAAGAAGCCGAGCGACTTGCGCTAGCGATTGATCGCGATTTTCTCTTTTTTAGGATAGTAAACGGGTTCCATTTTCTCTCATACTTTCACATATCCTTAATTATATATGTAGTTAGAGGACTGCACACAATTCACTGGCATTTGAGCTGATTTTACAATTTTTCACAAAGTTAATCAATCACTTTAACATTATCCGATGCAAAATACATGTATATATATATATATATATATATATATATATATACATGTATGATCATGAGCCATGTAATTCATCCTTCTGACATGATGGATCTTATTGATTTGTATTTGTGCAGCAGCTATATATATATATATATATACCAAAAAAAACAACAACAGAAAACATCTGTTCCACGGCCATCACTTACTGTGGGTTCAACAAGTCAAATTCTATCAGAGTAATTCTCATTAAATAGGGTTGCATTAATATACTAGTACATGTACTCTATAACACAATTCGAAGCAACTCGAAGCAATACTGACACAATGACAGTGCAATTTCTTTTCCTTCTTTTCTGCTGACTTTTAAGCAAGGGGGAAGATATCTTCTCAATATAGATGCCCCCCCCAAAAAAAAAAAAAAATAAAATAATAAATAAAAAAAGAACCTTAAAGAAAGAAAGAAGAAGAAGAAGAAAAGAAAGAAAAAAAAAACTTTCTATTTTCCCCCTTCCTTTATATACCTTTACAAGCGAAGCTTTTACGGCCTGACCTCATTCCCTCTCTCTCCCCCTCTCCCTCTCACTCCCTACCCTCAGCCAACGACAAATCTTCCACAACTCTTTGCAATGTACAAATGCCACTTCCGAAGTTGTCAATCCTTTCCATTCTTAAGCTACAACAAAAGAGCAAGTGCAGATCATACTTCACTTTACCACACTGCAATGAGTTGGCTGAGTTTGCAATTTTTCAAAAATAATCAGATTGAGAGAGAGAGAGAGAGAGAGAGAGAAACACGACAATAGAATCTAACTTATCTTGAAGATATAGATTTCACAATTTATCCATAAACATCTCGTATACCTGAATCAAGACGAATTTGTATAGAATTTTGACACTACACTATCCAGGCAAAAGTTGAGAATTCATTCTAAGTCATTCGTAATTATAAGGACAGATTATATGAGTAGTCAAAATTGACTATTTCTATTAACCCTGCCTTTGTACTTTCTTTTGCCCTTTTTCCTCTCTTCTTTTTTCTTTTTTCCCTTCTTCCTCCCCCCCCCCTTTCAAACAGTCTAGTAAAACCAAGTGCTGCCAACCACAAACAATACTTCATAGACATAAGGCTTTGCCTTAAAACAATTAATCCCTGAAATATTTACAGTATTATATTTCTAATTTAACATCATCCGATGCAAAATACATATACATGTATGATTATGAGCCATGTTATTCATCCTACTGACCCGATGGATCTTATTGATTTGTATTTTGTGTAGCATCACCAACAGTGGGTCTATCAAATCAAATTCTTTCAGAGTATAATACTCATTAAATGGGGTTGCATTAATATACATGTACTCTATAACACAATTTATATTGATTCCAACTGCAAGTCACATGAATAAGATCTAAAGTTCTAAAAAAAACATCGCTCCTTTCAGCCTTCATTCTTTTGTGTCAGAGTTATGAAGTAACATGTCACGAAAAGTAGAAATAAAAATACAACACAACAGATTGTCCATCTTATTTTGCTTTCTATTTTGTCGGTATCCTGTTTCCTTGAGTTCCCTTTTTCTCTTCCTCTTTCTCCTTAAATCTTATCTATTCAGATCATTCTTATTCTGGATATGATCAAAATGAAGTTCATAGACTTTATTCTGACATTACCAATTTCTGCTACCACTGATGACGATGAAAAATACCCTTACAACATGGTTGTTGCACTCAGCAGCTTCTGCGTTGGATATTCCTCCTTCCTCTTCTCAAATCACGCTCTACATAAAATTTTCTTGAATCGCTTGATGCATCCATATTTCATAAATTAGAATGGTTTGTTTCATAAGAAATGGGCTAGCTTTCCAGCTCTCCTGACCGCTTTTTCAGAGCTTAACTATGCGTTTCATGTCGCTTGTGAGCTCGTAGTGCTTGATAATCCTCTGTTGTACCTACGCGTATAATTCGCACATTCCGAAGGATACTTTCTTTGTATTTATATCGTACCACACGTGCCTAAAAGGGACGTGTCTTTGATTAGCGGACGACTATATGGACACGCTAATATTAAACAATATTTTGACATTGCCAATTTCTACTTCCAAATGATATTTCACTGCTCCATAGATGAAACTCTTACAAGCTGGGTGCTAGACTCAGCACTAGCAGCTTCTGCGTGGGCTGTTGCTCCTTCCTCGAGGCTCTGTACAAAATTCGCTTGATTAGCTTGAGGCATCAAAACTCTGTCGATATATAATTTAGATGGTTCACTCCGTGAAAAAAATATGCTAGCTTTCCAGCTCTCCTGGCGGCTTTCAGGGCGGGCATTTGTGCTTCCCGTTGCTTGCGAATTCGTAGTGGATAATCCTTCGTTACGTACATTCGCGTACTCTTCAGATTCTGCGCATTCCGAATGATCCTCTCTTTGTCTTGATATCGCACCACGATATCAAGTTCCTGAAGACGTTCCTGAATCGATATATCTTTAGGTGAGCTATCGTGATCGATCGACTAGTCTTTGCTCAAGTCTTATTTATATTAATTTTTTGAGGTATTTTATTTTCAAAAATCAATATCTCCTGTATATGCTGTCACCTTTGAATGTCTTGTTAAGTTTTCTGGGGTTGATTTTGTGTAAGCTAACTATACACAAACTATTTTTTTAAGCCTCAGGTACCCTTTAAACAATTAAGCACTGAAGCACGATGCAGAATTTAACTATTCAAATTTCTCCACCCACATAATCCGTTTCTTAGCCCAAACTTAGTACAAGAAGATTTTGACAACACTTTTTAAGATCCTTGGTGCCCATTCATCTGTGGCAGAAAAATTAAGGATACCTTCTGTCTGAAACAAGTTACCCTTCACACTTAAAAACAAGAATCAAGGTCACACTGGTCATGACTTTCCAAATTGGATCTTACCAAGCTGGGCATCCCTGTTTTTGATATGCACTGTATAAGTACTGGTGTGTAGCCTCAGGAGTACAGGGTTTACCATTAATTAGAAAAGTGGAAATATCTACTGCTAAAGGAAAATCAACTGAAGTAAAACATTCGATAAATTAGAATATTTGATGATTGATATATTTATCACAGCATTTTTTTTTACACACACACACACACACATACATGCAGCACCGTCACATAATTATGACATGTCTCATACACACACAATTTTAAAGTGACTTTGCAACGCAAACCATGGACCGGCCGCACACTGGCTACCGGCCGCACTTCGCAGCATCTACTCTATAGCATCCCCATACGAAGTGCCGTAGTTCCTTAGACCATGGTTTTGGGGTATAATCCACCGTTCCAGTGACCCAATGTTTTCTCTTCTAGTCCGTTCCTGAGACCCCCGTTTCGAGGGCGGCTGCGGCACACCCCGTCTGAAAAAATTTGAGTGCCCCCCCCCCCCCCGGATCACACTGATCTCGTTTACACATCGCCCCGAATTCGTGAGATAAAAATATTGAGGAGACGGGGATCATAGTATATCTTCCTCGGTTACGGTGCAAAGCAATAGGTCCAATAGGCCCTAATCATTTATCATCCTGGTTTAAAAGGAGGAATATTTTCAGACCGGATAGCATCCCCATTACAATGGTATTGTTGGAAACCAAAAAATTAAGTAAATCATTAATTGGTGAAGTGATGCGTTTCCATCGTGCTACATTGCGCAAGGTGACGTAAGTTTATCAGCACTTAATTAATCAAATTCTTTTACCCTTCCATATGGTACCGTTATTTCAAAATCATTAGCATTAGTAAGAAAAAAAATATATATTACGCGTTATTCCGTGACAAAATATTCAAGCAATACAATGTAATATTATTAAGAAAATACCCCCGGATATGCTGACATAAATGATGATTACATTTTTAAGCAAAAAACAATCCTTTATGGACTGATTCTGTCAAAATGTAACAATGAATTAGATGGGTGTGGGATTTACACTCAGAAACATTTAGTCAAAAGAGAGAACCTTTTTTTATAATTCATTTTTTTAAAATAGATATTTCAAGCTATATACCTATTCACATCATAATAACAATAACCCTTGACATATATATATATATATATATATATATATATATATGGTTTAAATAGTTTATTGAGATACAATGATGGGTGCTATTATCATTTACATTGAATCTTGATCAAATATCAAGTTTTTGCAATATTCTATTTTAATATAAACAGTAATAAAATACATGTTTATCTGTAACCAATTTGAATTAGGAGGCGAGTGGGCTCAGTCGGTAAGGCTTATGCGTGTCGAACCAAAGATCGCAGGTTCGAATGACAGAAGCCTGCATTGTGTGTTATCGTGCCTCTCCATTGTTTAACAGACGTGTTACAGTGGAAAACACTCCATCCCTCGGATAGGATGTTAAATGGATGCCCCGTGTAGAGGAAAGTCACCACATATGCACGTTAATAACTCACTTCACTATTCGAAAAAGAGTAGGGGGAAACTCCGGTGTAGTGGTACACCTGCACATCCCATCACATCAGTTATATCGGGAGGAGAGACCTGAGGGTTACAGTGATTCAGTTCGCTTTTCCCCTCCAAGGCACAGTGACGCCTAATACTTAATGATTATACTTAATAATCATATTGCACCTCTAAAAGCACAAAAAAATTATTTGAAAGGATGCCACCGTCTCTGACAACCAAGGCATGCTATATGTCTATGAACATGATAAATGATACAGAAATATGTCTCTTCCATACTGGACTTTGATGCGTATAGAATCACACGACCCAACGTTGTCTCAGTGAAAAAAAGCAACAAACTATTTAATCACTTATCAGCAGCAATCTCACAAGTAAAAGTGCGAATGCTTTTGAGGACTGTAAGCAAAGATAATTCCCTACACATAATTAACCTGATTTTCTCTTTAGCTGCACACCCCAAAGCACTCATGGAATAGTCCTGTCTGTATATTGGCGTAGTAGTCTCCATGGTCACGCTCACCTTCTTCTTCTTGTGTTTCATCCTCCGATAGTTCCGAAGATCAGTGATAATATTACAAAATGCTGAAATCTTGCACGAATCGTGTAGAGATAGTCCTGAACTTATATGAATCACGCAGAACAGAGAGAGGCACAGAGGCGCTACATACGCGTGCACATCGTTGCCGTACAAATAGAATGGACGTTTCTTTGTTTATATTCTTCTAATCCACCACAAGTAAAGAAAAGTTAACAAATATTATTCGGAGCAATGTCAACTACTAACCCGATTTAAGAAAAAAAAATACACCGAAAATTGAGCTTAATCAGAACTTTGTAGGCAGTCATCTATACCGTGCATTGCACGATTATGTTCTTAAACTACAAAGCAACTGATAATCGGGGAGAACGAGATTTGTTTCAGCCTCTCAAAATGCAAACAAAGCGAAGCTGGAGAACTAAAAGAGATGAGTAAGAGCATGTAAAGGAATGATATTTGGCCATAGAAATACCACAAAAGAACTTTTGCCTTCTTGATCAATCATCCAAACATCCCGGGCAGGGTGTCGACGGTAGATCTAGAGTGCTTCAAAGTTGAGCTGTCCCTGGATTGTAGGTAAGAGGATTTTTGTTTGTTTGTTTGTTTGTTTGTTTGTTTGTTCGTTTGTTTAAGGGTATGTTGAACAGGCCATTTATGAACAAACAACATTCCCAAATCCAATATACCATTCCATTCTTTTCTTATGGACAAATTTTCACATATTTTTTTTTTACCTGTTCAAGAAACTGAAGTTATTGACATTGTAAACAATTTAAAGCTAGAATATAGCTCTGGGTATAACAAATGATTTAGTAAAAAGTATCATGAAATAGTTTCTCCTCTAAAACAAACTTTAAATATATTACTAACAAATGGCACTGTTCCTTACAAAATGAAGACCGCAATGGTCATACCTATTTTCAAGAAAGGTGACCAGCAAGACGTGGGTAATTACCATCCCATGTCACTCCTAACAAGCTTCTCAAAGGATTCTGTAAACAACTGCTATTCTCGCCTTATTGCGTGTTTAGATATTAATCACGTTCTCTCCGTCCCAATTTGGTTTTCGCAAAAAAGCATTTAACTACGCACCTGCTTCTATTATTCATTAATAAAATTGCAGGAGCTATTGACAGTATGCCACACACTTCTCCAAGGCCTTCAATAATATAAATCAAGATATACTGTTGTATAAGTTGTCTCACTGTGGTATTCGGGGGAAAGCCTTGGAGCGGTTCAGGAACTACTTTAACAATAGAAAACAACATGTATACATAAATAGATAAATGTTTTGAATCGACCCTTCAGCCAATTACTTGTGGTGTTCCTCAGTGTTCTCTGTTATGCCCACTCCTGTTTATTCTGTACATTAATGATCTCCCAAATTAATTTGCAGTCTTATTATTTATCCTATTTGCCGATGACTCCAATATATTTTGCTCTCACCATAACCGCAATACACTTCTAAACACTGTAAACACTTTTTTTTTGGGGGGGGTTGTTTTTTTTTTAACTGGATTCAAGCTAACACATTGTCACTCAATATAAATAAAACAGTATTAAAAAAAACAGTATTAAACTATAAAAACTGGAAAGGTTAAATTGATTGCTTTAATATGTAAACTGTTGTCACGCAACTTAGGTGTAATGAACAAGTTGAAAACTTTTGTACCTACTCATGCTCTATTCTGCCTTGATCTTGCCTTATCCTAATTATTGTATACTGTCATGGGGGAATAGCTCCATAACCCTAACGGACAAAATTAATGTTGTACAAAAACGGGTTGTAAGAATATTAAATAATGTTGGATTTCATGCGCAAACAAATGAGCTATTCTATAATTGTAATATTCTTAAGATATCTGGCTGGTATTTATATAATCTAGGAACATTTATGTACGAACTCTTGAAATGTGATTTATCAGATGCTTTCGCCCCCATATTTCAACGCAACATTGCTATACATTCCTATCCAACTAGACAGACAAGCCATTTCAGTCTCTCCCAACTCGCACCATTTTTGCAAACACTCACTTTTAATGAACCCAAATTCTGGAACAGCCTGGAAAAAAAAACGGACTGGGATAGCCCCTCCTTTTAACCCCCAAAAGACCGGGTTATTTTGGCCATCTCACAGCCGGGGGGGGGGGGGGGGGGATTCTGCCCCCCCCCCACCCCGAAATCTCGACCGTCGACAGCGCGATTGCGCCAAAAATCAGCACGCACGTCGTCCACAACGTAATCTACAAAACTGTATAGTCAAATGCTCAAAATAATTTCACATTAATTAATTATTCTAATTTATGGATGAAATCAGAATTTTGCTCTAAGTCATTAAATAAAGCTTTAAAAAATGCTATTTTTTGGTCTAGACACTCTTTCCAGTATTCATAGCAAATATACTTGGAAAAAAAATTGGTATCAAAATTGATTTCTTATGTATTTTATTGTATTTTAAAATTCTTATGTATTTCTTTGGTGGGTTTTTTTCTTACCTTTTGTTTCTTGTTTTTGTTTGTTGTATTTTTAATTTTTCGGGAAACTTTTGCGATCATAAACAGCATGAAATAAATTAATTTTAATCAGTAAAAGTAAAAAATATTCATAGATTTATCAATTTTGGCTGAAAACACATTTTGTATTGAAATTATACATGAAATCACGGTTTTGAGCAATTTTTGGTCTGACGTCCAAGTACAAAATGTTGCGCAACTTCGGAACCGCATGCCCAGACGTGCCCGGGGGAATTTGGTCTCAAAAGATGCGGGAGATTCGAAAAAAAAAAGTCCTGAAACACCCCGGCGACTGTTTTGCGCGTTACGGACATATCGCGAGAAACGTCTAGGGGGAGGATTCTGTGCACCACCCCCCCCCCCCAGCCCTTTTAGGGTTAAACGAAAGCTTAGGTGCTACCTTTTAAGTATGTATAGATGTCATGTATGTTCATGTTATACTAGATCGTATAGGTGGTCATGTAGACTTTGTTCATGTTACGATATCCTACTTGTATTTTTTTCTTCTTCTTCTTTTTCTTCTTCTTCTTCTTCTTTTCTTCTTCTTCTTCTTCTTCTTCTTCTTCTTCTTCTTTTTCTTCTTCTTCTTCTTCTTCTTCTTCTTCTTCTTCTTCTTCTTTTTCTTCTTCTTTTTCTTCTTCTTCTTATTCTTGTTTTTCATCATTCTCTTCTTCTTCTTTCCCCTTCTTTTTCGTCTTCTTCTTTTCTTTACTCCAAATGGAGAACTATGCTCTCCTTGTCGTTTAGTGAATGTAATACTTATATTCCGTTCCCCTTTTTATTCCATATTAATCAGACTTACTTATAATGTTACTTTATATGGGAGCCTAATCATGTACAAGCTATTTACTTTTCTACCTGTCGTATCTGTATTTCTCGAAACTTTCTACCTATTCACCGGTTTTGGTATATTTTATAAATATATAGCAAATAATGAGTAAAGGCTAGCCCCCCCCCCCCCCCCCCCCCCCTCCGGCCGTGACATGCGAGAAAGCACCATCTTTCACTATTTGAGAAACAAATAAGCTGCTGTGATTTTCTTCAAGTTAATGCATTTTGTTGGTAAGGTCTTAAGCTTCTGCAAATGGCTGTACCAATACTTTCTTCTCATTTCTTCTTCTACTTTTTTTCTCTCTCTCTCTCTCCTTCCTTGACTATATTTGCGATTGCATATTTACGCCTGTTATCTTGACAACAACGCGTTTGTTCGCGTTTCTTTTCTTTTCTTAACGTATTTTGTTTATTGATGGCATAAAATCCCGAAGAAGCCTAGGCGAAATTTAATAAACCATTTCTTTGTCTCAACGGAGTTTTTATTATGTCATATATTGTGTTTATATTTTCCATACTCATTAACGTTTTGTATTTATAATGCAATTCAATAAAGATTTTATTAAAAACAATGCATTCCAGCCAAAGGCTGAATTGAGCATGTTTACTTGGTTTGAATACAAATTAGACGTTACATCACACAAATCATCTTGAACGTTATCAATTTCAAACACATTAATATACCAGTACCTAAAATTACCGATAAACATCAAAAATATTGATTGATAAAATGAGAGAACAAACATTCCACCAAGGTAAGAGGTGCAATTTCTAATTCATTAGAAAGGTCTCATTTCTCATTAGAATTCTTTTAGAGCTATTATAATTTTTAAAATATTAACAAATGTAACTTAAGGTAATTTGAAAGTCTGGGAAAGCTTAATGAATGCTCCAAGAAATGAAAAGACCGCCCATAAATTTCAGGGACAATGCATGTTTTTGTCCTTGCAGCTGTCATAGGTTAACACGTGGAAACAGAGATTTCGGAAATTTTAATCAATTTTTTTATTTATCTATTGAAACATATTTATTCAGGACAAAAAATAACGAGCAAAAGCTGTTTTCCATCATGGTCCTGATTAAAGGACATGCATCAATAAAGACATACAACAAAATACAAAATATGGAAGTTACAAAAGAGCATCAAAATTACAGTAGCATATTGAAATCTTTAAAAAAAGAATTAGAAAAGAAAGAGGTGTGAGAAAAGAGACAACAGTTGGAGGGTATTAGAGAGAGAGAGAAATGGGGAGGTAGAAGAAAGCATAGATAAAAGAGATTGAATTTGGAAAAAGAAGAAAACGAAATACCTGGTAAAGTGGAAGCGAGGAAGAAGATGGAAAAGACAATTCCCATAGTAATTATCTAAAAACTATGAAAAATGTGACTTGCATGAAATTTAAAGCTCTGAAAAGGTATAATTATACCTCAACTAGTCGAATAGACCCCCTCATTAATCCCAGGAACTATGTATATGTTTTTGACGAAACGAAAGTCAGCTGACATATAACGTGTGTAGTTATATTTATGACGTCGTGTGGTCATGTACGAACCATACGAGTGCAAGACAATAAGCACGCGTGCTTAGTTGCGGGACTAACTACTCTTTCCACTAGCGTAGCCGGGGGGGGGGGGGGGGAACCCGGCGAATTTTTTTTTTCCTTATCAGAGAATTATGGAGGAAAACAGCTGATAGCCACCCCCTACCACCCCCCTCCCCCAACTGAGCGATATTTGGAGGGCTGGCGAAAAGAAAACAATACGGATCTCCCTCCAAGCAGTTCCCCAAAGTTGACAGCTGACAGCCCTCCATTTGTAAAAAATGAGCCGCTTGTAAAAAATCCTGGCTACGCCACTGACTCTTCCCTCTGAATACTCATTGCTATTGACCATGTCGACTAGACCTGTACTTATACTATAGAGGTACATACGCAGAACACTAGAGGGCTCACTAAAGAAAGTGCACGTCCAGATTAGAAAGTACCGCCGCCATTTTGTAAAGGGGCAAAAAGCACATAGTACTGCAGTCTCAGTGCCTGGCACGTCGACTTTAAAAGACCGCAAAGATCCCTCCCTTCTTAGGTATAATTCTAAATTATGTTTTACTATTCGCTTGGACCCTCAGTTATCGGAATCTGCTTGTTTTCCCATAAATTTAGTGGTGGGTGTGGCCACTAGGGCCGTTTCCATAGTAGCAGATCAAAGAAAAATGGAATTTCACGAAATGTCTATATTTATAATTTACCAATGTAAAAACACATGGTAAGAATCTAAATATATGTATTTCTAGTTGCCCATTCGATTACAAGCAAAATCTGAGTAATTTGGGGTCATAATTATTTTCAAAAACAACAACAAACAAACAAACAAAAAACAGCTGTTTCCATGGAAATAATTGTAAATTTCTAAAAAAAAACTGAAACTAATCAATAAACAGATGTTCTTTTAATAGATTGGTCCCTAAACTAATATAAAAGTTGGTGGCGAGTGTGGCCACTAGGGCCGTTACTATGGTAACACATCAAGAAATATTGGAATTTCAGAAAATACCGTATATTAGTAATTTACCAAATTAAAGCCACAATATAAATATCCTACGATATGTATGTCAATTGAAGTCATGTGAAGTCACTGCTATTTTTGGAACAAAAATCGATAACAAATCAATATACAAAGTAGACAAGTTTCTGCACAAGCTTAAGGGATAATTTTCTGTTGGCTAGAACCCTCAGGTATCATAATATGCCTGTATGACATAAAGTTGGGGATGGGTGTGACCGCTAAGGCCGTTACCATGGTTACGCATAAGGAAATACTGGAATCTAGATAGTACCATGTATGTGTAATATAACACCTTGAAAATGCATGGTGAGCTCCTGTTACACGTATTTCAAGCTGCCTGATTGATTGCAACTTAAATCTGGGTCATTTGATGTCACGGTCATGTATAAAAAATGGCCTTTGCTAGGGAAATACCATGAAAAGCTGATATTTGTGAAATCTGTAATTACTAGTCACTATGAATAACTAAACATTACAAAATAAACAACAGGTGTCTGCAGTGTAGTAAAATCAGGCAAAATCGTTATAACGCAAACCCGTAATAAATTGACGTCAAAATAGTTAATCGATTACCAGGAGATCACTCTCCGCGCTCCACTGTGCAAACCCTATGTGAATGGAGAAGGCATGAACGATTCCAAGATGCGTTCTCAATCTTTAAATTCACAGGGACGGCTTTAAAAGCAAAGGGACGGCTGCAAAATACGATACTTTTAAAGAAAAATTTATACTTGATCAATCTATCCTCGCCGATTTGTTTTTCCCAATGGCGTTTTGCTATAAATCAATCAAAATCATAATTCATCTTTTGCAAGCAGCTGAAAAGGACGCCTGATAGATGTAATGACAGTCCAATATCCACGTGTGTTAATTTCTTTATGTATTTTTTGTTTTTTTGTTTTTCTTCTATCTTCTTTTTATTTCTTTATGTATTTCTTTGTTTTTCTTCTCTCTGTCTTCCTTTTTTCCTTATGTATTTCTTTGTTTTTATTCTCCATACCTTCTTTTTATTTCTTTATGTATTTCTTTGTTTTTCTTCTCTCTGTCCTTTTTTCCTTATGTATTCCTTTGTTTTTCTTCTCTCTGCCTTCCTTTTTGCCTTAAGTATTTCTTTGTTTTTATTCTTTATATTCTTTTTTTATTTCTTTATGTATTTCTTTGTTTTTCTTCTTTCCGTCTTCCTTTCCTTATGTATTTCTTTGTTTTTCTTCTCTCTGTCTTCCTTTTTTCCTTATGTATTTCCTTGTCTTTCTTCTCTCTTCTTTTTTCCTTATGTATTTCTTTGTTTTTATTTTCCATATCGTCTTTTTAAGTCTTTATGTATTTCTATGTTTTTCTTCACTCTTCTTTTTTTCTTATGTATTCTTTTGTTTTTCTTCTCTCTGCCTTCCTTTTTTCCTTATGTATTTTTCCTTGTTTTTCTTCTCTCTTCTTTTTTCCTTATGCATTTTTCCTTGTTTTTCTTCTCTCTTCTTTTTTCCTTATGTATTTTTTGTTTTTATTCTCCATATCTTCTTTTTATTTCTTTATGTATTTCTTTGCTTTTTCTCTCTGTCCTTCTTTCCTTATGTATTTCTTTGTTTTTCTCTTCTCTTCTTTTTTCCTTATATATTCCTTTGTTTTTCTTCTATCTGTCTTCCCTTTTCCTTATGTATTTCTTTGTTTGTCTTATCTCTGTTTTCCTTTTCAATAAATACAACCCTCGCCTCAAATACAGGCGAACGACTAATAAGAGACTAGGAAAATCACTGGACCGTACGACCTTGCTATGCGGGGCTTACGTAACAATCAGCAAATATAACGCTAAACCGTTATAACGCTTTAGCGTCATTTTACTACACTGGTCTGCATAAGTTTAAATGATGTTTTCTGTTGCTTAGGGCTGGCGTCCACTAGAGCGCCGACAACATTAGGAAGGGTTGCGGAAGCAAATTTTGTCATTTCGGCATTCGTTCCGCGTCAGACGTGGAAAAATTATGCAAATTATTGTTTCCTGAGACATTATTAAGAATGTCAACACATTGACTGCAGTCAGTCCTAGGAGCGTCCTAGGAATCATTCAGGAATGTCCCGAAATGCCGCGGAATATGCTGATCGTGGCAGGACAGTGCGGACACATCTAGGATCACACCAGGAGTGGTAAAATTACGGACAAGGACAATCCTGAAACATTCTGCGTGGCTTCCGCTTGCCTTCGCGAAGCTTCCGGCACCACGGAAGCTTTCAGGAGCGTTTCCGGAGAATGCGGAAGTGTTAAAGAAAGGCAGGATGTCCTGACGATGTCCGGACGACAATGCGGACAAGTTGCCGAAGGTGTCAGGAAGTTCATTTCCGCGTCCAAATTTTGGTCGAGACCAAAATTTGGACGCGGAAATTTTGCTCTCTCCTGAAGGTGAGGAAACGCTGGGAAGTGTTCAGGAATGGTGAAGACAGTGAACGGAGCCTTTCAAGAATATGCGGAGAGCTTGCTGAATGAATGCGGAATGACTAATCTTGCATTCCGCGTCTTGTCCGCGCCCTAGTGGACGCCTAGTCTTATGAACATAAACCTCAGCTATCAAAACATGTTTGGCATTAAGTTTGTGGATGGTGTGCAGGTAGGGCAGTCACCAAGGTAACACATGAACAACCAAATGATAATGATGGGACTGATTTGCGAATGAGCCATCTCACACTAGTCCTCGCATTTACAGGCACGCATCTTTTTAGTTATTTTATGAGCTCAATACTTGTTCATTTACTGAACTAATTGCATTTGTGTAACTTATGTACATAATGTTTTGATATGTTTGAAATTTGCAACATCATTGCAAGAATATGTCTTAAATATTTTGTTTTTGTTTTGTTTTTTGGTTTTGTTTTTTGTTTGTTTTTTGCAGTCTCATCTTATTATTACTTCTTTTTTTTTCTTAGATGCATGCAATGCACTTGCTATTAGGATTGGATTGCCATTTGAATGTTTGAAATATGCAAATATGCCCAGTTATGGAACTAAGTATTAGATATTATACATGGCGGCAACCTACCCCTTTTAAACAGAGTAGATTAGACTTTTGTTTGGATATCTTCAGAACTTCTTTCATTAGTGCAAAAAGTTGATATTCTCTCGGGTTATCGAACAGATCACTCCTTAATTCATTTAAGTCTCAGTTTGAATCATATAAAACGAGGCTCTGGTTTTTGGAAATTTAATAATTCCTTGTTAAAAATGAAAGTTTTGTTTCACAAATTAAGAAAACGATAAAAAATACTATTCTGTTTTATGCAAAAGATGGAGTAAAGTTCGATCAAAATGATTGCATAGTTGGTGATTGTGAATTTATCGTAAATGATCAGTTATTTTTCGAAACTTTAATGATGATAATACGGGGAGAAGCAATATCATATGCCTCATTCGCCAAAAAACAAAGAGTGAATATGGAAAAGGATTTAGAAAAGAAAATTGAAGAGTTAGAAAGAAGATTGACAATATTTGATGATAAGACTTCTATATTAGAGGAAATTGATAAATTAAAAACAGAATTGGAAGTTTTTCGTTTAAAAACAAATGAAGGAATTGCGATTAGATCTCGGATAAAGGGGGTGGAGTTTGGAGAAAAACCTTCTAAATTCTTTTTAAATTTGGAAAAACAAAATAACATCAATAAAGAAATACGTCAGTTATCGACTGAAAATGGTGATATTTTAGATAGACAAAGTGACATACTCAGGGAAGTGTTTGATTTTTACTCTAATCTTTATGCGGAAAAAGAAACTGATGAAATTAACTTGGAAATATTATTAAATTATCCTGACATTCCTAAGTTGTCTTCACAATTGTCCTCATTATTGGAAGGTCCACTTAGTGTTGACGAGGTCTATTCCACTTTAAAACTCATGAAAAACAATAAATCTCCCGGGCAAGATGGTTTTACTGTAGAATTCTGTCGTTATTTTGGGGAAGATATTAAATATTTTGTAGTAAGATCAATTATGCGTATTTCTCAGGACAATTGTCAAACTCACAAAAAATGGAAATAATAACTTTGATTCCGAAAGGAAACAAACCTAGACATCTAATAAAAAATTGGCGACCGATCTCCTTATTGAATGTAGTTTACAAATTAGCATCTGGTTGTATAGCAAATAGACTCAAAGGCGTTTTGTCTTTTTTAATTCATGAAAATCAAACAGGATTTTTGAGTGGTCGCTTCATTGGCGAAAACATACGTTTATTATATGACACGCTACTTTATACTGAATTAAAGTGATTGATTAACTTCGTGAAAAATTGTAAAATCAGCTCAAATGCCAGTGAATTGTGTACAGTCCTCTAACTACATATATAATTAAGGATATGTGAAAGTATGAGAGAAAATGGAACCCGTTTACTATCCTAAAAAAGAGAAAATCGCGATCAATCGCTAGCGCAAGTCGCTCGGCTTCTTCGCTGCGCTGCAGTCACAAAAACCAAGCACCAGCGCTTGGCGATTTCAGAGCGGGTTTCCATCCCGTACGGTATTCTGTGATAGAGCGAGGTATGCCAACCGTAAGAATTCTTTAGGGTTCGGTGGTACTCTATCCCGACATCAATGTTCAATCGTAAATATCTTGATATATAAACGGCCGATCAGCGGTTTGCAATTATGATTACAGCATTAGCTGGAACAGTGATTTTTTTTTTCAATCCTGGGCAAAGTTAATCAATGCCTTTAAATGGTATAGCTGGCATGCTTCTCGTTGTTGATTTTGAAAAAGCATTTGATTCTGTATCGCATAATTTTCTTTTTAAGGTCCTGGATTTCTTTCACTTCGGTCCTTCTGTAAAGAAATGGATTAAGTTATTTTATGCAAATGCATCCTCTTGTGTTTAGTTAACGGACACTGTACAGATAGATTTGAAGTAGGACGAGGGTGTCGTCAGGGAGATCCTTTGTCCCCAAACCTCTTTTTGTTAGTCAGTGAGATACTTGGTATCCTAATGCGACACTCAGATTCTTTAGTTGGATTGCATATGAATGGGAAAACGCTTAAACTGTTGCAATATGCAGATGATACCATT
This sequence comes from Heliocidaris tuberculata, assembly GCA_025618425.1. Classification (NCBI taxonomy): domain Eukaryota; kingdom Metazoa; phylum Echinodermata; class Echinoidea; order Camarodonta; family Echinometridae; genus Heliocidaris; species Heliocidaris tuberculata. The sequence continues at coordinate 30,744,069 of CM046844.1, forward strand.
TTGACACTTAACGGTTCAACACAGGATTTACAATGTGCCCTTACAATACTTAATGAATTTGCAAATATGTCCAACCTCAAAATTAACATAACTAAAACTCAAGTGATATGGATTGGGAAGAACAGAACTTTCAAAAAAGAGATTTTACACGAGTACAAATTAAATTGGATATCTGAAGGATATTTCAGGTACCTGGGTATAGACTTTTCAGTTAAATTATCAGAAATGGTTAATCACAATTATCAAGAAAAGGTTAAAGAGATAAAACGTCAGATGGCGATATGGCTAAAAAGAACATTGACTCCCTTAGGGAGAGTAACCATAGTAAAATCCTTACTGGTACCCAAATTGAATTACTTGCTTTTATCTTTTCCAGAACCAAAACTAGAAATTATGAATGATGTTAACCGATGTTTTTACGAATTTATATGGCATGGTAAACCTGATAAAATAAGTAGGAAACAAATGTGCCAATTATACTGTGATGGTGGGGTAAAAATGACTGACATTTTTATGCATTCTAAATCACTCAAAATATCATGGATAAGAAGATTTATTTGTTGTCCATGTCATGAAAATTTTACTCTACATATCGTCACCGTTTTCACGAAGTGGCCGCGTAGCGCGCGCAGCGACAAAAGTAAATTTCGAGAAAAACGCATTTTAAAAGTTAACGTTATTCAAATTGTGATTTCGGGGGTTAAACGTACATTTTCCAGGATTTCCTTTGATAACGACATAGTACAGAATTTAACTATTCTGCCCATATACTTTTTGTTTACAATAAATACATAATCAAGAGGGTATGCTGTTACAAACTGTGGGGACGGTTTGTGAAAACGAAAATATATGGAATACGCATATTTTCGTTTTCACGAACCGTCCCCACAGTTTGTAACAACATACCCTCGTGATTATCAGCTCAGTATGTATTTATTGTGAACAAAAATTATATGGGCAGAATCGGTAAATTCTGTACTATGTCGTTATCAAAAGAAATCCTGGAAGATGTACGTTTTTCCCCCCGAAATCACAAGTTGAATAACGTAAACTTATAAAATGCGTTTTTCTCCAAATTTACTTTTGTCGCTGCACGCACTATATATGCTATACGAGGCCACTTCGTGAAAACGGTAGTTAACGTTATTCAAATTGTGATTTCGGGGATTAAACGTACATCTTTCAGGATTTCTTTTGATAACGACATAGTACAGAATGTACCGATTCTGCCCATATAATTTTTGTTCACAATAAATACATACTGAGCTGATAATCACGAGGGTATGTTGTTACAAACTGTGGGGACGGTTCGTGAAAACGGTATTGAATGTGAATGATATGGGAGGGGTATATGCCTATGCTTTTTTAATGACAAAACGTGCCTTGTGTTTGTCAAACAAGATCACGTTGGCAAATTATTTCAACCAGACCCCCCCCCCCCCCCCCCCACTCCTCGGATTTACGCCACTGGTCAGGTTTGTCCCTTTTGAAATTGGACTCTTCAAAATGTTCAAGAACAATAGATGTTTTAGATCAGAATCTCATCTTGATATGCGTATCATAAAGAGAAGTAACAAGCTTAAAAATCAGTGCCAACATAGAAGATTCCATCATTATTTTGTCATTTTACGTTATTAAGTAAAAAATACTTTATGCAGAAATTTCTATCCGTATTTTTGTAGTCACTGATAGGATGTGGGGAAATATAATTGCTTCACCAATTTTAACTGCACACTTTCAGCAAATCGATTATATATATTTTTTCTCAAATTCATCTGGCAAAGACTTCTCTTACTTTCCAATCCAGAATGAATTTAAAATAACACATATAAAACATTTTGTTTCTCTGTGTTTGCAGTACGTTTTGGATCAATATGCCTTTCTTCACAGAAATTTATGCTGTATAGACAATGTATATCTCAAAAAGAAAGAAAGAATGATGAATTCGTAGTTTGTAAGCTTTTTCACCTAAAGATTTCTTTTCAATTTACAAGCGTTGTCCGAGGCGATGTAGATCCTTTGTCTCTACACTCCAAGATGAGCTTGGTTCCATTCAAACAGATCCTCATGGATTTGTTTTCATTTTTCCTCAATTGATTAGCGTGTTTTTCCAACTCAAATCGTCGCTTTTTCAACTGTGATGGAAGATCTGTGATAAATCTGAAGCGTAGACCTTCACGTACAGATCCAGTATTTCTCCTAGCTTCCTGATTTCTATTTTGCTGGGTTTCTTGGTATAGACCTGTTCACAAAGTTATTCAAATTCATGGATGATTCTTTCCTGGACCTAGCCGAGGTATTCCATTAACCTGTTATTAATGAATGAACTACAATACTTGGAATCCAGTTTGCATACATTACTTGCTGCTATGTCTGACAAGTCTCTGACAAGTTTTCGGGTTTTCAAGAACAACCTTTGTTGTAAAAGTATGCATAAAATTTGAATATATTTAAGAACAGGTCTATTCTCTCAGGACAGCGTCGCGGTCGAACATACTTATGAAGCGCCCGATGATAGGATCTGGACCTCGGCAGGTTTGATTCTCTCCTAAAAATGGACGTCATGGCAGCCTATGTGCGTTCACCAATCTCATCTTGTTGGTTTCTTCTTGCGTGAAGCCAAGATCTTTGACGCAGCTTTTCACTTTTCCTTCTACTTTTCATTGCTCTCTTTCTCGACTCCGTATATATAGCAGTAGATTTTGCTCCCTGTCATGCAGCTCTAGAGCTTAGTTCCGATTCCATAGCTTTCCTCTCGTTAACCTTTCTCGAATTCGGGAGTGCCTGATTTTCTACATAGCACAGATTCTCGCGGCTGAATCAGCCGCTGCTGCTTGCAAATCGTCAAGCGTAGCATGCATTCCGGAAATGTCTTTCTTTATAGCCGAGATATCAGAGCCCAAAGTATCTAAACGTTGTAGAATTTTGGTAGAAAATTCCTCTAGGTCTGCACGTGTTACTGCCGACTTACTAGCTTCTGATGTGGAAGGCTCATTATGCATGTTTAAATCTCTCGTTTTCTTGCTAGATCATACATTTTCTTCATAATTACATCATCAGAAAGCTTAAAACCCCAAGAATAAAATGATTCTGTTATCAAGCATTGACACAAAAGTGGTAAGGTGAATTTAATAAGCACAGTGAAGTTAGCACTTTTGGAAAGAAGCAATGGGGAAGGACCGCCGATGAAAATGGTCTGTCGAGTATGACGTATGCGTATGGACACACTGATCTCTACTGCAATTCATTAGCATTCACGTAGTAGTCGTGAATGTGCTTCTGCGACAAAATACATGCTCGTAAACTTCGCATTTACACTGTTTTATGCGTTTTTTTTTTACCTCTTCTCCAATTTAGCTTGCATAAAATAAAGCCTGAACGACGGGTTTCTGGGTTTCTTTTCTTCTCTATCCCCCGTAGTTATCTAAATTTTAACATTTTTGTGATGCGTTTCGATGCAGCGATGCAGCGATGTTGAACAAGCTAGCTGTACCTGTTGTACACATACGGGAGCATAGCTGTTTGACGTGAGTGAGTGATGGAGTATAGCAGGCTGGTAACATTTTCATGGTAGTTTCGAGCATGATATAGGGCTAATAATATCACTATCATAGCGAATACAAATTTTTTCATTCATGCAATATATGAATGACAGGTTCTTGACATATTTTTCTTCTTTCCTACGTAATTATCTAAATTTTAACATTTTCGTGACGCATTTCGATCGCATTGCAGCGAGTACGGGGCATGCAGAGAGCTGTGTGTTGTAAGTATTATATAAATCGAGTTGCAGGCTGGAAATACTTTCGTGCTACTACTAGTGGGACATATTATAGGCCTAATATTCACGATCGTAGCAAATAAAAATTTTGTTTTCATTCTAGCAATATGTGTTGCATTGTGATGGAAATTCGTCACGAAAATGTTAAAATTTAGATAAATATACGGGGGATAAAAAAGAAGAATATCTCAGAAACCTGTCGTTTATACATTGCATGAATGAAAACCAAAAAAATTATTTGCTATGATAGTGATATAAGCCCTATATCATGCTCGAAACTACCATGAAAATGTTACCAGCCTGCTACTCCATCACTCACTCACGTCAAACAGCTATATGCTCCCGTATTTGTACAACAGGTACAGCTAGCTTGTTCAACATCGCTGCATCGCTGCATCGAAACGCATCACAAAAATGTTAAAATTTAGATAATTACGGGGGATAGAGAAGAAAAGAAACCCAGAAACCCGTCTCTCAGGCTTTATTGTATGCAAGCTAAATTGTTGAAGAGGTGAAAAACGCATAAAAGAGTGAAAATGCGAAGTTTACGAGCAGCGTATTTTGTAGCAGAAGCACATTCACGACTACTGCGTGAACGCTAATGAATAAGCAGTAGAGATCAGTGTGTCCATACGCATACACGTCATACTCAACAGACCATTTTCATCGGCGGTCCTTCCCCATTGCTTCTTTCCAAAAGTACTAACTTCACTGTGCTTATTTCACCTTACCACTTTTGTGTCAATCTTGATAACAGAAACATTTTATTCTTGGGGTTTTAGGCTTTCTGATGATATATAAATGCAATTATGAAGAAAATGAATGAATATCAGCTTTAACAAATTCGGTTCTCTGTTGCTCAATCAGTGTTTCCACTCCTTTTCATACTAAGTATGTTAACTTTCTGCCGTCCATTTCGTGGATTTCGTAGGAGTTTAAGAAATTATTCTTTAGCTCTCAGTTTTGTGCTACGTCGTTCCCCATGGCGTGACGTCACCTAGAATAATATTGGCGAGGCAGGTTTAGCTTATCACACAGTTAAGGATCGGGTTACTCGACTGGACTTGAAAGATAATGATCACTGCCAGAATTTTTTTGTTGCGGTTATTTTGAAACGCACTTTAGTGCATGGAAAAAATAGCCATGTTCAAAGGGCTCCCGAAGTGACCCTCTACCAATCATCAAGAGGATTGGTTGCAGCCGAGAAAAAAAATCGTTGTGAAATATCCTTTATAATCTGGGAGCCTGTCCCGTTCCTTAAAACTGGCGACCAATAAGGAGATTATAGTGTCGTCAAAATCTCAATTAAAAGGGAAAAGGAAAATTTCCGGATCTCGGTTGACGATAACGGCAATGGGAATGAGTGATTAGATTGGAATGCTTTCATAACTATCGTATGACATTTTAACTAAAGAATCACCTATATGACCATTAAAGCTTAATAGTTTCTCTTTACTCTCATATATGTCATAAGCCGAAATTTTTTGTCTGGGTCTTACTGTTTTAAATTGATATCAGGACTCAAAATGGCATACTGGAGGTCTTATCCGCAAAGTATACGCAAATATGAACAAATGTCGTTTTTAAAATTGAAGCCTTTTGAAACTATCGTATGACATTTTAACTAAATAATGATCCATAATATGACATTAAGCTGGATAGTCGCTCTTTACTCTCATGTATGTCACATGCTGAAACTTTTTGTCTGGGTCTTACTGTTTTAAATTGAAATCACGGCTCAAAACGGCATACCGGATGTCTTATCCGCACAGTATACGCAAAAATGAACGAATGTCGTTTTTAAAATCGAAGCCTTTTAAAACTATCGTATGACATTTTAACTAAATAATTACTTATATGAAATTAATGCTGAATGTTTGTCATTTACTCTGATATATGTCACATGGCAAAGGGATTTTTTCTGCTTCTTACTGGAGCAAAATTCAGGCTTTAAAGTATAGCATATTGGCAGTTTTACGCAGTGCTGAGTGGTTAAATCCTAAAATTTTGGAAGTTAAGCGAAATTGAAATAATAAGAAAAGGAAGTCATTATATCTAAAGAGGTATGAAAACATTTTGAAAAAGGATTTGAATATCCAAAATCCAAAATTTAGTATTCAATGGGAGCAAAAGGAGAAAGGACGCATCCACAGGGGCTTAAAGTATAGAAGGGAGGACTTTTTTTCAAATCTTGTTTCACGGGGTGAGGAGGGGGGGGGGGGAGTGGGAGGTAATCAAAGAAGGGAGAAGCCAAGGGGGTGGGCGCGAGTAATGTGAAAAGAAAAAGAAAGTTTAACACTCAAGGTATATCGCCGGGGAGGGGGGAAGATTTTGGGACCACCAATTGTAGGAAATTCAAAATCAACAAAAACAAGAAGAAGAATATTCATCGTCATCATCATCATATCATAGGAGGAGAGGGCATAATTATAAAGAAGAAAACTGAAAATTAAGCTGATGAACAGGGCAGCCATATCTCCATTATGCCACCCTCCCCCCCCCCCCTTTTTTTTTGGCTACGCCTTTGCTGGTAGGGGTTTTAATCTTTTCCAACCACTGAAGTGCTTCATATCACCCTATTCATATCAACATTTTTTTTTAACGGGTAAACAGGGGAAATTGCCCCCTTCTGCCCCTCCCCCTCCTGTTACACCTATATCGGTGGGGGTTGCAAAATTGTGTGTTAAAATATAACATCACAGGGCAGGGGCGTATCCAGGATTTTGTAAATGGGGGGGGGGAGCATTTGGGGTCTCTTTGTCGTTCCGAATTCTCTGACAAATAACAACAAAAAAGTACACTTTTCTTCCAAATCCGCGTCCGTCACACTTGTGAGCTCATGAACATCGATAAGAAATGTCCGTTGTATAGGTACGGCGCGCACGTATAGCGCACACTCATGGTATGAAAACAAACTCTCATTCGTGTTTCGCTTCGCGGGCTGGCTCTCTGTGCTGTGGTACGAATAAAAAGACGCACCCCATATGGCGATCGTCCGCGGCTGCCCAAATCGCCCGATATCTCTTTACTGTGCTCGTATTTGTGTGTGCAGTGAATGCATTCTCCAGCTTGCTCGTTATAGGGCTCAAATAATTCGGGTCCCCATCCGCTCATTAAATTTAATGAAAAAAAAAATCATATTTTAAAAACGGTCTAGTGGAATTCGTTATAATGTTCAGAGTAGAGATAAAATATAAAAATCTCCTGAATGAGGTGCCTTATTTGTGAAGGCTGAAACGCGGCTATACATATCTCTCGCCGAATCGCAGGCTGAAATAGTGTAAATACACTGAGATAATATAAAGCCTTTAAAGAACGCAAAGACAAGCTCACTTCAGCCGAGAGGTAAAATCGAAAACATTATGAATATTAAACATCATTTGCCTTCTTAAAATTTACAGAGTACAGATAGTCGATTTTATATGAATTTCTTTAATCAATTTTTATCCTATTAACTTTGCTCTGGCTCACTACAATGCATTGCGAGCGGATGAATTACGGGATGGATTACTTATGTGTGCCTTATAGAGTAGGTCATATTTTGAAAATATTTGATATTTTGCTTCTAATTGACAGAGTCTGGTCTACTGAAAAGATTGGTACAATTTATTCGTTCCTTAGCGGCTTTTGCGAAGAGGGAGGTAAAAATGACCCCTGGATAAATACTCACTTTGAGTGTAATCATGCATTTACAACTAGTGGATGTTCGATGCTGGTCTACATAATTATACATTTTTTTTACCTCCTGTATATGGAGGAAAGCCAAAACGAAAGAAGAGGGAGGGGGTAAGAGAGTCCAATGAAGAAAAGAGAGAGAGATAGAGAAAGAGAGAGAGATTGGTGAACGGGGAGGGGGAAGAGGGGGGGGGGGTCAATGTTTGCTACATTGCTTTGCACACAAGCCGCTCTCATCTTACCTACAATAATGTGATTTTTGATGCTCTAATTCGACACTTTTACTCAATACTGTCTCAAATTACATAAACTATGACCTCAGTACCCTCAAGTTATTATTATTGCTTAACGTTGCCTACTGCATGCTATTTAAAAGGTTATTTTAGAGCATTCGCAAAGCTCCGCAAACAGCCGACGCTGCCCTAGCAACGCTAGGCTAGGCTTCAATATAGGGATCACATAAGTAATTCTGGTCCCCACTCGCTCAGGTGTTAAATCGACAGTAATGAAAAAATATCATATTTTGAAAACGGTCTGGTGGAATTCGTTATAATGTTCAGAGTACAGACAAAATATAAAAATTTCCTGAATGAGGTGCCTTATTTGTGAAGGCTGAAACGCGGCTATACATATCTCTCGCCGAATCGCAGGCTGAAATAGTGTAAATACACTGAGATAATATAAACCCTTTAAAAGAACGCAAAGACAAGCTCACTTCAGCCGAGAGGTAAAATCGAAAACATTATGAATATTAAACAGCATTTGCCTTCTTAAAATTTACAGAGTACAGATAGTCGATTTTATATGAATTTCTTTAATCAATTTTTATCCTATTAACTTTGCTCTGGCTCACTACAATGCATTGCGAGCGGATGAATTACGGGATGGATTACTTATGTGTGCCTTATAGAGTAGGTCATATTTTGAAAATATTTGATATTTTGCTTCTAATTGACAGAGTCTGGTCTACTGAAAAGATTGGTACAATTTATTCGTTATTTAGCGGCTTTTGCGAAGAGGGAGGTAAAAATGGCCCCTGGATAAATACTCACTTTGAGTGTAATCATGCATTTACAACTAGTGGATGTTCGATGCTGGTCTACATAATTATACATTTTTTTTACCTCCTGTATATGGAGGAAAGCCAAAACGAAAGAAGAGGGAGGGGGTAAGAGAGTCCAATGAGGAAAAGAGAGAGAGAGAGAGAAAGAGAGAGAGAGAGAAAGAGAGAGCGAGAGAGAGATTGGTGAACGGGGAGGGGGAAGAGGGGGGGTCAATGTTTGCTACATTGCATTGCACACAAGCCGCTCTCATCTTACCTACAATAATGTGATTTTTGATGCTCTAATTCGACACTTTTACTCAATACTGTCTCAAATTACCTCAGTACCCTCAAGTCATTATTATTGCTTAACGTTGCCTACTGCATGCTATTTTAAAGGTTATTCTAGAGCATTCGCAAAGCTCCGCAAACAGCCGACGCTGCCCTATAGCAACGCTGGGCTAGGCTTAGATATAGGGATCACATAAGTAATTCTGGTCCCCATTCGCTCAGGTGTTAAATCGACAGTAATGAAAAAAAAAATCATATTTTGAAAACGGTCTGGTGCAATTCGTTATAATGTTCAGAGTAGAGACAAAATATAAAAATCTCCTTAATGAGATGCCTTATTTGGGCATTTTCCCGGCGATAACAAAAGTTATGAAGGCTGAAACGTGGCTAAACCTAACTCTTGCCGAATAGCAGGCTGAAATTGTGGAAGTACACTGAGATAATATAAACTCTTTAAAAGAACACAAAGACAAGCTCACTTTAACCGAGTGGTATAAGATCAAAGACATTGTGACTATTAAACATCATTTGCCTTCTTAAAATTTACAGAGGACAGATACTCGATTTTATATGAATTTCTTCCATCAATTTTTATCCTATTAACTTTGCTCCGCCTCACTACAATGCATGGTGAGCGGATGAATTACTTATGTGTGCCCTGTAACGGGAATGATTACCATTCCTTTTCTTTGTTTTAGAGGCATGGGATTCATCTCGTTATGGCCGACCTCGTTATGTCGAACTTTTCCTGCCACTGCATCAAATTTATTTGCTGATCTCGATTTCTGTCTTTCTGTCTATCTACACAACTTACTCTAAAATCGATGAATTATCATTGTTTATTTCTTTGTTTGTTTGTTTGTTGTTTTTTGGGGTGGAAATGATATTGTTGTGACAAAATTATTTGATAAAAATCCCCATTCTATGTGCGTTTTCAGAAACAATATGACTCACTTTGACTCATAAATGATTTCCCTATAAATGTACTGACATTTTTTTTTTTTCTTTTGTTGAGCAATTCTAAGGGGAGGGGGGGGGGCGCGGGAGAGGAATTGTCTACAATCGACGATAGTGCCTTCAAGAGGAAAGGGGTGCTTGAAAATATATCTTCTGTGACATTTTTATTCTGTTTTTGTTCATATTCTATGAATGCAGTTCAGCAATGGTACAGCAAAAGTACTCAAAGGCCCAGACGGCAACTCCACTGACGAAAGGAACAGATTTGGTGGGAAAAGGATTTGATTTGAAACAGGTTAGTAAATTTTTGCGTCAATCTTATAATGTGCAAGAACCTCTGGTAGCATATTCCCTGAAATGAAATCTAACCTTTAGAACGATTATTGGAAATAGGGAAAGGGCTGAAGAAAGGACCACCGAATTATTCACATAAGATATGGCTATGTTATTTCTAAAATAAACAATAAGATACTCCTTATTTCACTAGTAGGCAAATTTTCAGAACATCACATCCGTGCACAGAATATCAGTACAAAGAAAACAACAGATTTAAGTTATATATATTTTTTTTCTCGTCCCGTCTCCTAGGAATCTCCTAGTTCCCCACATAGAAGTTTCAAGCCTGAAGCCTCCAAATATATCAATCTCAGGAAAGCAAACTTCAAGCGCCGGCCTTGCCTTCAGAAAAAGTGTGATTTGTCTGCGGAACTCGGCAAAATCAATTTTAGTAATCATGACCCTCTCGTGGATACCAAAGATACTAAAAAGACATCAACAGATACTGTGATAAGTGATTCGAAAGACATCTTAGTTGCTTGGGGCATTGTCTCGCCTGAACTATTGGAATTGAAAACGTCTCCAAAGCACCAGTATTTTCCGAATCTCTTACGTAGTTCACGTGATCGTAAAACAAATTTGCAGACTCTTTCCCTCCATGACGATTGTGTATTCGACTTGCCATCACTATTACTGATGTGTGCAGCATTACATCCGACCTTGAAGAAAATTGAGGTAGATAGCAGCATGATCTCTATGAGATCAAAAGATCCGCTGTCGAGGTATTTCACGACATTAACGTCGATTGAAGACATCAGAATATCAGAAGGTCATCCTGACTCTAAACTTGATCTGCGAGAGCTCCTAACATTACTGTCAGCGTCATGTCCTAAACTAGAAAAGCTTGAAGTAAAAGCAGGCCAGTATATCCTCGGTGACTTGCGTTCCGTCAAGGTTGGAAGAATGCAGCTGCCTTCACTTAAGAAGCTGGTGCTCTCCGTAAAGAAAAAGATGCTTTCGGAAGAGCAACGCATCAACTTCGCCAAGTTGGTTTGTCCCCAACTCACCGGTGGTTAGTTTGTTATTTTGTTTTATTATTATTATTATTAAATTGAAAAAAAAAATAGAACTTTATAAATCAGGAACTCAGAATTATTATATTTTTGGTATTACAACGCGATTATAAACTGATAAACTGCACAATCTCTACTATAATTTTGCCAATGGCTTCGATGGTCCAGGGGAAAATCCCATCTCCCTGGATGGTCAAATCTTATGGGTGAAATGGGGTGACTATTTCCGGACAGGTTCCTGGCCCATGTGGTAAATCATTATTAGTGCAACTGGGGCACTTTTGGCGTCTGACGGGTACAACTAACCTTTTAGAATGTCTTGCAGTAGCCATTCATGATAATAAGGGGGGGGGGGGCATTCGACCCCTAAAGTGGTAGGTATGTGCCACTGGCAAGACAAAAAAGGGGGCTTCGGAACGAGCGTATCATGAAAAGGATGGTCTTCGGAACTACTAACATTTTGGAAAAGGGGGGTCTTAGGAACTGGATTACAATAAATATGATGCCACAAGCTCCCATTAGCTAAATACGCTGTGTGTCATCTCTCGGGGAGATAGCCGAATCTTAGGGCGTCCCGTAGTTCCGCGTTTTAGGGTACACCAAAGCGCAAGAGGTTGTTAGGTACTGGAGCGAAGCGAACTGGTCACAGCTAGGGAACCGTTACAGTCAGACCGCAGGTCGTATGCAAATGAGCAAAAAAGGCTGATTTTATTTCCAGTGCCTGAAATGGCACACTCTCCTTGTAGCCAGTGGGCTGTTTTGCATGGTCATATTCAAAGTTAAGTAAATCAAGAAATGTTAATGCTATGCTCATCAGATTTTCTGGAAAGATAAATGGATATTTATCAATGCAGACATACCCTGTTTAAGTTATAATTCAAAGAATAAGTAGTTGAAACTAAGTGATAAAATAGTGACACAAAATACTTTTCTTTATAAGATTTCAAGTCAATAAAAGACATATAAAAAGTATATGAGCCACTATTAAAACGCATATGTATGGAAGCGTTAAAGTTTCATCTTTTACATTATCATATTCAAAACATCCATACATTTATGACAGGGTCAGGATCCAGCAATATTCAACCCAAGTACATAATTCATCCTTGAAATTGTCAAGACCATAGAATCCTAGCACTGTGATTGGCTGGGAAGGCCATCCTGCAAGATTATGGCGCGATATCTGAACCACATGCCACCTGTTGGGTGAACTCTTGACCTTTTGTGCAAACATGGTCCTGGCTGTGACAAACATGTTGATCTATTTTGGGGAAAGGGCTGGTGAAGTAAACGATCAGAGAGCTGGAATCAACTGTTTGAAGGACACAATGTGTACTTTGGTTACATTTTGCTGGATCCTGACCCTGTCATTAAGAGTACATACATATTATTTCAGTATTTGTAAAGTATAGATATTGCCCTTTACACTCATGTCAAATTCAACCTGGCTCATAATAAAACTATGTGAGTTTTTTACAGATTTACTTTTCATTTCATTTCCATTTTTGGGTCATAAAATAACATTATTTTTCACCAATTTTGTCACATTTTTCATAGACAAATAGAGTACGTCATAAATCTCTAATTCCTCCTCTTTTGTTTGATGTATAAATCATGAGAATCAGTAAATGTTAACCAGTCCATTCAATCATTTGGAAATCAGATGTTCCCGGGGATAACTGCTCATTATGTATTCAGAGACTGACCCAGTGAAGCAAAACTGGAAATAAAATAGAGCACTTTTTGAAGACCTGCTGTTTGACTGGTTATAAATGTTCTTATTCCAGTCGCTACGAGAATAATTCACCAAAGCGAGCGAGAGAGAGGGAGAGAGAGAGAGAGAGAGAGAGAGAAAGAAATACACACACACCTACACACAGAGCTCCGCATCGAGCGGGATGGCGGAGGCCCGCGCACATTAACATACACGCAGATATATGTGTGTGTATGGTGTACACACAGCCTATGCATAGGGCATTACAGGCACAGTGTGTTCCGTTGCATCGCTGCAGCAAACTAAGAACGCCTTGAACGAATCTGTGTCACGCAGATTCAAAAAATACATTTTCGAATCGCGTTTTCATCCTTCAATTACGAATTTTCCACATGGCTTGTGAATCCTGATTTTTGGAGGGGATAAACTTTATTTATCCATCTTTCATTGACTGAAATTCCAACATCAACATTCCATGACGGTTTTTTTGTGGTGAATGTTTAAAGATATGTATGTTAAAACGGTGTAGGATTGCCATTCACTTTGTAAATGACGTCCCTTTTATTGGGGACTTTGATCATTCCCGAAAACTCGGTAGTCTCCCTGACTAGTCATGGCAAGTCTATGGTGTGTGTATTCATATTAAGCGGGGTTAATTCGCAATGCGCTAGCCTCAGCGCTAAAGAAAACTGAATTCTTTGCTTGGATTGGAACCGGCTTGGAAGCATTGGGGAAAGCCCGGATGAATTAAGCACCTGGAATGAAACTCGTTTTTAACTTTTCACCAAAAATAATCCCCCCCCCCCCAAACAGGTTTACCTATTACAGTAAAATCCTGCCTCCTGATTGGTTCAAAGGTATAGGTATCATGAATATTCATGACTGAGCTACAAAGGTAGTATTACGATGCGCGTGGACTTCACAAATGTACGGAGCTCGATCGAGCGAGCACGTAGGCACGCGAAGCTGCTATAGGCCTAGGAGCTGTGATGTGTGATTCAAAGTTGTTTACGTTATGTTGTGAGCAATGGCGGCGACTACAACTCTGCAATCTTGATCGCTCTAAAGAAGAGACTACCGATTTCTTCTTCCAGAATCATCAAAACCTTTATGTAAGTACATTATATTGGGAAATTATAAATCGGCCCATCCCATAGGCGATTTTTATCAATACTATAGCTTGCAAATGATGTTGTATGATATTGTGGCTGTACTAGACCGAAAATTCTGTCTCTCGTTCGTTAGCGTCGTATCACTCTGCTGTGCAAACCGACTACGCGCCGACGAGTAGCTGGAAAATTCGCAATAATTTGATTTTTCCTCATATATCTAGATCTACATATTATTATTGAATTGGTATTCGGTTTGCACAGCAGAGTGATACGAACGTTTCTACGAACCAGAGACAGAATTTTCGGTCTATGGCTGTACATGCACAACGCCTGCAATCATTTTGTCACTGGACTAGCTACTAGAATAGCTCTAAGTTACGTCACGTTCTTGTAACATGTTCAGGGCTGACCATGTTACAAGAAAGTAACGTCAGATGAGAAGCCCAACGAGAAGAGACAGATAATATCGGTCTAGTCTAGTACTACTACTAGTACTATTAGTATAGCTAGTGCACAACGCGTACATTTTGTCACTAGACTAGCTAGTACTAGGGGGTAACCTCGCTAGTCATAAGGACCGCTATTCATAAGGACCACTTATTCATAAGGACCGCTATCCATAACGCGTGACTAAATGAATAGCGGTTTTGTACGAATAACGGTCCTTCTGAATAGCGAGCAAACCATAGACAAATTTCCTCGCTATTCATAAGGACATCCATTCATAAGGACCTCTATTCATAACTACTCATAAGGACCGCTATTCATAGCGTGTGTTAAATGAATAGCGGTATTCGATAAATAGCGGTTCCTATGAATAACGAGTGGACCCGAGTACTAGTAGTACTACTAGACTAGACCGATACTAGTTAGGTGGAGAGTTGGTGGACAGTCGACAATGGCACAACGTTAGAAACTAGTTAGGTGGAGAGTTGTTGGACAGTCGACAATATTACAACGTTGGACACTAGTTAGGTGGAGAGTTGTTGGACAGTCGACGATGACACAACGTTGGAAACTAGTTAGGTGGAGAGTTGTTGGACAGTCAACAATGGCACGACGTTGGAAAGTAGTTAGGTGGAGAGTTGTTGGACAGTCGACAATGACACAACGTTGGACACTAGTTAGGTGGAGAGTTGTTGGACAGTCGGCAATGACACAACGTTGGAAACTAGTTAGGTGGAGAGTTGTTGGACAGTCGACAATGGCACAACGTTAGAAACTAGTTTGTTGGAGAGTTGGTGGACAGTCGACAATGGCACAACGTTAGAAACTAGTTAGGTGGAGAGTTGTTGGACAGTCGACAATATTACAACGTTGGACACTAGTTAGGTGGAGAGTTGTTGGACAGTCGAAGATGACACAACGTTGGAAAGTAGTTAAGTGGAGATTTGTTGGATAGTCGACGATAACACAACGTTAGAAAACTATTTTTGGGGATATTTGTTGGACGACTAATAATGACACAACGTTGGAAACTAGTTTTTTGGATAGTTGTTGGACAGTCAACAATGGCACGTCGTTGGAAAGTAGTTAGGTGGAGAGTTATTGAACAGTCGACGATGACACAACGTTTAAACTAGTTAGGTGGAGAGTTGTACAGTCGACAATGACACAACGTTAGAAACTAGTTTGATGGATAGTTATTGGACAGTGGACAATGACACAACGTTGGAAACTATGTTGTAGGTGATGTGAATCCTACGTTGGTCCAACGTTATTCCAACGTTGGGCCAACATTGGATACATGCTGGATGTTTGTTGTAGGTGATATAAATCCAACGTTATTCCAACGTTGGGCCAACATTGGATACATGCTGGATATTTGTTGCAGGTGATGTAAATCAAACTTAAACACAACGTTGGATCAACGTTGGGCCATAAAAGACTTTGGTTTCATGAATATTCATGAACAATCATAAATGACCCAAATCTGTGGAAATCTATAGCTAAATTACATTAAATTTAAATATTTATGCAATTATTGCACTCTGAACTGTGCTGCAAAATGTATTTACATTCAATATCACGTTTTAGGCCTACATATTCATTCAAACATGTAATTATGAGGAGGTATTTTAAGATCTTAATTAGAAAATTGTAATCTTTGACCATTTTTAGCACGCACCATAATATAGTCCCTAAATAAAGAAGTGGATACAAGCTTTCAGTACAAGGAGTAGGATAGGAGTAGGATAGGAGTAGGGTTAATGTAGGATAGCATTATAGGAGTACGATAGGATAGGATATAGGCTACTAGATAATATATACAATTAGTGTGATATATACTTCACTTGATATTATAATTATTTTTTTTAAGACGGGTTTGCTAGACTGCGTTGGACCAACGTTGGACCAACGTTGCATGTTGAATGTATGTTGTAGGTGATGTGAATCCAACGTTGGAGCAACGTTATATGGACGTGCACACACAACGCTAGTCCAACGTTGAGCATTGTTGCCGGACAGCGTTGGATAAGCATTGTAAACTTTGTTGGACTGACAATGTATGCGCATGCACTTCTATCGATGCTGCAACGTTGCCTGCCAACGTTGAAGCAACGTTGTAATGGATGTTCCCCCCAACGTTGGCAGACAGCGTTGGATCAGCGTTGTAAACTTCGTTGGACTGACAATGTATGCGCGTGCACTTCTATCGATGCTGCAACGTTGCTGGCCAACGTTGCTGGCCAACGTTGAAGCAACATTGGGGGAAAAAAATCACAACGTTGGTCCAACGTTGTTCCAACGTTGGCTTGTTACCTGGGATGTCGATGAGATTATAATATAAACAATTTCTAACCAACTGCTGCATCATTTACAAGCTATAGTATTGATAAAAATCGCCTATGGGATGGGCCGATTTGTAATTTTACAATATAATGTACTTACATAAAGGTTTTGATGATTCTTGAAGAAGAAATCGGTATTATCTTCTTTAGAGCGATCAGAGTTGTATTCACCGCCATTGCTCATAACATACCGTAAACAACTTTGAACCACACATCACAGCTCCTAGGCCTACAATTTCCGAGTGTCCCCCCCCAAAAAAAAAAAAGAACCAAAAAAAAAACAAAAAACGATACACTTTTAAAACGGCCCCCAAATTTAAAAAAAAAAGTGAATTTTGGGGAAATCTTTATATTTATATGGATAGCTGAAGGTCTCTTCTATCATATGACACCAAAAAAAGTCCAAAAATTTTTCATGCTTGGGTGAGCACTGCCAACTTTTGTAAAGGACGTGAAAATTAGGTTGCACAGGAATTCACCATCCATTTTGGCTGCGATGAGAAGTTCTCCATCTTCGAAATTGCTTATGGTATGATGAGTTTATGATAGATTATGATGGATATGGGTTTGTGCGTTGTATGACATGGTGTTATGAAATCAGAAGTTTATGCATCAGTGATCATGATTTGACTGTGGAAGTTTTAAAAGCATTACCCGCTGTAGATCTGTGGTAATTGATAATGATTGAATCATTAGGGTTTGGATTTGTGCTGGGTATGACATGGTTTATGTCACCATTATTCAGGAACATAAATTGGATCATTCAGAATCAAACACTGATTCAATCAATAAATCAATCAAACACTGATTCAATCAATCAACCAATTGGATTATGTAAATCAAAGATCTTAATGAAAGACTATTATGCATTATTTTTCATTTTGTTGTTTGGAAGGACAATTGCTATTAATGTCACAGATTATGCTTCAGGCATCATTGTGTACAAATGGGTATTAATTAGCAAACTTTCTTTATAACAAATGAGTTTTGGAAATGGTAGAGTTTTGGGCAAGGAAAGATTGGATGAATGGTTTGGAATGGAGCAAAATGCCTACGGATGGACCTATGACAATGAAAAATACCTCCCGGAATTGTGACATGCCACACACGCACACAACCACACACACAACCATCCCTCCCCCCCCCCCCCAACACGAACTACCAGGAGCACCGCTACAATTACCACAGGCATCACCACCAGATAATACGGTACTGTACTACTGTCAAAACAACTTCCATAATCAAATTGTGATAAAAAAAGACAATACACGATCACTCATGCATAAACTTTTGAATTCATAAGCCATGTCATTCACTGCACAAACCTATCTCCATCATGATTTATCATAAACTCATCAGACAATCAGTAATTTCTAAGCTGGATAACTTTTCACTTCACCCAAAGTGGATAGCCAATTCCTGCGCAACCTAATTTTCATGTCCTTTACAAAAGTGGGCAATGCCCACTCAAGCATAAAACATTTGCAAACTGTTTGGTGTCATATGATAGAAGAGACTTTCAGCTATGCATATATATATATAAATTTCCCGAAAATTCGATTTAAAAATTTATTTGGAGACCATTTTAAAAGTGTATCGTTTTAGGTTTTGTTTGGGTTGTTGTTGTTGTTGTTGTTTTTGTTTTTTGTTTGTTTGTTGTTTTTTGTTTTTGTTTTTGGGGGGCACTCGGTATAGCAGCTTCGCGTACGTGCTCGCTCGATCAAGCTCCGTACCAGGCCCCTAAAGCTCCGCCATCTTGTCGGGGTCCATTAGAAGGCCCGATAAGCACTTTGCATAATTCATGAGCGTAAATGCATGATTCATTTTGTAAGATGCTCCCCGAGAGTAGTATTTGTTTGTACGCGGTATGAAACACATTACGCGCATCAGCTTAGAGCATGCGCAGTGAGAAAGGTCAAATTCAGTAATATATGCATTTATGGTAATGTATTCATCGCTTCAACGTACAGATTCGGCGAATCAGCGTTGGTAATTTCTAATTGTGGAAGACGGCGCTCGGTCAATGCACTTTAATTGTAATCGATCTCCGAATCAAAATATATCGCTTTGCAAATTTGTGAACAAGTAAATAAAGCTTAAAATGTAACCGGACAGACCGAATCAAATCTAATCATGGATACAGAAAATGTAAACATAAATGTAAAGTACTTGACACGTCACCAGTGGCATAAGTCTCTTTTCTTGTTGATATAATTAATACCGGTGAATATATTCATTCAATATCCATAAAGGATAACGATAAATAAGTACATAAATGATACATAAATGTATAATGAAGTAAAAAATAAAAAAAATCTCTTGCAGTGTAGGATTTTTTTTTCAGGGATGGTTTTCATAACAGAAAGGCTAATCTTCATTTGGGGGCGAGGGGATGGGTCCATTAGTTAACTGAGATTTTTTTCTTTAACCTTTTAGTTAGTCTTGATGTAAAAAATGTTTTTAAAAAAAATAATATAAGTGTACGTTTGTTCATTTTTGGAAGAGATTTTTCCTCCCCGAATTTTCCTCCCATTTTTTTTTCTTCCTTGTCAGAGAATTATGGAGGAAAACATGTGATACCCACCCCCCCTACCCCCCCCCCCGAGCGTCTTTTTTGAGGGCTGGGGAAAAAAGTTACAAATTTTTATTTTATTTTATTTTTATTTTTGTTGGTTTTTGTTTGTTAGAGAATTATGGAGGAAAACATCTGACAACTCCCCCCCCCCCCCCCACTGAGCCCCACTAGAACAATCAAAATACCGGGAAGAATTATCTTGTAACTTTTAATTTGCATTTGTGAGTAAAATTTATATGTTGCCATTCACTAGCGTACCTAAGGGGGCCGGGGGCAAGGGCGGGGGGCAGAGTGCCCCCTGACAAGTTCTGAAGAAAAAAAGAGAGAATTATGGAGGAAACCTGGACCCCATAAAATCTGATAACCCCCCCCCCCCCCGAGCGACTTTTGGAGGGCCTGGGGGGGGGATTGTCGCCATTGATAACCCCCCTTTTTTTAACCCCTCTTGACGCCAAGGTCAAGATACGCCACTGTTGCCATTCCTTTCAAGCTTTCATGCCTGTAAGTCACCACTCAATCACAAGTCTTATACAATACCATTCATTTCCATCAACTTATGATTGTCCATTCCAGTCAAAGCTTATTGTCTTCACTCTTCCTTTCACATACGCAGGGGTGTCGCTAGAATTTTGAATGGGGCAATAGTAACCGTGCCGAGAAAAAAAAAATCCTACACACTTCCAACAATATGTAAAAGTAAAACTGAAGTTTATATTTTTATATATTTTTTGACATGCCAAATTACTGACAGTTTGAAACATTACAAATATTAAGGTGTATTACCATCCGCCACCCCAGGGGTGCATCCAGGATTTTGTAAAAGATGGGGCACACATTGCAGAAAATTCTCTGACAAGTTGAAAAAGGTCATTTCAAAGGAGGCGGGGGGAGGGGGTACAATCTTGAAGTTGTATACTGAAGGTATGTACCTCTGTATCAAGGGGGGCATGGGCCGAAAGTGCCCCCTAAATCTGATACTGCCCCCTTCCACCCTCCCCCCCCCCCCACCCCCTTGAGCGATACCACTGCTTTTTCTCTCATTTTATATCTTTCTCATTCCATTCTAACTCTGGCTTACCTTTCACACAAACTTTGCATGTAACATTTCTAGTTATGGAACCCCCACCCCCCCCCCCCACCCCCTTCGAATAATCTATGTAAAAGTATATCACATGAACATTATCACTAAAATGAGAATTCAAGTTGGAATTAAAAAGCTCTCAGAATATGTAAATGTTTAAGGTAACTAGATGACATTCCATCCCCTTAACATGATAAAAGAGATGAACTAAATCCCCCTTTTTTTTTGTCTATTTAATAACAATAAATATCAATTCAAATAAGTTTTTTGAAGAAAAAAAAAAGAAAATCTTGAAATTGAACATCCTTGCTGAAGTCTAGTGGTAAGTCAAATTTTCATATTACTTACTATTGTATCATTGAATGAATTTTCGGTTTTTCTCACAAGTTCTCAAGCAATTTGCGTATCAACTGTTTCATTCTATTATACTGTTGAAATGGTCACCGACATAAATCAAATCTAGGTTTTGTTAAATTTCATTCCGCTGAAGGCACCTATTTTTTAGAATTTCAGTAAATGCAATATTCCAACAAAAATCTTCCAAATCAGAAACCCTTTGTATGGATATCTGTATTGTTTTATTCTGAATGAAATCCCCAACTTCATTACATGTATCCACTCGTGAGACTGCTGATCTAGTTAACAGGAATGAAGAGCTGTAGTGGTAATCCGTAGGTCTGTTGAATGAAAAGAGAAAATAGAACAAATTAAAAACTATTAAGGTCGTAAACAATAAGGACTGCAATGTGCCAGATATGTATATATGCATAACTCAAACAGAGTGAATATTGCTTGATAAAAAGCTATTTACCCACATTCATTAAAATTAAGTTCTTTTGTAAGCATGAAAATGGAAATGATGAATCCTTATAAAACTTAAATAAAATTCCCATATTTGACCAAAAATTCTTCTTTTTCATCAAAGGGCAAGGAAATTACAATCGTTTCAAATAACTTGCTTCCACTTCAAGTTGTAGTACTATTGATATAGGCCTATTATATTTTTTTATATTGATATATTTTTAAAACCTTTTTGGGGGGGAGGGGGGTGGGGGTATTGCCAAATTTAATTATGCACAGTAAACGCTTACCTCTCCAAGCTTGATCATGCAGGTCAGTATATCTGCTCTTTGTTCATTTCTCCTGATTGTGTATCTCAATATTCTTTCACCATCCATTGTAAAGAATCATGCTGTGTAAAAAAAGGATAAATAAATTTATAAGTACATGTGTAAATGAAAGTAATTTATAGGTACACAATATATATTTCGCAGAAAAATGTTTACTCCACTAATTCTGACTTTTTTTGATCTTCTCAAACGTCTAAATACATCTAATTTAGATCATAGATCAAAGCTCAAAAGAAACCGTTATCACAGAATGTATAGTGAATAAATGTGAAGTGTAATCTTCTCCTTCTTCTCCATGATGTATTTGTATTTGATTATGATTATGAGAAGGAAATAAATGTATTTTGAATCTTGAATCTTGAATCTTGAATCTTGAATCATGTTTGCACACAATGCTGGGCTTTGTTGGTAATGGTTTAAAATGTTTGCATAGTTTAAGGACAAGCTATTCAAAAATCAATGGCACGTAGTAAGGGTATCTGTAATATGCTTTTACCTAATGCATTTAGGGACCCCTGGAAGCCCTAATTGCTTTTATAGTTCATTTCCTTGTTTCCTGTTAAATTGCAATATTTATGATAATCATAAAATGATTCGAATTACATTATACATGTATAAGCATATAGATACTCAGGAAATTTTCTGTAAACTTACCTGTAATTTAGGATGGCTAAATTTCTCCTTCATCATGTATGGTCAACAGTTTGCGCAATGTTTGAATAACATTTCTTGGGTTCCTTTCCATTTTGATCTGTTTTTAAAAAAATGAAAACAGAGTTGTCACTTTTTTTGGTCTTTCTTGTTACAGTCATAGCTTCATTGATAATAATTATTTTTATCAGGCAAATAAATTCCAATCCATTATTTTTCATAGGTCAAAATTCAATAATCATTAGCTATCTTGTTTATTAAGGTGCTTTCAAGCTACATCAGTTTCTTGGAAAGAAAAATAAACAGCCTCAGCAACAAAACTTTCTAGTGACGTGTGTCTGAAATTATGAACAGGGATCCCTAAACTGGCTTTAACACCAGACTGAATTTTTGCCCAAAATACATTTGCCTACACCCCCCCCCCCCCACCAAAAAAAAAGTCTATCAGAGACTCTAGCTAACTTACAGTCAGTTTAATTGACCAAATGGCATGAATTGAACCAAATATAGTAGATCCAAGTCTTTTAAGAACGAAAAAAAAAAGTCAGGCATGAAAGTGAAGTTGAACAGAGTTCTTATCAAACATGGTTGGAGATCTACTTTGACTTTTTCCCTTAAGCACAGCTTTAGCTGTAGCCAAGTCTACATCTACTCAAGATAGACTATCCTTCAGACTTCGGTTTATGGAATAAAACTTCAACAAATATTCAGAGTTCAAAACAGTAAACCTTGTGTAACATTAATGAATTTATATCTGCACTAATTTTGGTCTATACATCTTATCAAAATCATTGTAGAATCCCACCACCACACCGTCACAGTTTCCACATCTAACAAGTAGACTACCGAGTGGTACCTTACGTAGTTACGTTAGATCGATCGAAGTCCACTCCAAGTTGGACTAACGAATACGCTTGTGAGCATACATATGAACAACATGAAGCAAAGCTCCCAATATAGTTTATCATAATTCAAAGAGTTTACTAACGTTAGATCTGGATCTAGATCTACTTAGATCCAACTTGTCTTGCTAATTGCATGCACTGAAGTTTTGACGCTGTCGAAATAGCTATCGCGCCGGTGGCTCAAACTGACCAGGGACTGCCTGGGTAGCTGTCACGAGCTGCAGCGTTTGAGGACAACAATCTCCGTGTCAAACTACCTCTCGACGATGAATTTAGAACTGTAATTTCAAGAGAAAATTGTTTCAATTCTTGTTCAACACAACTCTTGTCAATCCTTTTAAAATGTAGAGAAATTATTATAGATCACCTAGAATATACAATTTTTTGCCATTAATAAACTAAATACACGAAATTTACTCATGATTTGAGCTCTACTCACCTTGTACTTTTGAACTAATATCTCTCATTTCCTGCGGGTGACGTCACTGCATAAATATGCATAATTAATAGGTCTTGAATAGACGAAGCTTGAGGTCAAGTAAATCTTAATCGATACTATCGAATTATGCACATATTCATGACCTATCATCCAATCAAAGTTTCACAATAAACTGACAGGCACAAGAAATATGAATAATGCAACGTATCGGGTGCTTATTTTTTATTTTTATTTTTTGTTTGTTTGTTTTTTATGATTTATTCCCTCTTTCTTACTCCCTTTCCTGATTTCATCTCTTTTCCTCTATCAACCTGTCCCTCCCCATCTGCTTCTTCATCTAGGTGAGCCTTTGTGTTTTTATTAATTAAGTTAGTTACTTAACGTATACTATATGTAAAAAAAAAACAACAATAAAAACAAAACAAAAAACAACGAAGAGATTTCTGAATCATGTACATAATTATAATGATTTTTAATTGGGAACATGCTATTTACAAGCTCCGCTTCTCTGCTAGTTCCCTTTCGTTACCTTTTCGAATATTATTATCAAGAAACAACTGAAATGTGTGTAAACCTCTCTCTGTTATAACATTTATTTTAGAAAACAATATGTAAAACCAAGTTCATATGCGTTCTGTTTGAATGATAAGTTTCTTCTACAATGTCAATACTTTATATGATTTATGAATTGGTATCGAAAAATAAATGAATCTTGAATCTTATCGGGCTCTTCAAATGATCCGAAAGAGGCGGGGCCTAATTCCATTCGCGTAATGATTTCCTCGCGGGCTGCTTTCCGTCTTATTAGTAAATCTATAACACGTCTATGCTCCGTACATTTGTCCACTCGCATGCGTAGTACTACCTTTGTAGCTCAGTCATGAATATTCATGATGCCTATACCCTTGAACCAATCAGGAGGCAGGATTTTACTGTAATAGGTAAACCTGTTTGGGGGAAAAAAAAAATCGCGGCCAGGGCGGACCACGACTGAATGAAAAAAAAAAGCGGTGCTTTGGAAGAAGGGTTTTCTCTCTTCTTTTTCTCAGCAAGAAAAAAAATGGTATGCTTTGGAACGGAAATTTGAGTGTAAAAATGGGCGTCTTCTCTGCGGCACATAGCCACCGCACACTATATACTGAGTGCCCCCCCCCCCCGGGTATTTTTCCAGCGCTATTTCCTTCGCAATATTTCATAATGTGTGTTCCGTCCTTTCCTCTTCTGTGTTTTTATTCCTTCTTCGTCCTCTTGTTCTCTTCTACCCTGTTTTTTTTTAATCCCTTCCTGATTTTCACTTTTATTCAAAGTTTCCTGTCGTATTACTATATCCACATCATGCAACGACACACGACACGATACATGTGCAGTATCAAAAAAAAAAGTATACCCAAATTTGGTAGCTTCTAATTAAAAGGCTGTAACATCTATGAGCTCGAAATTTATTTTATAGTAAAGAACAACTTATATTCTGTCTGATGATACTTTATCCATAATCGTGCTGTCACGGATAACTGAGCAGGAGGCTTTCAAAAAGTATTGTACCATGTTTGGGCTGAAGTAAGGAACGAATGTGGGTCAAAAACAATAATGCATTTGTAATTTCAGTTTGAAAACAATGTCCGTTTTATCTCAATTGATTTTGTGCATTTGAACAGAAAAGGTGTTAATGTCAACTCAAACTTTTCAAAAGGCTTACGAGCAAAATTTATGATTTTTTTTTTTGGGGGGGCATGATGACTCAATCTGGACTTCTTCCGCATCCCTTCTTTAGGCAAGCCTTTATATCGAGTCATTCAAAATGGACAAAGTTTATTTGGGAAGCTAACATTTTTCCATAAAGTCTACTATAAGTTTCTTTGGGAATTCTCAACATATGTATCCTCCCTTGTATCTCTTCAGTCTGTAAGGTCAGTAAACCTTTGAGTTCATGTGCTAGTCGAGAAAAACACCTTATGAACCATGTGAAATGGTGCGATGGAAAAATTAACAGAGAGTTTTTAGTTGTCATAAAAGAAAAAGCTAGAAGGCTGTTAAAATAAATTTAGATTATCATATGGATTGAAACAAGTTCATGTGAAAAGCCTAGACACACTGGGTCACTTTAAACAATTAAACATTGAGGCACGAAAGAGAATTCAACTTTTAAAAGACTAAAGTAACACGTTCACATGGCTTGACCCACATTTGGTGCATCAGCCCAAACTTGGTACGAGCAGATTTTGACGACACTTTAAAAAAAACCCTGGTGCTTAGTCATCGTGGCAGAAAAGTCATAAATTTCGTATCATTGGACAGAAAACAAGTTACTCTTCACCATGAAATGAATTTCAAGATCACACTGGTTATATTTTTTTTATTAGAAGCTATCAAAGTTGGCAATACTTTTTCATACGCACTGTATAACTGTAAAAAAAAATGCTGCAGTCCAGTAAACTCTACTGAGTTGTACAGTTGCAGCAATTCACCTTATTTTAACATTACCCTGATTGATTTCTTTATTATTAATCGTATCTTGGGCCTATGTCATTTTTTCTGACCCAATATCGACTTTATTAGTTAACCTCAGCATGTTTTTTACTCACGACATTCCAACGGGGTCTGCTCGCTAGTCATAAGGACCGCTATTCATTAAAAAATTATTCATAAGGACCGCTATTCATAATAATACATAAGGGTCGTTATTCATAATACCATATCAGGGTCGTTAATCCTAAGGGTCCCTATTCATAATACGAAAAGAGGGTCGCTATTCATAAAGTTCAATATTCATAGGGGTGGCTATTCATAAGCGAAGAAGATTATTCATAATCGGAGAAGAGGGTCGCTATTCATTATCAAAGAAGAAGGTTGCTATTCATAATCAAAGAAGAGGGTCGCTATTCATAATCAAAAAAGGGTCGTTATTCATAATCAAAAAGGGGGTCGCTATTCGTAATCGAATAAGAGGGTCGTTATTCATAATAAAAGAAGAGGGTCGCTATTCATAACTGAAGAAGAAGGTCGCTATTTAAATCAAGTAATAAAGGGAAATGGATGAAGGACAACCCCACGGTACTGTATTTAAGAAAGCTTTAAAATGCATTTCCGGCTTTTGTCAAATAAAACATTTTTAAAAAATGAACTTTATTTATTCATGCTCCCCACTTTAAAAGGCGCTTTACCAATGCCTTAATAATGAAAAAAAAACCGATGTCTAATACATACATCTACAATGTGCTAACCATTCAGTTCATTAACTAAAAAAGTTCCAACAATCGTCCATTTGGGGGAGGGGAAAGTTGCGCGAGGAGGGGGGATTGTCTTAGGGGGTAGTTGTCCTGGAAATGTTGTAGGAGGGTAGTTGTCCGGATACGGGCTTGGAAATTTCTTTTGTTTTTATTTTGGGGTGGGATATCAAGCCCTCGTGAAATATTTTCATAATACGTAATGTTAGTAACGTACAGTAATTTATCAACGTATACCGTTCTTACAGTGTGCCCCTGTTTATGGCCATGGACGTGGGAATGGAGTATGCCCTCCCACGGTTGGGACTTTCAAATTACCCTGAGTTAAAGACACCTTTCAGAGCATTTGAGTGTGGTTTCATGGGAATTACTAACTTGCTTAATTTCATTATTTTCTTTGAAATCTTGATTTCGGTCTTCCTAATCATAATATTAAAAAAATCATAACAAAAATTATGACCATGTTGATCGATTGTGATCCTGTGAATAGTAGTCGTCATGGTCATCATCCTCCTCCTCCTAATCTTATTATTTGATCATGTCATTTATTGAAGGTGAATCATTAGGGGATGATGATACAGGCCATCCCTCCTCCTGAACTATTTGGGGAATATATCACACATCCTCCCCCTCCTGGGATCGACACCAATGCTTCCATAGAGCATTTGAAATACAAATTCTAGTATTAGAATCTTCGTTTTTGAAATCCCCTCTTGAAAAAAGTGCAGGGTATACATGTATATATCGTATCCGGACAGCTACCCCCGGGGCAACTACACCGGACAACTACCCCCAGACAACTACCCCCTTAAGTCAACTACCCCCTAGGACAACTATCCCCCCCCCCCGGACAACTACCCCCAGGACCACGGTAACATGTCGTTTTTCCGAAGGTTCATAATTCTGACGGTTCGTAATTCCGAAAATGAAATAAGGTTCATAATTCCGAAAATGGAAGAGGGTTCCTAGTATTTCTGAACGTTTGTAATTCCGAAAAGTTATGTAGGGCTGTATTGCATTTTCGGAAATACGACCCTTCGGAATTATGAACACTTCTTCATTTTCGGAATTATAAGCCCCATGCTATGGGAAATTTGTGTTTCGGGATTACGAACCTTCGGAATTATGAACCTTTGGAAAAACGAACCTTCGGAAAAACGAGAACTCTCCAGGACAACTACCCCCTCCAGGACATCTCTTCCTTATGTTTATTCATATTTTCATCCTTTTATCTTTTCTTCTATCCTAAACTTGATACAGTATTGCTTTATCTTTCTGCATTTGTTTTCCCTAACTTTCCTTACGTTATTCTTTGTTTTAGTATCATTTTAGCCTTTTCTTTCCTTTATTGTCCCCCTTCATCTTTACTTCTATCCCTCCCTACGTCTCTATTTATTTTCTTTTTTCTCTTTTCTTTCCTTCTTTGCTTTGGGCTTTCTTTCATCTTCTCTCTCTGTCTTTTCTCATGTTATTCTATGTTTTGAACTTTCTTCATCTTCTCTCGTTGTCTTTCTTCATGTTCTTTTTTGTATTGATCTCTCTTTGTTCTTCTCTCTCTGTATTTTGATCTTTACTGGATCTTCTCTTTTTGTCTTTCCACATATTGTTCTTTTTTCCCCCTATCTTTATCTTCTCTTGCTGTCTTTCCTTTATGTTATTCTTTGTTTTATCCTTCCATCATCTTGTCTTTTTTCTCTCCTTATGTTTTCCTTTATTTTTTCCTTCTTTCAGCTCTTTCATCTTTTGTTCTACCCTACCCCGCGTATTTCTTTATTATTCTCCTTTCATCTCCTCTTTTGATCTTTCCTTTATCTCTTATTCTTTGTTTCTTCCTTTTATCATCTTCTCTATTCTGTTTTGCTTATTCTAGCATCTTCTTCTCTTTCCCTTTTGTTATGTTTTCGGTATTCTCTTCTTATTTCTTCCTTTATCATTTTGTATATATATTTTTTTTAAATATATTTCTCTTCTAGTTTTCTCCAGAAGGGCGCGGTAGGGAAGAAACCTCCCATAATTTGAGACGTCATTTAAACCTAACTGAGATATAGGATGCGTTCATAGGCGCCGGAAGTGGGGGGGGGGGGGCAAAACGCATGTTCGCCCCACAAATCCCCCCCCCCCCAACCCTCAAAAAAAAAACAGTAGTAAAGGTGTAATAAAGGTAGGTTTTTTTAACTAAAAAAGAAATGAAAGAAATAAAACCTCGGTTAAATCAGATTAAAAAAACGATATTTCATTAAAAGAAAAGGAGAGTAAAGTGGAATTAAATTTCCTACACATTCCGCGTGCGCCCTTCTTTATCAATGGATAATTTGATAATAACGCGATACGCGCATATCGTGGGAAAAGTGGGCCTATTTTTTTGTCGCGTTCTTTTGTTCGCAGCATGTACGTCGTTAACAAGATTTTGGTCTATAAGGTAAGCCTCCTTTTTTGTTTAGCACTACTCTTTACGCTTTTATGCCCTTTACCGAATATTTGATTATCTATTTGTTTGTTTATTTATTTATAAGATATGCAATGATAAAGATTCTTTTTCATATTGGTTAAGGACAACATTAGTTCCAATATGACGGTCAGCTCGACTTTATGTAGGCCTACATGGATATTTTAAAGGAAATCGTTTAGAGATGGAGCTTCCGGGGCAAAGGAAGGGGGCGGCATAGTGATCCTCCACCCCAATTTATCAAACTCGTGAAAACCTTCGATTATGAATAGCAACCCTCTTCTTCTATTATGAATAGCGACCCTCTTCTTCGATTATGTATAGCGACCCTCTTCTCAGATTATGAATAGCGATCCTCTATCTGTATTATGTATAGCGACCCTTATGACTTATTATGAATAGCGGTCCTTATGATTAATGACCCTTTTCTTCGGTTATGATTAGCGAATCTCTTCTATTATGAATAGCAATCCCTATGAATAATGGTCCTTATGAGTTTATGAAAAGTGACCCTCTTTTTGCTTTATGAATAGCTACCCTTCAGGTAAAGGAAATTATACGTTATGAATAGCGGTCCTTATGAACCACTGGTCCGTATGAATAGCGGTCCTTCTGACTATCGAGGTTACCCCATTCCAACACACCGCGGAGTCGATTGCAAAAGATCATGCACATACATGTATAACGGTACTCGGGACTTCACTCGAGTGGAAACCATCCTGCACGCACCACTGTACGTGGGACCACATTCTAACTTCCGCGAAGAACGGTCATGGATTCATGAATGACATTGCCTTCGATTTCTTCCCGACATAACTTTGCGACATAGAATTATGAAAAAAATATTAGGAGGAGACTCTCAATATACTTTGATTTTTCATATCTGAAAGTTTCGATCTTGGGCACCGACGGAAAATATGAAAAATACTGCAACATTTCCATACTATATAAAAAAAAAAAAAAAGAGCACCTCATTTCCCTACTTTTTCACAAACTAAAACATGATTTGACTACAAAAGATAATGACGTAAAAAAATAAATAATAATAATAATAATAATAATTACGAGTTATAGCAAGTATTATTCTTGAATTTGACGTTTGAATCATTTCATTTGGTGCTTTCTATGGCGAGATTTTATAGTTTAGCTGAGACTCTTCCATAGCGGTTTTACGTAAACAAATTGTTTATTTTATGAAAATTGGGGAGCACGAAGTGAAGCTTTCGGGCGGTTAATTAGATACGAGCGCTGTGGCTGATATGTAGATGCACATAAAGGTCTTCTTGTAAAAATTCACTTAATGTAACATACTACAGCCTATTTTCTTTCCAAATTTCATATCTTCGTTACTCCCTTTTTACTATTTCCTGATATCCAGTCTTCCTGAAACTTGGTATGTAGATTATGACTGATCATAGTCAGTACATATCATCGTCGGACTTCAAAATCATTTATGCGTGACGATCAACACGCCATTACCTTTTAATGCTTTTTGGTTAATAATTTCTTTTTGACGCGTAACTTTTCCACCTTTCGCTGATATCCAATATTTTTTAAAGCTTAGAATGTAAATTGAACATGGCAATATGCAGTGCATATCATCAGATTTAGAAAATCGCTCATCCGTAACGATCTATTAACATTTTCTTATTTATTTATTTATTAATTTGTAGCTATTAAATTTGGTATTCAGACAAGCATTGGTCTTAAACTTTGGTGATATTTTAACGGTATCGTTGTCCGTGTATTTGCATTTTCCATGCACTGTGATTTGTTAGCAGATACGCTATAGGTTTCTGTAGTTTGTCAAAAATAAACTGCCTTACAAACTTAATACAAGTGCTTAAAAAGGAAAATTATGTGCAAACTTCTGGCGAAGAAATGGAACATTAACTACTATTTTATTGACAGTGTACCTCCATATCAACGGACTTTCACCTAAGGGAAGCTTTTCAGTCACGCCAATGAGACCGACTCAGACAGACAAGAAACCGGGGGAAATTTTTACATTACACCGAATGTGTGTAACAGAATCAGTCGGTTTGGCGAAGTGTTCATTTTTTTGTTTTCATATTTTTTTTTATTTGGTCTTTTTGTCTTTTATGATATTTAGAGACTGAAATACGCTGGAAGTCTCGTGATTACACATGGGGGAACATAGATGTCTCTGGCGGAAAACTGTACGTTGAATCTTACGGCTTCACCTTGAACGTTCCAGAAGGCGCAGTTGACAGAGAGACGTTTTTTTCCATCAAAGTCCTAACCGATGCGCCACAAGATCCTCAGCTCAAATTAGAAAAAAGGGACATGATCATCAGCCATGGCTTCAAATGTTCCCCTGCCGGCCAGAAGTTCAATAAACCAGTCACGATACAGCTGCCTCACTGCGCCATCCTATCTGAAAAGACTGCAGGGAACGTTGTCCTGTATTGGAGAGAAAATGGTAAGGCATACAAGTTCTAACCCGGGTCAAGACCCGGGTTTGCTCCACAGAGGAGACCTTTTTTTTAAAACCTTTTTAAAAATTCAGAAGGGAAGACAGCGATCGGGAACATAACTTTAAGCTACGCAGGGCGTTCTTTTATTTCCTTACATTGTAATTAGGTAGTCCTGTTTTGAGATCGCGAAAAAATAAAGTCACGAGCAATAAATAAAGATGATGCGGAACGTCTTTGTTAATTAATCACTTTAAAAATATTTTTGAGAACTAAATTCTTGATCCACCATACGAAGAGTGCTCAAAATTTAGCAAAGCAGCTTCTGTGTGAGAAAGTAAAGAAAAAGTGCGCAATTATTAATGGACTAGTGGAACCCGTGGAAATCCACGGGCAGATCGGTATGCGGGGTAAATAAATAGTGAAAATTTCATTGCATTCTGTTTTTCCTTTTTATAATGAATGAAATATCTATGCTTCGTCAAGTTCTTGAAATTCAGTTGCGAAAGATGTTGAAACAATAAGGCCATTCTCACTTTGAGAGCCGTTGTGAATCGTGAAATGAAATATAGCGAGTGTTTTCATCGGAATTTTTACAAGTGACAATGGCCCTAATATCATTATGATGCCCTTTTTTTTTTTTTTTTTTTCTCCTAATATAAGCGCATGTAACTGCATGTGAGCTAACTTCAGAGAAATAGAGAGAGACGGGAAGAGGGAAGGAAGATAGAGAGAGAGAAAATAAGCAGTGGCGTAGCTAAGGTGGCACAAAAAAAAAATAGAGAACTGGAAGAAACGGAAAAAACTTATGTATGCGCTTTAGTCCACTGAATGGCACAAGAAATCATGCTTTAAAGATTTTGGAATGCAAAATTTTTCTAAAGGTCGGCCCCTTTGATCACAAGTGTCGTTTCTTCAGGATCTCGTAATTCCGAGCCCTAAATTATTATAGATGTCATGCTGCTCGATGATTTTTGTTCATTTCCCGGAGAAGGCCATTGTTTTATAGATATAGCATGTTCTGGAAATAAACTGAAATACATGTATATGTAGGATATTTTTGTACTAAAACAATTTTATAGCCAGATTTTTGTTATTGATTGAATGATTGAATTTATTAACAACACATCGCATAAATGACGGTATAATATGAACAATCGTATAATGTACTAACGAGTAATAATCTTATATGAATACATATACATAAAAAAGTAAAAAGTGATAAACATGAATGAACAGAAATGATATGTAGTCATAGCTCTACATTATAATCGAATGTACATAATATACACTTAACTAAATGTAATATACTGTAGATCAGTGGCGGATTTAGGGGGGCACATGCGGCCCGTGCCCCCCCCCCCCCCTTTTGAAAGAAAAGTTTTAGATTTTTTTTTTTTTTTTTTGGTGTCAGAGAATTATGGAGGGGAACTGGATTTCCATACCCCCCCCCCCCCCTCCCACTGAGCGAATTTTGGAGGTGTGGCGATTTTTTTTTTTTTTTTTTTTTTTTTTTGTCGAACAGAGCCTTAAGGGACACCGCATGTTATATTTAGTTTCACAGACATCTCATCCTTGTATTGCATAAACTGGGATCGTTTATACAAATAGTCTTCAAACCATTTCAGAGCTTTTCTACGGATTCCATAATGTAATAATTTTTTAGGGGAATTCTGTGGTTAATAGTATCAAA
Organism: Heliocidaris tuberculata; assembly: GCA_025618425.1. Lineage (NCBI taxonomy): Eukaryota > Metazoa > Echinodermata > Echinoidea > Camarodonta > Echinometridae > Heliocidaris > Heliocidaris tuberculata. The sequence continues at coordinate 30,777,361 of CM046844.1, forward strand.
AGCCTTTTGAAAGTCATTAAAGATACCAAGTGTTACTCTACCTTCATCTAAGTGTTCCAAAAATGGATTTGCAAGATTAATCAAAGACAATTTAGTGCTATGTTTTTTTACGAAAACCATACTGATGCTGAAACAGGACATCATTAGTTTCCAAAAAATTAATTACACGATAATTTATTATTTTTTCAAAGATTTTTCCCAGTACTGGTAGGACCAAAACGGGTCTGTAATTGCCAGGCAGATTTTCTTTTCTCCCTTCTCGTAGATAGGTGTCACCTTTGCTACTTTCAAAGCATCTGGAAATTTTCTTTTTTTTCTGTAGAAAGATTAAAAATATGTGTTAATGTGAAATGTATAGTGCAGCATCTTTCAACAATCTTGAAGATATATTATCATAGCCTTATGCTTTTTTCGTGTCTAAAGTCTGCAAAAGGCATTTTGCTTCATTCTCAACAACTGGTTTTTTAAATAGTGACTTTTCTGTTTTATTTCCTAAAATATTCTGTAAAGTCAGAATGAACGTTTGGTATTTCATTGGCCAGCTTTGGACCTATATTAATACACACAAATTAAATTCGTTTACTATATCACTATCAGATGTTATCACTCTATTGAGTCCATGGTCCGATATTATTAATTTTTCTACATTAGTCACTTCATCAGGGGCGGCGCCAGGGTATTTTGATAGGAGGGGCAAGACGACCTAAAGATGACGTCATATTTTTTCTCCATTAAATAACAGGGGTAATATAGAGTTATATGTTTAATACCTCTCTTTTTAATACTCCGCTTTCTTCTTTCTTCCCTTTTCTTCCCTTTTCTTCCTCCTTTTCTTCTTTTTTCTTTTTTTTTTCTTTTTTCACTACTTGAAAAATCATAGGGGGGGGGGGGCTGTCGCCCGCTCTGCCCCCCCTGTAGCGCCGCCCCTGCACTTCATAAATTTCTTTTCCACCATTCCACAACTCATTGATGGTTTTCCATGTTTTACAAGTATCATTCTTATTAATGAAGAAGAGGTTACTATAATATTGTCTCTTTGCATTTCTTAAGACCGAAGTTAAAACATTTCTGTACCTCTTTTACTTTTCCTCATCTTACCGTTTACATTTTGATACCTTTAATTTAGAATACAACTAATGCTTTTTATTGATTGATTTTAGAATAGCCTTTGTCATCCACGGTTTTTTACCAATATTCTAACCCTTTTTCTTGGAAGTTAATAACACAATTGGTGCATGCTTGTCACAGACTTGCCTAAAAATGTCACAAAATACAGGGAATGATTCGTTAACTTCTGTACAGCCACTAACATACTTCCAATCTATTTTATCTAGTTCTTCGTTAAATTTAATAACATCATAATTTCTAAAGGTGCGAAATTCCCACTTCTTGTATTTTGTTTTATTTGCATTTTTGAAATACTCAAAAGCAACAAGGATGGCAAAATGGTCTGAAACATCAGTTTCTATAACTCCAGCATGAACAGGAGAAGTTATGATATTACTGTACAAATGGTCAATAAGAGAGGGATTTGTTTAAGTCACTCTGGTTGGTGAGGTAATAAGTTGCTGCAGACCCAAACATTGCAAAGAAGTTAGAAATTGTTCAGCTTTCACATCTACTCCTTTATCATGAAGAACATTAATGTTAAATTCTCCAAGTAAAACTATATTTTCTTTATCAACTTTCAATCTCTCTAAAGTTTTCATTAGGCTGTCTTGAAACTGGTCTATGTTAGTACTGGGCTTGCGATAAATGATACCTACAATGATTTTCTTACCATTTAGAATAGATTCTAACCAGAGACTTTCTGCATTAGTTACTTCTTGGTTCAGAATCATATATTCTAATGAGGAACGAATATATGCTCCTACTCCTCCACCTCTTGATCCACCTGTTCTACATTTAACCTCAAGGATATAACCATTCAAACATAACATGTCCTTATTTGGAATGCTCCACACTTCTGATAAGGCAATGATATCAAAATTCTTTTTTGATGTATCGTCATACAACAAACTAATATTTTCAAAATTCTTATTAAGAGATCTGATATTAACATGTGAGACACAGAATGAATTTAATATTTGTTGTGACAAAGTGCTATCGAATACATGAGGGCTTACATTATATGACTGAATTACGTTATCATTATCTTCTTCCATTAAATTTATGTCTAGCATTAAATGTTATTTGATAGTACATCATTTTGCCTGAAGGAAGGCAAACAACTTTTAAGTCATATAATGGAGCTTGAAGTTTTGGTAATTCGTGTTATCCAGTCCAATATCAAACAGGTCATCAGGTCATCAGGAGAGGCAATTTACAAACAATGTTTCCATTCTGCGTAGTAACACGTTTTACCATGGAGCTCGTTTTAGCTGCCTTTAAGACAGCAAACCTCATGGGGGTGATGATATCCTCGTTGACATAGACCCCATTCATTTCCCCTTTCAGTTTATAACGGCCGGTCGCGCTTACTCTTTGAAGAAAATCGTACGAATATCTGGCGTGACTTCCCTTTTACTTTCTTCCCGACACGATGGCATTTCGAGATTTCCTGACTTGACAGCGCGACACCTGCCTTTTCTGCCACTTTTATGAGTTTCCCTGCGGAATTTCCTCATTTTCTATTACTTCCCATTTTAGGAAATCTAACATTTTAGTGTGTCAGTATATGTAGCTACCGGGAATGAATACATTCCAACCCCCCTCCCCCGCCCCCTCCCCCGCCCCTTCCCTAAAACAAAAGATTTCGTTTCGATACATTTAGCGAGTAAAACTCAAGTGCTTATATTGTGGTCATTACGCAATCTCCCCAGTTATTATCCACGTTTACTTTACCTTACAACATCGTCAGATGTCCTGACGTTATTCGGGCATAATTCTATAAAACATTATTAAAAGGTAGCTTCTTTATCATGTTTATAGTTCAGACACCTTTTCCAGATGTATACTGCTAACCTGAAGCTAGAATTTTTCTGCTGCGAGAAGTCGTCGTTTTGGCAATAGAGGCGTCGAAGATGTCACACAACTGGTGTGCACCTCCATTTCTGTTTATGTTGTTGATAATTATTTTATCGAGGTGACTTCATGAATCCTTCTTACTCTGTGCTGGTTTTCTAGTCCTAAGACTGCCCACAGCATGATAGGGGATTGTTGATATATCATGATATATTTTTATTTGGTGTGAATCCTTGTGAACATGTGGATATTTTTGTTCATTAAGTCCTCTAGAGTCATTTTATGTTCATCTATCCATGTACGAAATCTACGACTGATCTCTCTACTTTGCAGACTCCTCTCCTTTTTTTTTCCAATTCTCGTGCTTTACTTTGTTTTTAATGTGAACAAGCAGGTCCCTAGATTTACTATAAGGCCTAATAGCTGTTGCGATGAAGCGTTTCTCTGTGACTCAAATTTATCCTTCTGAGAGGCCCTAGACATGTTGGATAACTACCAAGGTTTTTCTCTTGCGTATTGAAAGCCCACTTTGAGACGGTATACCTACATGCGGGCCGTTGTTATTTCCGTTATTTCCTGGCATTCTTTTTTTTTTTTTTTTCCTCTGGCTCTGACAAGACAGTTTTACATCTGTGGATGAGGGTTTGAACACGGCTATTTTCTTGTGAGAGAATGATGAGACTCAAAAAGATCACAAAACAACATGAATATAAACGGAGACCTATACTAGGTATCTGAATATTACGACGCAGAGATCGACAAAAAGACATCTTCTGGCGATCGAGAATCTGGCAGCTAACTTCATTTGCTAGTACACATCTGAGGAAGGTGTCTGATCCCTTGAAACTGTCACAGGTGTCGGCGGATGTGTCATAAAACTAATTCGTAATGGTTTAAACCATCCTGATAAATTTTTTCAACAACATTTTTATGTTCACGCATTCATATAAAGATTTCATTTTCATTTGAACACTTGCTATGGTGTGAAAATCAGAAAATACAGTTTTAAGGGCACATAAAGAATAAAATATCAAAAGATTGTCGGAAACAGTATTAGTCCGGGAATTGTGCATGCTTTATATTTTAATAAAGTTACTGACTTATTGCGTTTTGTTTTATGTAATGAAGAAATATGTTACACACAAACAAAAACAGACACATATACTAGTTACATTTATGTAAAACTTAGATTTTCCGAGAGTAATAATTACAATGATTCTCCAGTGTGTCATAATGGAATTGTCCATTTTTGTTCATTTGAACTATAACACAATGTGGGTAGAAGTCTTCCTTGACTAATCATGCTCCTTTGTCTAGGAGATAATAATCCCCCTTTTCCCCCTTGTAGTTATTGCCCTGCATGTAGCTTTTTCTTATGTTGAAGAATTTTTAGATGATATCGGTCTTCCCGGCCTACTTAGTCATATTGTCATTTTGATTCATAGTCGAAACACGAGCCATACTTAACTTTGTGAATCATCATCCAAAATTCGAATTCAGTGGCTTAATATGAGTCTCCATGCAACCAATTCATAAGTCATGCGTCATTCAAATTAAAACTACAAGCACATTATATCTTTTTAGAGCAATGAGCAAATATATCAATCACCTACTCCCTCTTCAGTTATTCATAACAACAAAGCAGTGTTTACATTGTTCGTTTTCTATTCCCTTTTTGCACAGTATCACTGTACCGCTTCAATTTCAATCGTTTAAAATGAATTCGTGTGACGAAATGGTTAAATTGGCAGGGGAGACCTGCATTTGATGATAGAGATTATTCCCCAGATATGTCAAACAATATTCACCTATCTTTTTTTTCATCGTCCTCGACAGACAAAGACTTTGTTCGAACGCCTATCGGTAAGGACTCCGATCTTGCGACATATGATCTAACAGAAGAAGAAATTCGAATACATCTCAATCATTTCTCTGAAGTAAATGTAGCTCAAGATGATCCCAGTGGAAAACGTATTTCCTTAATGTGCTTCCTTCCGAAACAACTGCCAGGCAGTCGAATACCGATTTTGAATCTACATCTCTTCGATAATCTGGAAGGATCTCGGGAGGTAAGTCAGTTGAACAATAAAAAAATATCTCTTATCAAGCATGTCAAGTACAATTACTGTACATGTACTTACATGGGAACTAGAAATCATTTCAAAAGAATAGAATTTGTTTTCATTATATGGTTTTCACTTGCTTATATGGCGGATGATCCCCCCCCCCCCCTCCAGGCGCGCCGGAAGCAGTTTGGGATTGGGGGGGGGGGCAAACATTCAAGGGGGCTCACCTTTCAAGGGCTCATGTCTTCTCACCCCTAAAAAAAAACACACATGCTTTCCTACCCTCTCATCTCTCATAACAATACAGATCCTACTGCTAAATCAAACTTTTACTCAAAAATTCTCTGACAAGCATTTTTGGGGTGTATTTTTACTCGAAAATTCTCTGACAAGCAAAAAAAAAAAAAAAAAAAAGATCAGCATTTTTTGGGTGTATCTTTACTGGAAAATTCTCTGACAAGCAAAAAACAAAACAAAACACCAGAATTACGCTAAAATTCTGCTAAATTTTGTCAAATTATGCTAAAGCGGTCAAAATTCTGCCAGAAAGCAGAGTTCTGCCAACTCTGGCAACCTTGCGTCTAATCCAAAACCTCCACTACGTTAAAGTTTAAAGTTTGAATGCTTTATCTGTCTTCAGTGATCTCCATGAATACGAAAAATGAATACAAAGGCTTACAATTACGTAATAAAGCAATCAAGCTTTTAATATACACACGATTTTTACTCCTTTACTACTGATTTTTTTTTTTTTTATGGGGGGGGGGGCTTTTTGGGAGGCGAAAATACATTTTGCCCCCTCCCCCCCCCCCACTTCCGGCGCCTATGCTCCCCTCCCAAGTACTCATTTTGTCCACATCGTTTTGTTTGATTATCATAGACGTTTTTTATCTTGATTTTTATGTGTGAACTATACTTTAACATAAGAGGGATGCGCGGTCTTTATAGAAAGTTGTTGGCGCCATAGCGTCAACTTTCAATTTAGTTTTGAAGTTTGTGATAAAAGCAGGTATATGAATATCTTATAAGCCAAAATTGATATACAGCCATCTCAAATTCTGCACCTGAGGTCAAAGAATGTTTGGTGAAAAATGGATATACTAAATTACATTCGACGAATTCATGTTCAAATTTTCATTCTCCAAATATTCAGCAAATGTGGTTTTGGGGTGCTTATTTCTCATCAAGATCAAGGAATGATAAAGTCTCTGCATTGTAAAATATGTGTAAATGATTCTAATGATTATAAATATTGGAGATGACCAGTCTTATTTTTGTATCTTCACCTGTCCTCATTTTCCTTTTGAAGCTGAAAAAGGAAGCTGATATTTCTCTTCAATTGCAGAATTAACTAGATCTTTAATCAGTCACTGAAGACGAATTAGGTGGTCTGTCTTTAAATGGGATCGGAATGATGTTTTGACTTGTTGCTAACAATGTATCTGAACGGGGTATGACCATCTCGTCACATTTAAGCCACTGCACTAACTTTTTAAAGGCCATCTTCATCTTCAATTATTACCTATATGGGGTAGTTTTACGGTGCATTTATAATTCATATTTTGCGCGGTCCGCAAACGACCTAGTTCTGAGCGGTCATCATTCCCTGATATTTTCCCTCTTCCGGGTTTCACCATTCACTTTGTGTACAAAAAGTGCGGTCAACATTGAGCCCGATTAACATCCACCTTTTCTTGTCAGTGCACTTTTATTAAAGTGCATACGCGCAGCTATTGTGTACGCGTTAAAGTGTAAGCTTAAACAATGGATACGCGCGGTAACAATTTACGTCACAATTGCTTGGCCCAGATTACATACTTGCATGAATAACCTGAAATCAGAGAGACTGACAGGCAAACAGACGTGTCTGTCATCAGGTCATTGCTACAAAATAGGCATATTCATGATATAGGTAATAATAATAATATTGACTGGCTCTACTTTCGGGGAATATCGAAAATGTTGCCCTTAAAAGAACCATATTGCCCTCGTCTTCGACTCGGGGCAATATGATTCTGTTGCGGGCAACATATTCTGATATCCCCCTCAAGGCCAGTCAATATTATATAAATATACCGTTGTAGACTTAACCACTGTTATTACAGGAAATTTCTGTTGGCGTAGTAGTGTACATGTGTGTATGGCAAAAAATTTATAAAGTTAAAATATGAATTAAATGTCAGGAAGATGAGAAAAATAATAAATTAGTTCTGTTTATATGGTGTAAACACATCAAAGCTCAGAAGAGTATAATCAAATATATAGTAGCTGCGCTATATAAATTAATCTTATTATTATTATCATTATTAAGTATAGTCGAAATTTTAACTTTAAATTGAGAATTTTAGCATGATCCCGGGTAACCTCGCTAGTCATAAGGACCGCTATCCATAACGCGTGTCTAAATGAATAGCGGTTTTGTACGAATAGCAGTCCTTCTGGATACCGAGCAAACCATAGACAAATTACCTCGCTATTCATAAGGACATCCATTCATAAGGATCACTATTCATAACTACTCATAAGGACCGCTATTCATAGCGCTGTTAAATGAATAGCGGTTTTCTATGAATAGCGGTTCTTATGAATAGCGAGCGGACCCGATCCCGACATCTAATCAAAAGATGAAGGGCACATTTACGATATCCCATACTAGTAGTCTCAGCTATAACATACTGCAATTTGGAAGAAAATAGAGCAAAAACAACCGAGATACTGCTCAAAGAACGGTGTCATGTATGATGTGAACGAAATTCACCTTCCATATAGGCATAACAAGCAAATACGGAAAATTCTGACATGTCGCCTTTAAAAGGGACAACACTATTCTGTTAATCACAGGTGTCATATAAAACTTCAATATTACCCATAACCTGCATTTTTAAAGCACTCTGTTTGAAGATATTGAATTTTCAACAAAAAATACATCACTTGAGGGGCGCCTATATATAAAAATATGATAATACTTTTTCTGAAAGACTTACAAACAAGTCATTTCGAGGGTAGATTCCTCATATTCGTGTCTCCTAATAAGTCAGTGTATCTGAAATATAAACCGCGACGCCGCGCTGCCACCTGAACATGTTCTATCTTTACGTTCAATATACGCAAGCCCTAGATAAGAAGTTATGTACATTTCATAAAGTACATGTCCCGTTTTACGTATTAGCGGGCACCAACCCATAAGCGAACGAATGTCTGCTTAAACTGCAAATCAATTTAGAAAGTATTAAATGTATTTCATTCGGGAAATTTAAACGTTTCGGGTAAGGTTTTTGAATTAAACTCATTAATCTTGATAGCTTTACTTTTTATATCATTCAAAATAAAGAAAATACGACTTGAGGAAAGAGATGACGGCAACCGCGAGGTAGAGAGAGGAGAGATTGTGGACATTGGGCATGTTGGGCCATACGTACTGGATCTCCAAATCGGATGCAAACTGCGGAATGAAAAGTGGAAAAAGTCACAGCAAAGAGTAAGTTTATTACAGATTTTTTTTTTTTTTTTTAATAACAGGGGCAGGGGGTCTTGCCCTTTGCCATTGAGCAGAATGTGATTTAGAGGTGTCGTAGTCGAGATGTTTAAAGCTCATGAACAGTTTTCGTAGCAAAAAGGAAATTTGAAGGGAACGTGTTCAAAATTATCATGTTTTTCTCCTTGTATCATAATGAGGTATGTAGGAGATCATTTGGTATTCCATCAATGACCTCCCGTGAATTTTAGTCTAAATAACTGTGAGGAACGCTAGATCAACGATCAGTCAACGATCAAGCAACGTACTGCCCTACGCTAGGACCTTTCCACCCCGACGGCTGCCCGAGCAACAATATCGGGGCTTTGATAGTATGTGTGTCATTGTGTATCACAGTATGGCAGTATCACATAATCCTCATAGGTTTTTGCACACATTATAGTGCACGCTGCCTTTGTTGGGATTTTTTTCCCCGGCCCGGTACCCAGCTAACAATCGGACGTTTTCTGAACGTTCTAAAAACGTTCCAAGTTGGTTCTTTGGACGTTTCGTAAAAACGTTTTTCGGACGTTTTTTTGTGGAAGGTTTTGGACGTTTTTAAAACGTTTTATTGGACGTTTTTAAAACGTTTTTTAAACGTTTAAAAAACAAAAAAAAAACCTTTGAAAATATGCTTCTAAATGAAGGACCTTCAGAAAACCTACGGACATTTAAAAAACGTTTTAAGAACCTTTAAAAAACCTCCAGCAAAAGTTTTATGAACGTTTATAAAACGTTTCTCAAAAAACCTTTCTAGAATGTTTTGAAACCCGGCAGACGTTTAAAAACGTCCAAAAAACCGTTAAAGAACGTTTATAAAACCTGGCGGACGTTTTAAGTACGTCCGAAAAAAACCCTTCCAGAACGTACATAAAACCTTTCTAGAACGTTTTGAAACCCGGCAGACCTTTTAAAAACGTCCAGAAAACCTTTAAAGAACGTTTATAAAACCTGGTGGACATAATAATAAAAATAATAATTTTAACCTGATGTGAAGCTCTTTCTGTACAATCCACCTAATGGTCTAAAATCCTAACCTCCTATAATCCTAACAACCCCATAATCCTAACAACCCTATGCCTATACTATCCTATCCTATTAACAGTACTCTTGGCAGGTCTTTCTATATATAGGGACCAGATGGCAATGACCATAAAAAAATAGTTGAAGATTACATTTTTTCAGTTTTGACCTATAAATACCTCTTTAAATTGCATTGGGCATAACAATTAATGTAAATGCATTTTGCATTATAGCACAAATTGAATTGCCAAAATAGATTGCCGTTTATCCTTTTTAAAATATAATTTTGGTCAATTATGGACTTTTGTGAATATTCATGAATCATGATCAATTGTATCATGTTCATGGTCCACTTTTGAACGCTTAAAAAACGTTTTAAAAACGTTCGGTAAGAAACGTTTTGTTTTAGACGTTTTAAAAATGTTTTTCAAACGTTCTTTTAACGGGACGAAGACCTACGGACCTGAAAAAACGTTTTTAAAACGTTTGGTGTTTGCTGGGAATAATAATAATAATAATAATAATAATAATAATAATAATAATGATAATAACAATAATAATAATAAGAATCATATAATGATAATGATAATAAACATATCTACCGCAGCTAAACGTTCAGCAGATTACGTCTTGGTAAAACGTGTTGTAAACGTTTTTTGGACGTCATCAAAAGACTTATAGCTGTGAATTTGCGGCAAATGTTTAAGTCAAAACTTCGGCGTTCTGTAAACGTTTTTTAAACGTTTATTAAAGACGAAGACGTAGCGGACCTAATAAAAACGTTTTGTAAACGTTTATTAAAGACGAAGACGTAGCGGACCTAATAACGTTGTGTAAACGTTTATTAAAGATGAAGACGTAGCGGACCTAATAAAAACGTTTTGTGAACGTTCTGAAAACGTTTTGTGTTTGCTGGGTATATATATATATAATTTCTTTTTTACTTCTCATTTGTTTAATATTCCACTTTAGGAGGTGAAATCTTCACAGCATCTTAGTTTTGCTGGTATCTTGCTATTTATCAACACAAATCCAAGAAGAAAAGTTTTTGAGGGCATACCAAAGCTGCACATTAATTACTTTTAAATGAATTCAAACATCTCAAGCAGTAGAATCGTTTCATCATACGGTTCCTATTTTGAGAGGTACAAAGTCTACTCATATTTGTTAATAAAACAATAGTGTTGATTTTCTCCCTCAGATATAAAGAGCAGATTGACGGTCTTATCATTTGATATCTTGCTTATTCTAAGCGGGTAGAACTTCTTTCTCGTAACCGAAAACATTGACGGAGACAGATGGATTTTGTTTTTAAATTCATCAATATCTCTGAGGCTAGCTGGAAAACTGATACCAGACCAGTCGAACTTAATTTTTAGAGTTTTCTAAATATTTTGTCACTCTCTTCGAATTCTCCTCCGTCGGATATAGTGCAGACATCACGGCCCACTTGAAACATTCATTATCATTCGTATTTTGAACGTTAACGATTCGCTTTCTTATCTGGCAATGTTTTTGAAAGGGGAATGTACGAAGAATCACTCAGAGGCTCGTATTTGTTCAAGTGAATGTCTATCGATACGACTCGTCTAAAATTCTAGTTACCGCCCGCGCTTTGAAATCTTAATGTATTTTCTAATATTACTTCGATCATCTCTCTAAATTTTTCTGAAAGACTATCCTTCCGTACGATGACTTTCAATTTTGATTTAAAATGAGGCGACTGAATCAAAGTTTCACCGGTAGGCCTACATGTACCAAGATTTGTTGGGTTTTTTTCATTTAAGAACGAGTTTGACTTTTATTCTTTATAATATTTATATTACTTTCGATGAAATGAATCACGGATTTCAAGGCGGCTTTTAAGTATGACTGAGGGTCCACCTTGCCATGGCCCGCTTGTGTAAAGGTCTTGAAACACCCTTTAGCTGCTTTTTCTCTTTCTACGGGTGAGAACACGGGAGATCGTTGATATAATTTTTTAACGTGATTTTTCTGTTTCTCCATATAGCCGAACTTGGATTTACTCGTACTGGTTCTTGAACACAGTCGACTAACCAATCGTAGGATTTATTCCATTCCCTCTTTGCTTTATTCACTACTTTCGTAGAAAAATCCTTCAAACTTTGTACTCCTCTTCCAAAATGAATAGGACGAAGGGTCTCTACTCCGATCTGTGGGCCTGGGGTGTCCAATATAATTTGTTAATGGCTATGCATCGTGTATTTTTTTTATCATACATCATTTCTTTAAACTAGATTTCCATATCTTTAAACCAGTATTAATTTGTGCACCAATAAACGATCTTGGCACCGTCTTGCCAAAACCCATTTAAAGAAACGACCTTTGGACCGTGCCAAATCCTATTTAAAGAAATTGAACAGACCGGCCGTATCCTTTTTAAGGAGAGTGAGTCAAGCGGGGGAATTCCCCCTATTTAAAGAAAGTGAGCCAGAACCGGACGTATCTTGTCTAAAGAAAGTGAGTCGACGGGGAATCCCCCCCCCCCCTCCCTATTTAATGAAAGTGACCCAGAACCAGAACTTTCCAAACTACTACCATTTCATATCTGGATGCAAGGCTAGCGAACATAAATGTCTATTTCTCTCACAGGTCATAAAGGCAGAAGATTTAAGAAATCTAGTGATGAGAAAAGAGACGTTCGAGCTTAATCTAGAGAATCGTCAAGTCGACGTCAACTTCGAGCTGTCGCTAAAGCGTAGAGATGAGAGGACGCTAATATACCCGACGGGATATGGGAGGAATCTTGGTAGGTAGTATCATACATTTTTCAGAAATGGCAATTGACCATTGTTAAGCTTTTAACTGTCATCATTTCAAAATTTCAAGTGTTTATTGGGTTAGCTACTAGCTAGACACATTTCATCTTCATTTTACTCACCGGCGTAAATCCCGGTAGATGGGCGTATACACCCCAACCCTCAAAAAAAAGAAAAAGAAAAAGAAAAAAAACCTCCGAGCCAATGGTGAACAATGTATTTAAGGAACAAAAAAAAAAAAAAAAAAAAATCGCCTCCTTTGCCTAGGAGGGGAGGGGGTGGCTCTTTTCCATCTCTTCTAAATTTGTAAATTTTATCATTTTGATTTCGATAGGATATTAATTGCAAGTTTGGTTTATTATCGAACTGTCTGAATTTATAATTTATCATAATATCATTATCATTAACATTTCTGCAATCAGCAAACCACCACCGTCCTGATCCTCCTGATCATGAAGACAATGGAAATCAAGCTGGACCAAGCAATGCATCACACAACGTGTCTTCTGAGCAGCAACCAAGAAAGTCAAATCGAAAGAGGTAAGCCTAGCTTTTGGCTCTAGTTGTTCCTCGGTATTTGAAGAGAATCTTTCCAATGAAAATCTTGTAATAATTCAAAAGTGTTTCAATATAAACATGATGAAGGACATGATTATAGCAAAATTCTTTGACTTAGTTATTTTGGGTGTCAAACCATGATCATTAACATGGTGAAAAATCGACATATTCAAGTTCTGAATACATGAAGTCATAAAGACCTCACAGAAAATTATGAATTTATCGGGCAGAAATAAACACCGTCTTGTCTGACAAGGCGTTTCCACAAGTTGCACTATATGTAAAACACTTGTCGCACCATACCCAAATTAGGAACTCTGCTGAATGTTGCGCAACTTACTACCGGACTCCTCTGAAATCAGACTTTTCCTTTCGGTGCTGTTCACAGGTATCACTGTGAATGTTGCTTTTCTACTCACAGATTATTAATATGATGGTTGCTTTCCTACTCACAGGTATCAATATGATGCTTGCTTTTCTACTCACAGTTATCACTGTGAATGTTGCTTTTCTACTCACAAGTATCAATATGATAGTTGCTTTTCTACTCACAGGTATCAATATGATGGTTGCTTTTCTACTAACAGGTATCAATATGATGATTGCTTTTCTACTCACAGATGGTACTGAGATGGTTGCTTTTCTACTCACAGGTGGTACTGAGATGCTTGCTTTTCTACTCGCAGGTATCAATACGATGGTTGCTTTTCTACTCACAGGTATCAATATGATGGTTGCTTTTCTACTCACAGGTATCAATATGATGGTTGCTTTTCTACTCACAGGTATCAATATGATGGTTGCTTTTCTACTCACAGGTATCAATATGATGGTTGCTTTTCTACTTACAGGTATCAATATGATTGTTGCTTTTCTACCCACAGGTATCAGTGTGATGGTTGCTTTTCTACTCACAGGTATCAATATGATGGTTGCTTTTTTACTCACAGGTATCAATATGATGCTTGCTTTTCTACTCACAGGTATCTCTATCTTAGTTGCTTTTCTACTCACAGATGGTACTGTGATGGTTGATTTTCTACACACAGGTTGTAATTAAATGGTTGTTTTCTACTCACAGATGGTACTGAGATGGTTGCTTTTCTACTTACAGGTGGTACTGAGATGGTTGCTTTTCTACTCATATGTGGTTCTGAGATGGTTGCTTTTCTACTCCCAGGTGGTACTGAGATGGTTGCTTTTCTACTCACAGATGGTACTGAGATGGTTGATTTCCTACTCACAGGTTGTACTTAAATGGTTGCTTTTCTACTCACAGATGGTACTGAGATGGTTGCTTTTCTACTCCCAGGTGGTACTGAGATGGTTGCTTTTCTACTTACATGTGGTACTGAGATGGTTGCTTTTCTACTCACAGATGGTACTGAGATGGTTGCTTTTCTACTCCCAGGTGGTACTGAGATGGTTGTTTTTTTACTCACAGATGGTACTGAGATGGTTACTTTTCTACTTACAGGTGGTACTGAGATGGTTGTTCTTCTATTCACAGGTGGTACTGAGATGGTTGCTTTTCTACTCGCAGGTATCAATATATTGGCTGCTTTTCTACTCACAGGTATCAATATCTTAGTTGCTATTCTACTCACAGATGGTACTGTGATGGTTGCTTTTCTACTCCCAAGTGGTACTGAGATGGTTGCTTTTCTATTCACAGATGGTACTGAGATGGTTGCTTTTCTACTTACATGTGGTACTGAGATGGTTGCTTTTCTACTCACAGGTGGTACTGAGATGGTTGCTTAACTACTCCTAGGTGGTACAGAGATGGTTGCTTTTCTACTCGCAGATGGTACTGAGATGGTTGCTTTTCTACTTACAGGTGGTACTGAGATGGTTGTTTTTCTACTCACAGACGGTACTGAGATGGTTACTTTTCTACTTACAGGTGGTACTGAGATGGTTGTTTTTCTACTCACAGGTATCAATATGATGGTTGCTTTTCTACTCGCAGGTATCAATATGATGGTTGCTTTTCTACTCACAGGTATCAATATGATGGTTGCTTTTCTACTCACAGGTGTCACTGTGAATGTTGCTTTTCTACACACAGGTATCAATATGATGATTGCTTTTCTACTCACATATATCAATATGATGTTTGCTTTTCTACTCACAGGTATCAATATGATGGTTGCTTTTCTACTCACAGGTATCAATATCTTAGTTGCTTTCCTACTCACAGATGGTACTGTGATGGTTGATTTTCCACTCACAGGTTGTACTTAAATGGTTGCTTTTCTACTCATAGATGATATTGAGATGGTTGCTTTTCTACTTACAGGTGGTACTGAGATGGTTTCTTTTCTACTTACAGGTATCAGTGTGATGGTTGCTCTTCTACTCACGAGTATCAATCTGATGATTGCTTTTCTACTCACAAGTATCAATATGATGATTGCTTTTCTACTCACAGGTATCAATTGATGGTTCCTTTTCTACTCACAAGTATCAATATGATGATTGCTTTTCTACTCACAGGTATCAATATGATGGTTGCTTTCTACTCACAGGTATCAGTATGATGGTTCCTTTTCTACTCATAAGGAACCATCATATTGATGGTTCCTTTTCTACTCACAAGTATCAATATGATGATTGCTTTTCTACTCACAGGTATCAATATGATGGTTGCTTTCTACTCACAGGTATCATTATGATGGTTCCTTTTCTACTCATAAGGTTGTACTGAAATGGTTTCCTTTCTACTGACAGATGGTACTGAGATGGTTGCTTTTCTACTCACAGGTGTAACTGAGATGGTTGCTTCTCTTCTTGCAGGTGGTACTGAAATGGTTACTTTTCTACTCACAGGTGGTACTAAGATATTTGCTTGTCTACTCACTGCTGGCGCCACATGATAGCTTTTCAGCTACTTACAACCACTGGCGTAGCCACACTTGTTGAACGAGGGGGGGGGCACAGACAGGTGACTTGTGCCTCCTCCTCCGGCTACGCCTGTATTTGTTTAAAAAGTGGAACATTATTATGTCATATTTCGCTACCCTCCTGAGCGATTATGTTCATTCTATTGATCTGCGATAAATCCGAATCAAAACGTCTTCCTCAAAGCTTAGCTGTCATCACTGCTTTTTTGATTTTTTTTTTTTTTTAATGTAACATTTCGTTACAGTATTAAAATGGAATGAATGACAAAATGAGACATCTATTTCGTTATCGACTGAGCTTTTTTCTGTTGTGCTTGTTTTAATTAGGAAGCATACTGAGGACGATAATGCCAACCGACCTGGATCAAACACAGAATCACACTGTTTAGCATCTGGGTCCAACCCAAGAAGATCAGGACGAATAAGGTATACTTTGAAATTTACCAAGCGTAAATTTGACTTTTCATCAATTCCCCTAATAAAAAATATAAAGAAAATATAAAGAAAATCTGGCAACTAAGAAACTTACAATTTTTCTGTGACATGAAAAAGTTTGAAAATCAATGACCCGTATTCTGCAAAGGTGCCTAACTTTAAGCCCTGGCCTAAGTGTGTAGATTTAGGCTAATGAATTATGGAGAGCCAAATGTCACCCAATTTTAATACTACAAAATCACCATAGACTCCCTCTTGTTCTGGAACTAGATGCAAATACAAAAACCTCATGATAGAATTGGTTTCTGATGCTAATTTCATTCCAGGATTTTTTTTTTCTTTATTTTGTTCATAAATAGAGTAATTTATACAGGATTTAGAGGTTGACAAATGGCCTTCCATAAATCAGCGGCCTAAGTTTTTAAGCCTGGCTTAGCTTAGGCTATTTTCGAGAATACGGGCCAATATGTCTGGTGGAGACAAATTGGCAAAGTAGTCGTGAGTTTTTGATGTCATTCGTCCACTATTCATATATAATTCGGATAAATTGTCCATATCCCAAAGAAAATGAATTACCAATGGTTCTATACGACACATGCTCCTGCGACAAATTCGCTCCACGGCCCGGGGGGGGGGGGGGTTGGCTATGTTTCATTGATGCCTGTAAACGGCATCTGCGTCCATGAAAACGAGTAAAAAGGGTTGTTTTTTTTACCACCAGATAGGTAACCTGGAGATCTCATTTATTATATCAAAAACAGGAAAGAAGAACCAGTCCTCGAATAGGGCGTAGCCTACAATACTATGCAAAATCTAAAAATTCAATGTGAAGGATCTAAAAATCAGAAATTTTTGGCGGATTTTCGCTGATTAGGGTATCAAAAACCCCGTCAAAACCTCTCGACTGGTTTAGGGTGTTTTTCAAAAAGTCATGGACGCGGATGCCGTTCAGGCCTCAATGAAACATACCTCCCCCGGGCTCCACGGTCAATACCCTATACCAACGTAAATTTTTAACTTCAACTCTGGACCAAGCACTATACATAACCCTAATGACATAAATAAAAAAATAATAATAATAATTCTAATTATAATAACAATGACATTAACATTAGAGTTGATTGATTTCTTTCAAAAATAAGGGATGAAGACTCGCAATCATGAAAAACTACTCGAAATTTTCGTATTCGAATTTGGCAGGCATAAACACCAGTAGGACTACTTGTACAATACTGTTTCTCTTAAATAGACTTGTAACACAGAAGGACATCGAAGGTCTTAGTCGAAGTATGCCAACCAGTGAGTATTACACCTTTGCACTTGCAACAGGCCTGCAAGGTGGAAAGAATGAAGCTGAGCAAATTCTAAAAGCCAGACACGGAGAATATCGGGATGCATATCGCGACATCATGCACAGTTGGAAGGACAGAACTGAGCGTGCAACTATTCAAACACTCCGAGTTATCTTTAAAAATGCCAAACTAATGGGAGTTTTCAGCAAGTATATCGAGTAGAGGGGAAAAACTTAGGCAAACGAAATTTGTTTTGTTTTGTTGTTTGTTTGTTTTTTGCATCTAATGAAGCTAACCTTTAAAAGCAATATAGAGTTCCGGTAATGGGGGGAATTATGCTCAGCAGGTTACAAGAATATTGCAGCAAATGGATGCTACGAGTTAATATAGAAAAGACAAAAATTCTCATCTGTAATAAAAATGGAAGGATGCTGAAGAACCACAGCTTTGATGTTGATGGTGAAGTGATATAATTCGAAAAACAAGTTAACAATTTAGGTATTTTTATGAATGCTGCTGGCACTTTCAACAACGTAAACGAAAATCTAGTAGAGAAATCCAAAAGAGCAATGTTCAAACTTTACAAATCATTTGGTACTCAACCTCCAAATAAAAATAGCTTGCTTTGCGTCTGTTCCAGTCACTTATTAAGCCCATCCTTCTGTATATGAAGCAGAGGTTTGGGGAGCATTTAATAGAGTTTGGAAAAACTTCTAAGAAATGATGTGTTTTAGATTAGATATAATCTTGGTGTGAATAAGAAAATTAATAATATAGCCATTTCGGCTGAGATGGGAGGATACCCATTATTAATATGTTCTTGTGTAGCTGAGTATTGGTCACGGATGAAAGATATTGATTGGGATTCCCTATTATATCATGCGTATGAAATGAATAGAATAATGAGAAGAAATAACTCTGCATATTAGTTAGAGAATGTACATACGTTATTGAATAGAATAATGAGAAGAAATAACTCTGCATATTAGTTAAAGAATGTACATACGTTATTGAAAGCTTGTAAAATATATATGAAAACAATGAATGTAATGATGTTGTAGACTTAACTGACAGTGAACAGGTAGTCGGTAGTGAAGAAAATTCAGTTATGAAGGATATTTTTCAAAACCAATTCACCACAGATCTTCACAATGATGTAGGGAATAGTGGGGAGGTGAACAACTAATAAACATACAGGAAATTTAAGTCAGATATCAAACAGGAACAGTATCATGTTATCGAAAGTTGTCGCCTCCGAAGAAATATGCCGCTTAAGAATAAGCTGTCATAATTCACCAATACAGAGTGTATAAAAAAAAAGTATACCTGACCTTGATATGTATTTCATGTTAAAGAGTAACTAACATTCTGTCCAACGATACCTTATTCTCAACTTTGCTGTCACGGATGAATGAGTACCAAGGTTTTCAAAAAAGGTCGTTAAAATCCCCTTGTCCCAAGTTTTGGCTGATGCAACAAAATGTGATTCAAAACCACATGACTGTGTTACTTTAGTCTAAAGTCCTTTTAAACATTACTTCTGATTCGTGCTTAAGTGATTTGTGTTTATCATGTTTAAGGTCATTCATTATGTCTAAACTTTCAGTGGGCCGTAATTCAGCTCATGTGGGGCTAATCTTTATTCAATATGCCCACCTTGCAACCTTTGTGTCTTATGATCATGATATCATCTTGACACAAAATGCTCTCAAGATTTGTCAGTTGCACCATCTCACCTGCATAGGGTATTATCTCTAATAGCACATGATCAGTGGCGCAAATCCATTTTGAAATTGGGGGGGGGGGGACATTCGCCTCCAAAATTCTCTGACAAACAACAAAATTTCTTTTTTTTTTTTAAAGTTCGCCTATCTTCAAAAAGGTGGGGGGACATGTCCCCCTGTCCCCCTCCCCCTGGATTTGCGCCCATGCACATGATATCAATGGTTTACAAACTTTAAAGGCTAATGACAGGTAAAGAGGATACGGATGTTGATAACTACTTGAATAATTAACAGCAGACTTTGATAAAGATGGCATCCCGAATAATCTTTGTCTACTGTGAATGACTCGATGAAAGGCTTCCCTAAATAAGGGATGTGAAGGAAGCCAAGTTTGTGTCATTATGACAAGAAGAGTAGTATGATTTTTGCTTGTAATAAGTATTTTTAAAGTTTTTGTTAATGTTTGGCTTCTAAATATGCGCAAAATCGATGAAAAAAAATAATTTTTTTTCCAACTGAAACAAGTAATGTATGATTGCATGAATAGCTTTTGACATGCACGCTTTAATTTAGCCCAAACTTGGTACAAGGAGATTTTGACACGATCTTTTAAAAACCCTCTGTGCTCAGTCATCTGTGGCAGCAAAGTTATGAATGAGGTATCAGTGGACAGAATATTAGTTACTCTTTACTATAGAATAAATCTACAGGTCCCAGAATATGTCAATTTTATGTATGAAGCTACCAAATTTGGGTATACTTTTTTATACGCATTGTATAAACAGGAAGGCACAGAAGTCCCGAGAAAACCCCAATACATCTTATATGCACAGACTGATTGATGTGAAGAGATATTTTATTGATAAAGCATCATAGTGGTGTTTGGACATCATTGACAAGAATGAGATTACACACATTTAGGCTCATAGATAAAGGTGAAATCTGATTAATCAAGAATAAAATATATTTTAACAAATTTAGCTTTTGCATAGATGTTTTACTTTAGAATGCATATCTTCCTGTTTACATTTTACATTTTGTAGAGTAGTCATTACATATCGTATATCATGATATTGCGTTCTTTCAACAATCTACCACTCTGAGAATAGATTGATAACGGGTGGAAAATATTAAACAATGAACAACATGAATAACAATATAATATTTGTCATAGCAGGTCACTCTGACCAATTGAATATTTATAGTTTTTATAATAATTGTCGAGACAACGCATGGAGCATTTTTTCGCGTTCAGTTTAATGAAATGAATTATATTTATATTAGAATGACATACATTTCGTTATTACATGAAATTTATTGAATTGGTAAAAGAGTATAAATACTGAATACAGAATTTGTGAATATTACTTTACTGCCTGTTTTGTGTTTACATGTACTATGATTTGTCTTTCTGACTTGTTTTTCCTTTATATGAGGATCATGCAGCCGATCTCAAACTCTGGGTGTTACTAGAATTCGTTAAGATATTTACGTTATATTTTGCTTTATTTGGGTATTGTGATATGATTTATATGAGTTTTTTTTTTACCTTCTTGATAATGTACTTCAAGATATTCAAGATGTTAACTAGAAAAAATCAACATGGCGCCAACACACATTTATTTTATTAGGGGTCCTCCCTTACCCTCATGACATCTTAACCTGTAACTTTATTTAACTATTAGATTTCATTGAAACTTGGTCATCGTATCACATTCTGGACATTTTGATACCAACCAAACGTATGCACTTCACTGACTGTTGCCATGGCAATCCTCTATTTCAATACAAATCAACATGGGTTTTTAGAATGTGTTTTATCTTTGGGGATGAAATCGATTCGGTTTTTTAACTTGAGTTTTAATATATTTGATACAATATTCAAATAATATAGAATGATAGTATATATCTTTTTGATGTGTGTTAATACTACATTAACATTAGACATATTAATTATCAGCAGAGTACCCTGCAAATCATGACGAAAACCTCCGTTTTGAGGAAATTTCAGACTTTTTTTTACATTTGTTAACACATTGAGCGCACGGAGTTTTACCTTCTAGGTTGTAACTTTTCTTTCTCATAATCCCAATTCGATGGAACCTGGAGACTGTTCAGAATGATATTCCGCGTGTTTTAGAACAATATTGATACATTCATGTTACTTTTAGTTGCCATGCCAACTGTTATTCGATGTTAATTTTTTTCATTTCATTTTTGTAATTTTTTTTAAACAGAAATAAATTTGAAAGTGAGAGATTCAGCATTAATGTGATTTAGATGTACATGTAATAACAAAGAAATTATATCATTGTTTGTAAATCTAATACACCTACATAACATTAGGCGTTGTTATTGTTACTCTTTATTATTTGTTTAGCCGATTATGCCACAAAAACTATGTTGTTTTCTTTATTTCTTAGTGATACCTTCATTCATTCCGACTGGAGCAACCAATTTTCACTTTAAGTTGATCGAATTATGCTGAGATAAATATTTCTACGAATGTAAAATATGATTATTTCTTTTGTGTGTAATGTGTAATTTACACAGACCTTAAAAGAGATATTCTAGCTGTGGTAAACTGTCAGCTTGTCATCACCAAAGTATCGAATTTCATTTTGTAGATTGAACAAAAAAAAAAACAATTTACTTGCACAGAAAATATCATTACTGAATGCCTTAACACAACGAGAATATGATGTTATGTATTATATAATGAATTTAGTATACAGTCAAATAATTTTACACGATCATGCAGTGAATAAAGTAACATGTTAAAAACTGCCTTATTTTAGTACCATGCCTAAGCATAATATGCTTTGGACATTACAATCTCATTATGGATATGTAGAAATTTGGATCCACTGGATATTTTCAGAATCATCTCGTCACATTTATTCATTTGTGTTTAGAGGTTGAAAAAGAGAAATAGGCCCATGTTTGCAAAACTTTATGAAACATTAGAATCATTTGAATGTAATCAAGCTTCTACCACCGTCTGAAAAGCAAAGGTAGTTCGGCATTGTCAAATTATATTCTTGTATACATTAGACGTCATAAATAGACGTCCATATACAGTATACGCTCTAAATGTTCGTCATATGATAATTCTTGTAATGTAAATCATATCACAATACATACATAAATAGAGCAAAATAGGAGGTAAAGATCAAAATCCACAATTCTAGTAACTTCCATTGTTTGAGATAGGCTGCATGATCTCCATATGAATAAAAACAAGTCATAAAAATATTAAATGAAGTGTACATGTAAACACACACAAAAAAACGATAAATTAATATTCACAAGTTACATTCAGTATTCATGCTTCTTTATCAATGCAATAAATTTGTTATTAATAAAAGGTGCATGTTATTCTCATGTAAATGTAATTTATTCTATTTGAATACTCCACTGTCTCGACAAGCATCATAAAAATGATATTTCTTTCTTTGGTCAGAACTATCAAAACTATAATGTTCTGATCATTTTGTTCATTCTTTTCCAACTGTTATCAAGATCCAGATATATTTTTGAAAGATCACAGTATCATGATGACCAATGATATCTAATGACTACTCTACTAAATGTAACCAGCAACATATGCATTCTAAAGTACAACGTCTATACTCCAAGCCTAATTTGCTATAGAATACTTTATTCTTAATTAATCACATTTCACAGCCTAAAATTGCGAAATCTCATTTTTGTCAGTGCTGTCCAAACACCACTATGTTCTCATCAAGTATTCAGTTTAGCAAGTTCAAGGTTCAAATCATAGTGTCTAAAGCTTACCCTTACAGTACATTGAAACCACTGAGGTTCGGACATTGGGTTGATAAAGAAATCACCTATTCTCAGAGTGGTAGATTGTATTTTTCATAAATTTGGTGAATACCTCTAAAGTTATGCATCACATATTCATAGAAATATTTTCTCACAGCATATTTCATTCAACATGAGCAAGCTAATATTGGTTGTTCCAGTTAGAAAGAATAAAGACATCTTAAGGCATCGTGACATAATTGCCTAAACAAATGAAGATTTTAAAAAGATCAATAAGATAAAGATAAAGAATAATAATCACTCCTGGTGTTATTTGGGTGTATTAGATTTACAAATAATATTATAACTGCCTGGTTATTATATCTAACTCACATTTACACTGCATTATTGACGTTCAAAGCAGTATCTGTTTAAAAAATATTGTGAAAATTTACATTTAGATAAATAATGGTTGCCATGGCAACGGAAATTGATACAAATATATTTTTGTTAATCCAAATCATGGAGAATATCACTCTGAACAGATTCTCCAAATTTCGTGGAATTAGGATGATGGGATAAAAAGTTATGGCCTAAAAGGTAACTGTTTATGTGTTCAATGTGTTGACAGATGTCGAAAAATCTCAAATTTTCCCAAAACGGAGGTTTATATAATGCTTTGCAGGATACCATACTGATAAGTAATTAAGATAACCATTATCAAAATGGTGTTTATATATACCAAAGAGATGTACGATATCATTCTCCTGTTGAAATACTGCATCAAACCCATATTAAAACTAAAGTTTAAAAACCGAATCAATTTTCACCTCAAAATATCAAAGACTTCTCAAAACCATGTTGGTTTGTATTGAAATAGACGGTTACCATGGCAACAGTCAGTAAGGCACATACGTTTGGTTGGTATCAAAATGTGTGGAATATGATTATTAATACGTTGACCAAGTTTCATTGAAATCGAAATATCATGCAAAAAGTTACAGGGGAATATGTGAAAAGGGTACAATGGGACCCCCTAAAAAATTGAAAAAAAGCCCATTTCGTCACTTTTGACGCCATCTTGATTTTCACCCTTCGGGGCCACTTTTTTTTCTTGTTAACATCTTGAATATGTTCAAGTACATGATAAAGAAGATAAAAAAGTTGGTTTCGTTTAGTCCTGTGGGGGGTGCATGGATACCCCTCTTAGATACCCTACTAAAAGGGAAGGAAAGAAAAAGAAGGAAAAACTGCCTAATTTTTTTGGCTCGCTCGCTTCGCTCGCTCGCAAAAACACTGGAAAGTTAACCCGTCAACTACTGAATTCGTTAACTCTCATAAGCTTAATACAGGAGCCACAAAATAGATAAATGAATAAATAAATAAATAAAAATGAAATGATAAGTAATAATAATGATAGAATTAATAATGATGAAATCGGCAGTTGGGTATGGATTACGAAAGAAATCGTTTTTCTAATTAGGCAGACATCTCCTGAGGAAAGAAAATAATTTAAAAGATACTCCTTTAAAAAACAGAAATGTCATAATGGATTAATGGGGTCTAGAATTTTTTTCTTTTAATTTTAGCAGTCTGACATTATGATATATTTGATTACTTTTTGTTTATAGTTACTGAATAAAGAGATGAACTTCTAAACCGTACATATTTACCATTCTGAACATTAGCTTGTATGTACCTGCATTTGGTTATTATTGTTCATCGACGCTCGTTGTGCATGCAACATTGTGATTTTGGTTTTAAATGATGACAACAATTAAATTTTGAAAGAGAAAGCGTGAATATCATATCCAGCATCTGGTAGTGCATGAGACTGCCGTTTCCTTAGAAACGGGTTAGCGTTCATCGAACGAAAGAAATCGTGTTGCTAATTGGGCTGTTATCTCTTGAGGAAAACAAAAACTATTTTAAAAATTGTTGCACATGTATGAATATATCTGCATGACTACTCTTCCCTTTTTGTCTTAAGTTCCAAATCCAGATTCTCTCTCTTCCCCTGATCTTCTACCACCCCCCCCCCCTCCCATAATCATTGTCTTCTGTTCTGTTCCACTGTGTCCTACTTTGTCAGAACTGTTGGCACTCGCCACATTATACATATGAACCCAATTATGTAATAACATTATTTGATAGTATATATTTATGCTCCTCTTTCCATATGTTTTCCCCCCTTATGTGTGACATTTTCTATAAGTTGTGTATGTTGTACATGTTGACATTTTCTGTATGTTGTACATGTATATAATTTTTATGTGTAACTTTTTAGCTTTGTACAAATGTTTTCAATTCAGCCCTTGGGCTGCGATGCGAGATTTTTCTAAAAACATACCATTATCATCATACATGTATCAAGATTTATACCCTCGCAGGAGAAGATTTATCATTCTTTAACATGTTAGTATCATTTTGTTATATATAGAAGTATAAAATATTTTCAGAAAAATATAGACCTCATCGCTGCCTGATTATGAGTTTGAATATCTCCGTTACCCCCCCCCCCCCCTTATTCCTACATAAGTGTGAAATGTATTTAGTTTACAGTAAACAACTTTGATGTTTCCATTACGTATACAGGATAGTATCGAAGATGGTGGCCCTTTTAAAGATACATGTAATAATGTATATTTTGATGTTAATAATTTTGATCTTAATTGTGCAATCGAAATCTTCAATAATTGTCTTTCAAAATAGTGTGTATGATATGCAATGTCTAGACTTTTTTTTAAATCTATTAATTTTTACACAGTATGTACATTTTTTTTTCTTGAAATGAAATACAGCATCTTTATTTTTATATATCGTGGAGTACATTCTATGTACATTCTATGTACTGCATGCTAAAATCTTGATGTTTCCATTACGTGTACAGGATAATGTCTAAAATGGTGGGGTTTTAAAAAGATATACATCTATTAATGCATATTTTTATGTTAGCTATCTTGATCTTAATTGTGCAATCTAAGTTTACAATAAGGGTCTTTCAAAAAAGTGTGTGTAATAATTATACAATGTCTAAGAAATTGATTTTTTAACTACATGTTAAACAATATATATCAATTTTATCTAGAAATTAAATACAGTATCTATATTTTTATATATCGTGGAGTACATTATATATAGGCTACCTCTAAAATATTGTACTTTCTATTCATTATTGGTTTTAAAGTCTAATGCAGTGTAATATTTGCATTATCAATTTCAAATGTCTTACTCAATTAGTACATTAGTAATTTTCAGTATATAGTATTCAGTATTAATGATTCGAGTGCTGACTTCAACAGCTCAGTTTTGAATCATGCGTTTGTTCTATTTCTTATCTTAGCTTCCAAACAAGATATACATTATCAATCACCTAGATTATTATCTTTATTGTATATTACATTGTTTATATCCAATTATTTACATCAGTCGTAAAGCGCAGAGAGCTCCTTATTTTGGGCTATATAAGCATTCAATTATTTTATTGTTGTTGTTGTTATTATTATTATTATTATTATTATTATTATATCTTTGAAAGAAACGTTTTAACTACGGCCGCGTACACTTTTTCTATTTACAGTAATGTATACAGTTTGCAACGTTCTCTCTCATTATTGAGTCTTAAAAAATACCCAGTTTTTGAAACATATTAGTATATTGTTAACCAGGGGCTTACTGTCCTCCTTTCATTTTTTTTTTCTTGAAACAAATTGTAATCGTAACGCTATCCACGTACAATTTGTCTTTTTTTACGATCTTCCTCTTAGCAAATAAAAAAATAAACTTATAAAGCAAATCAATATTCATGTTTTTAAAATGTCTACATATTATTGAAACACCATTATGTAAAGCTGCATTACTAAATGTAGCTGTCTTAAACACATATAATTATCAACATTTTGAAAGCTTTCTATAGAAAACAGAACTATTACCGAAATAGGCAAACAAATTCTCCCAAAATGTATGAAATTATTGTTTTATCTATTCTTAAACATATGAACTTAAACAGGTAACGTGAATCTAGGAATTTTTGAATGTGATTATTTAATTACTTATCATATATATGCATATTCACCTTAATGTTGTTTTAATCAAATACCATTCTGCTTTTTATATTGATGTTATTGTATATTGTACAGTTTCAGCTTTAGCTGCATGATTGATTGCATTGTTGTGGTTGTTTTTTTTATGTGTTTGTGTTCTTGGTTGTTGTGTTGTTGGGTTTTTTGGGTTTTTTTTTTCTTTCTTTCTTTCTTTTTACAATAAACCAATAAAGTGTAGCATAATTTACAGCAGATTATTGAATATTTACAGTCTTTCATGTTTTCATTGTTCAGTTTTAATCAAAACAATGTCTACAAACTTAGAATGTGATCTGGTATCAACCGTTTTTATATTTGTAGTGGGCTTTTGCCCAAAGTGTCTTCACTTTTGAAATTCGCTTATCTTTACATTAAATTGGCTAAGGGCCCTACAGTGCCTTTAATTTCAATCTTGTCATTGCGTTTTGTGTTGTGAGTGTTGAATGTCAATCTTTTAACCCTGACGAACGTACTTTGATCGTTTTATTCCGTGAACACTTTTATCCATTGTCTCCAGTAGCGGATCCAGGATTCTCTGGTTTGGTGCACTAGTCCGAAAAAATCTGTGACTAGTAGGCGAGAAAAGAAAAACCCAGAAAGACGGAGGCGTAGCCAGGGGCACCCGTGCCCCCCCCCCCCCCCCCGTTTTTACACGAAAAGGGGTCATCCGCGGAACTTAGGGGTCAATAACTTTACCCTATACCTACCCCTTTTTATGGGCATGTGTGTGGGGTTGGGATGTGTGTATGTATGTAAGTATGTGACTCTGTTGTTTTGTGTGCCCCCCCCCCCCCCCCCCGCTCAACTAGCCTGGCTACAAGTGGAGAAAGAGTGTGTAAAAGAAGAGGAAATTAATTTTGATCTATCTTGAAACTCTGACCCCATTCACACTCACTTTGTTAGAGCGGTCTAACTAAGACCCGTTCCTAGAGAAACGTTCTAGGTGAGAGCGAATAAAAAAGTGGTCCAGGAAGTGGTCTTCTGGACCGGTCCAGAAGACCCCCTCGGGAGGCGAACTTGAGGAACGGGTCTTAAACGGTTCTTAACCGCTCCTACGTGCAGTGTGAATACAAAGCGATCCCAAAGCGTACTTCAACCGGAAGTGAGTGTGTGTGTGTTGCGCGGGAAATCACGTGTGATTTTCCTTGATTTTTCTATAAGTGCAGGCCATCGTTGCATGATAGAATGATGAAAAGGAAGAAAACATAATAAAAGATAGAAAGAGGAATGGACAGAATGATAAAACAAAGAAAAACATATAAGAAATTTAAAGAAAGAGAAGACGATAGAAAGAAAACATAAAGACAGATAGAAAGAGGAAATGATAGTATGATGGAAACAAAGAAAAACATAATGAAAGTTAGAAAGGGGAAATGATAGAATGATAAAAACAAAGAAAAACATAAAAGGTAAAGAAATAGAAGACGATAGTACGATGAAAACAAAAAAAAAAACCAAAGAAAAACATTTAAAAATATCAAGAAAGAGAAGACGATAGTATGATGAAAACAAAAGAAAACAAGGAAAGATAGAGAAAATGAAAGAAAGATAAAACAAAGAAAAATATAAGACATTTAAAAAAAAGAGAAGAGGATAGAAAGAAAAGCAGGAAAGATAAAAAGAGGAAATGATAGAATGATGAAATCAAAGAAAAACAGAAAGAGAAAGAAAGAGAAAACGATAGAAAGAAAACTAGGAAAGATAGAGGAAAATGATAGAATGATGAAAACAAAGAAAAAACATAAGAAATGTAAAGAAAGAAAAGACGATATAGCATGATGAAAACAAAAGAAAAGAAAGATAGAAAGAGAAAACGAAATGAAAGAACGATAAAACAAAGTATAACATAGGGAAAAAGTAAAAAGAGAAGACGATAGGATGATGAAAACAAAGAATAACACAAGGTCACAGGCGCGTAGCCAGAGGGGCGGTGGGGGCGGTCGCCCCTCCCCCCCCCCAAAAAAAAAAAAAATACGCCAATGTGTCGAACTATCTTTTCGTTTAGAAAAGGGTACTGCTCTACAAGCAATTATCTTTCTCTCAAATTTGCTAAAATTTCAAAATTAGCTTTTGCGCTTCGCGCGGGAAGGGGGAAACTCCCCCGCTCCCTGCGCCCACCCCTGTTACATACAGTGCAGTATTACGTCGAAATAATTGAAAAGCAGTTAGGGCGTCGAACTAACGAGCCATTATCTTTCCCTCAAATTTGCTCAAATGTCAAAGCTTTCGAGCTTCGCGCGGGAAGGGGGAAATTTCCCCCCCCCCCCCTCCTGCACCCAACCTCCTTGGGAGCACGCTTTGCGTGCTCATCATCGAATTTCGCACGTTTCGTGTGCTCACAAGATAATCGGAATAATTCACACACTAAGAAAAAAATAGAAGCCTTAAGTTGGAAAGATGTAAAGATAAATGCATCAGGCAGGCAGTATACGGTTTGAATTCCGCACGAAAATTTTGACCCGCTGACATGTGCTTCCATAGCAACAAGACCACTTTGACATATTGATCAATAATTTTGAGACGTAAAGATGCACGGAAAGTGAAGGCAATCAAACCCTTTTCGAGAACCGTTCCTCTTCTTACTTAGACTTGTCTAGAGGAATGTGAATGGGGTCTATATATCGCGTGTATATTTTGTGGGTGGGGGTAACAACTTGGAATTGGCATAGGGTGCCATTCCCTAATCGCGGACATAATGTGGCTCTATAATACTACAGTAATTTTACGGAAATGACCTCCCACTAACTGCAACATAAATTATTTCAATTATTTTATTATCTTAAAAATGCTCTTTATACCATGTAAAATGTTCTAAGGAATCCGAGTGGTGGAAAGTGTTGAAAAATACCCCAAATCAGTGATAATTATTTTCAATCTTCTGTATTAACACCAACATAGCCAACTAAACACATAGATTCGGAAGCTGGACTTGAGCTGGACACACTCTGGCGCACATTCGTTGTTGTGTGCTTGCCGAACAAAGCAACGTATGCTGCATAGTGTCCAACTTGCACTAGTCTATGTTTATACATATCGATGACCCTAGCTTGCCTGGACGCCCTCTGAAGAAAACGAGTAATTACATTTCAAAATACATGTAGCGATGTAACACGAGGTGACAAAACTAAATTAGGATAATATCCGGATTATATATGAGCATAGAAGAGAGAAGGGGAGGTATATAAAGAGAGGGACAGAAAAAGATAATTACAAAGAGAGAGAGAGAGAGAGAGAGAGAGAATAAAGAAAAATTGTGGAAGTATTAGTAAATGAAAATACATCATTGTGTCGTAAACGACGTTGAATGGTGACCAAGCAGAAAATTTTCTTTTTTGAATCTATAAATGAGCTCAATGCTATGAGCATAGTGTATACTTTTCATAAAAAGTAGCCGTTATTAAATATGGCAGTTAATTTACGTATCTTCGTGGACAAAGATCTGAAAAATTACAATGAATATCAGAATGTACGACACATGCTCATGCGAACCTTAGTCAGTACCATGCACTATTGAAATTTCTACTTTCAATCCCTCTGATCCCAAACACTATAAATTACCTTACACTCTTACAATAATTGGGCAAAAAATGCCCAACTTTTAACCAACACTGGGCAACATACTGTCCACACAACTATTGGTTAAAATCTGCCCAACTGATGTTGGGTTGTTATGGTTGATTCATTATGAGATTTGGGCAAGAGTTACACAACGTTGGGCCATATTAAAACAACCGTCAGTTGCCCAACTAACTTTACCCAACATTTTAAGAGTGTACTTCTACCCCAAAGCCTTATTATCTAAAACCCATTTGGCAAGCCCATACCCCTAGTCTTATCATGCTTATACCATGTATAGTATACCTATGACTAAATAAAGCACAGAGCAACTGTCGTATAGAAAGTCGTTATAATGTTATTTTTCTTACCAACCCTATGCACCCCCCCCCCCCAAATAGAACTGCGAAAATATAATGAGAGAAAGAGCATGAAGAGAGGGGGAGGGGTTTCTAATTCTTTTCTTTAAGAAAGAAAGGGAGAGGAGATAAGGGAAAGCACGATTACAAATGCGCTATGCGTAATAATTATTTGTAGACATAGTACATTGTATAAGATTTCTTAATGGCAATACAACAATGTGCTAGATTAACGCATGGAAGTAGTATTTTCCTTTTTATTCCGCAATGCCGCATCAAAAAGATTTTTCAACATGAAAACACTGCCTGTTTATTTTCGCTAACATACACGCATAATCCCTGGTTAAAAAGAGATCTTTGCCCAGACTTACGATACTTGACTCATATCAAAGAGCACATTTAGCATTTAAAGAAAAAAGATTCCGCTTGGTCACCAAAGCAGCAGCTCCGTACTGGAAACTGATGTATTGTAATCTGCAAACTCTTCTCCAGTGGCGTATCTGGACATGGGGGTCATAATGGGTAAAACTATTCGAGCTAATGTTGATCCAGGGATTTCAGTGAGAAATTCTTTTTATGGGCCTTGATTTGCATGGACGAAAGGTGGCGGAGCGGCGGGACATTACATTTCCCTATCGCTTCTTTATCTAAAAAATTATGATATGATTTCGACATGACATTACTTTGTTCAATATTGTAATGTCGCGGAGTACACACAATAAACTAGTAGTTGCTTGCGAGGGAGCCGAGAGAGCGAACTTTATTTGGGACTACATTTCCTTTTGAATTTCAATTTTTTGACAGGAGCATTAACTTATGATGCACATTTCTAATATCCATTAGAATGTTTGTAAGCATAGTTCAGACTGAATTCAAGTCTTTACATAAGAACGGGGGTCAATTTTGTCTATTGGTATTTACCTATTAGAATTTACTCTGCGCAACATTTCTGAAGATTGGTCTCATGACGTACATCTAACGTCAAAACATTGAAAAAATGGCAATAATGAGTTTTTTTTTTTGTTTGTTTCTTTTTCTAGCAGTGTGATGATCATTTAATTTGCAATGATTTCACTTATACCTGAAAATTCACTTTCATTTTTTTTAATTGGTTGGAAATATTCAGAGGGCAAAATGAGACCCTTGCCCCGTCAAGTGCTTTTCCAACTTCTCTTTCTCTCCTTCACTCCCCCCCCCCCTCTCTCTCTCTCTCACTGTCTGTATGCCTGTCTGTCTCTCTCTCTCTCTCTCTCTCTCACTGTCTGTATGCCTGTCTGTCTCTGTCTGTCTCTCTCTCTCTCTCTCTCTCTCGCTCTCTCTCTCTTCTATTTTTATATTATCCTAATTGTTTGGGGGGTTTTCGTTTTATATCGCTATCTGATATGTCTTTGTTTTCTTCATGGGGCGTCCTCTCAAGCCAGAGTCCTTGATAAACATAGCTTGGTGTAAGTTGGACACAAAACGGCACACGTTGCTTTGTTGGGCAAAAACACAACAAAGAATTTGCGTCAGAGTGTGTCCAGCTTCTAAATCTATGTATATAGTTGGCTCTGTTGGTGTGTACAGAAGATTGAAAAGAATTATCACTGATTTGGGGTATTGTTGCCCCCAAATATCTTCAAGACCTGGTCTCCCTACGATCCTCCTCTTCTGTCAGATCCCTCCGTTCATCTTCCTTTATGCAATTAATTCACGGCCCACGTACGAAAACCCGATATGGTGACCGTGCTTTTTCATCTATTGCCCCCACCCTCTGGAACAAACTCCCACCCCATATTCAAAACGCCCCATCCATTGAATCATTTAAAACCCTTCTTAAAACCCACCTTTTTAATCAGTCATAGTATACCGGAGGCGCACACAAGTAGTTAGTTTCATTTAACTGTATTGTATTAGTAATATTTTATTTCATTTTGTTGCTTTTAAGCTATTGGATGCAGTGGCGGATCCAGGGGGGGGCAATCCCGGCCCGTGCCCCCCCTTTTGAGGGAAAACAATGCAATGTGCCCCCCCTATTTGCGATTGTGCCCCCCCTTTTCGAGCAGAAAAGCTTTTTTTTTTTTTTTTTTTTTTTTTTTTTTTTTTTTTTTTTTTTGCTTGTCAGAGAATTATGGAGGGGAACTGGACCCCATAACCCCCCCCCCCCCCCACTGAGCGACTTTTGGAGGGCTGGCGAGAGACCAAAAAAATATGGGTCTCCCTCCAAGCAGTTTCCCAAAGTTGACAATCCTGCATTTGTGTGCCCCCCCTTATACGAAATCCTGGATCCGCCCCTGATTGGATGTACCATGTATACTGAATTAGACAGACCACCTGTGCGCTTAGAAACGCCCGTATAAAGCGCCCTATAAATGTAGTTGTTATTATTATTATTATTATTAAAAATGTTATGAATATTTGAAATCCCAAAATCGCTAAATGAATTGATATCTGAAATTGTCAGTGTCCTCATTAAATGAGATGTTGTGATGTAAATGTGCTATACTTTCCAATAGCATTATACAAATAATGGTGTAAAAATCCACTTTGCTTGAATATATCTTAGAAAATTTGATTTCTGTATTATAGGTGGTGTTCATAAATGCATTCTTCACAATATATTTCAAGCACAATGTTGATAATTCAATTTTCTTTGTTTAAAAGTTGAAATCTAAAAATTTTCTTATTTATTACCTATAAAGAGAGCACGAAAACGTCATGGCATCTCATTAGCATAATGAGTATGTTGCCAATTACATTTAGCGATTTTAGGTTTTTAAAATATTCATAACATTTTTATTCTTTATCCGTTTTTCCTCAAACTTTCAGTGATATGCTTCTAAGATTTTTCTGCTTCTTTTCAAATGCATACAAGTTGGGGGTTTCATTCTCCTGTAAGATAAAGCCTTTGATGATAAAATAGACTTTTCCTTTTCTGTTGAAATTTTGATCCACTACAAGAATTTTCTAAAGGCCTGGATATTTTGAATGTTTTGGAGACAAAACGAATCGAATAATCATTCGTACGGCATTACACGGCTACAGCCACGAGACCGACATCCCAAGAGCCCGACAACCCAAGATACCTACATTTAACATATAAGTTCCAGACTGATTCAAGAAAACGACGGCCCACCAGACAGACAAGAGAAGACAGAAAAATGTATAGATCTAGTGGGCTGTCGCCTGTCGGTCTCATGGGTTGTAGCAGCGAGTGGATCTGTGCGTATTTTTATATCCTGGAGCCAAACTGAATACCCCACAGGGGGGGGGGGGGGGCACCGAAGACAACATCCTTTATACCCCTCGATAACACCACTCCCTAATAACTGAAACCTAGCCCCCCCCCCCCATTTTTCTTAGTGTCTCTCTAGCTCTCTCTCCCTTTCTTCTTCAATCCCTCACCCCTCCTCCTGCTCCTCCTCCTCCTTTTTCTTCTTCTTCTTTTTCTTCTTCTTCTTCCTCCTCCTCTTTTCTTCTTCTTCTTCTTCTTCTTCTTCTTCTTCTTCTTCTTCTTCTTCTTTTTCTTCTTTTTTTCTTCTTTTTCTTCTTTTTTTCTTCTTCTTCTTCCTCCTCTTTTCTTCTTCTTCTTCCTCTTTTTTTTCTTCTTCTTCTCCTTCTTCTTCTTCTTTTTTTTTTTTTTTTTTTTTGGGGGGGGGGAGGGGGGGAGGTTAATTTTTGTGTTTATTTTCTGGCCCACAAGGAGATCTCTGTGGGTCAGATTTTCTTTACCCTATATGGTGCATTGCAGTGTTGTAGTGAACTAGGGCTTGGAGAAGTGTTTCTTTCTCAAATTTTGATTACTGCTTATACTACCTGCCCATGCAGCCCCCCCCCCCCTGAATCCATGGATACGTCACTATGGACAACCCCTTCCATATCCTTTCCCCCAAGTCTCTATAGTCGCATAGAATCCCACCTACTCTCCCTTCCTCATCCCCCTCACCTCACCCCCCCCCCCCCCCCGGCTCGTGATAGTCAAATTAAATCAAATCAAATCAATTTATTCAATTAAAATCTACAATTTTGGATTATCATCAACAATACAAATACAGAGGAAGATTCAGAATAGGTTACAGATGATCAAAACGAAACTTCAATCAGTGAAAAATAACAAAGCAGATCAAAAACAGAAGAAAAGTAACAACAAATGAAGAGGAAAGTACATGCATATTCATGATCTCATCAATATTCATGATGCGACGACATATCTCTTCTTCGAAACCCCCAAAAGAAAGCCTGGCCATTTGTTCCGGGTACTAGTAGTGGTAGGTCTATAGATTCATGTGTTTCTCCTCTTGTGACATTCGTCCGTTTGATATGGTGAGTGGATATACCCTTGATATCATTGAATTTTTCAGGCTAGAATAATTGTGTACACGGTAGAAATTTGAAATTTTAAAATTCAGTCCCATTAACAGCGATCTATGTTTGTTGCTGGATAGTTATAGTAATCCTCTCTTATATTATAAACTTGTTCATTGGATAAGTGGTTTCTTGTGAATATCTAGTGCCCCTACTAAACAGACATAGAAGTCTAACTTATATAGCCGTTTATACACACTTATACATGTACAAGCTTATCTGAAGATAAGCTTGTAATGCACAGTACTGTAGCTTAAAGTTATTGAATAGCCTTCATCCAGTCACTAATAGGCCCTTGTACACTCATGGGCCCTTGCCTATGTGGAACTGTGTCCAACATTCACTGTTGCAGCAGTCAAAAGCAGACAACAAAATTGCTCTAAGCAAGATGTAATTTTCTTAAATTTTCTAATTACCCGATTCATGGACTCTCAACTCTTACTGTGCCACAAATTATGGGATTCAGAATTGAAAGTGAAATTTTAAATAATTATTTTCCTCTCCTGTATGAATGATCTACCCTGGAAAAAGGCCTGCTGATACACACAAAAGCTATTGAAGCCTATTCACCCATAAAAGCTAGTCTGGAGTACAAGGTTATCTTCAGATAAGCTTGTACATGTATAAGTGGCCCTTGTATTGCCTATGTGGGACTGTGTCCAACAATACATGCACTGTTGCAGCAGTCAAAAACAGACAACAAAATTGCTCTAAACAAGATTTAATTTCTTAAATTTGCTAGATTACCTGATTCAGGGACTCTTCAACTCTTACTGTGCCACAAATTTGGGGATTCAGAATTGAAAGTGAAATTTTAAATAATTATTTTCCTCTCCTGTATGAATGATCTAGCCTGGAAAAAGGCATGCTGATACACACAAAAGCTATTGAAGCCTATTCACCCATAAAAGCTAGTCTGGAGTACAAGGTTATCTTCAGATAAGCTTGTACATGTATAAGTGGCCCTTGTATTGCCTATGTGGGACTGTGTCCAACAATACATGCACTGTTGCAGCAGTCAAAAACAGACAACAAAATTGCTCTAAACAAGATTTAATTTCTTAAATTTGCTAGATTACCTGATTCAGGGACTCTTCAACTCTTACTGTGCCACAAATTTGGGGATTCAGAATTGAAAGTGAAATTTTAAATAATTATTTTCCTCTCCTGTATGAATGATCTAGCCTGGAAAAAGGCATGCTGATACACACAAAAGCTATTGAAGCCTATTCACCCATAAAAGCTAGTCTGGAGTACAAGGTTATCTTGAGATAAGCTTGTACATGTATAAGTGGCCTTCATCATGTTCATCATGTTCATTGATTTTGTGTGTATCAGCGGGCCTTTTCCAGTCAAACAGTTAGATCATTCATACACGAGAGGAAAATGATTATTTAAACTTTTACTTTCAACTCTGAATCCCCAAATTTGTGGCACAGTAAGAGTTGAATAGTCCCTAAATCTAGCAAATTTAAAGGGCAATCCAACCTTAGTAATAAGATGATTTGTGTGAAAGCAGAAAAATAAGAAAAACAAGATGGTGAAAGTTTGAAAGAAATCGGACAAGGACTAAGAAAGTTATGGATGTTTGAAAAATGAGATCACTACATCTATGCGAATCTCAAATTGGCAATTTGGTGAGTCAATTGTGACATTTTTGTGGACAACTCTCCCATTTGTCGTACACAAAAATATCATTAATTTGCGGTTTTCTTCGAGGCGCTTTTACCCTCGGGGCAGTACTCAAAATATATTGGAGATAGCATATTGTTATAGGTCCTCATGAACGAAAAGATCCTACTGAGTAATGCATTTTGAAAAAAAGTGACATTTAAGTCATTTTGTGTGTTAGAGCAAATGGGGGAGTTGTCCACAGCTACATCACAGTGACATTACCTATTCGGCCAATTTGAAATTCCCATATGCATAGTGATTACAACTTTCAAAAATTCATAACTTTCTTATTGCTTGTCCGATTTTGTTCAAACTTTCACCAATCTGCTCCTCTGATTTTTCCTCTTTCTTTCAAAGCAACTTGCTATTAAGGTTGGATTTCCCTTTAAGAAAATCAAATCTTGCTTAAAGCAATTTTGTTGGCTGTTTTTGACTGCTGCAACAGTGAATGTTGGAGTTGGACAGAGTCCCATATAGGCAAGGGCCTAAAGTATGAGTTTGAGTGTATATCACTCACACTTATGCGAGGTTATTGTAGATAACCTCGCACTCTGTACCTTCGTACAGCGAGGAATTACCTCCCATAGCAAGTGTGTGATCTCTAGCACATATGTGTGCTGGAAAGGAGCAAGATTGCCAGCCAAAAACAGCCTGAAAATTTCACTTGATCAAGATGATAAAGATCCTATTGAAGAATCTGACATGAAATCAGATACTCTATCATCCTAAAATGTAGAAGGAATTATTTTCTCGAAATTTTGCCGTATTATTATATTGCCGTTTTTACCTCTTTGACTTAGAGGTCGTGACCATGCCAAATTTGACCAGCCCCACATAGACCATGGGATGACATGGAAAAAGAGGCTCCGTTTTTCATTTTCGTGGTCCACTTGTTCGCCCCACCTGAAAAGTTGGGGACAAAGGTACTTTTTTGTGCTGAATTCAAATATGAATGTTGCCAAGCCTGAAACTTGCACGTTATCACTCTAATGAGGTCTAATTATGCAAATTTATGCATAATTCATTGTTTAACTATAATACACAAAACACTGGTATCATTAATTTTAAAAAAATAGTATATCAGGCTAATCAGGACTGCATCATCTGAATGTGAATATTTCTTAACCATATATGTATATTTTTTTGTAACATTGATGCCTAATTATGCAAATCAGGCGTCAATATGGAAATCCATTTGGGGGGCTATTTAACTAATAATGCTAATATCAAATCACATAAAAGGTGATATTTCAGGGTAACTTTGGGTGCTTGCTCTAAATATGAATGTTGTAAATCTTGGAAATGGCAATTAATCACTGTAATGTGGCCTAATTATGCAAATTTATGCAGTATTCATTACTTATACAATAATTCACAAACACCGGTGTGTTCTCAGTAAAGATATATCCAAGGATTATTTGGACTGTATAATCTGAATGTGAATAATTCAAGCTGTAAATGTGTTAAATATTTTATGACACTGATTCCTAATTATGAAATATTGATGCCTAATTATACAAATTATTCATTTGTATGCAAATCCATTATTTTGGCTCTTTTAGACTGACAAATGTTTACATGTATGTTAAACTGCATGAATACTGATATTTTGATTAAACTTTAGGTGCTTAATCTAAATATGAATGTTGCAAAGCTTGGAAGTGGCAATTTACCACTGTAATGTTACCTAATTATGCAAATTTATGCAAAATATATTGTTTATCCCATAATTCAAAAAGATCAGTATGCTCTCAATCGAAAGGTGGTATTTAAGGATAATTTGGAATGCAGAATCTGAATGCGAATTTTCCAAGCCATAACAAATCTGTAATTATTTTATGACAGTGATTCTCAATTATGTGAAATTGACGCTTAATTATGCAAATCTGCATCAATATGCAAATTCGTTATTGTGGCTACTCAACTGAAAATTCCTGTATCAGATCATATGAAAGCTATAGTGTGAGAAACTATGGGTGCTGACTGTAAACATGATTGTTTTCAAGCTTAGAAACTAGCAGTTCGTCACCATATAATGAGGCTTTATTATGCTTATTAATGCAGACCCCATTTTTTGATACTGTAGTACTTACACCGAACATCTCAGTATCATATCAATCAAAAGTTAGTATTCAGTTCTATTTCGGACTGCATCATCTGAATTTTTAATATTTCTAAGCAAAAATTGTGTAATACCTTTTATGATATTGGTGCCTAATTATGTAAATTATGCATCAATATGCAAATCAGTCTATTTGACTGAACTGCAAACACTAACTATCAAATCACCTTAAAGGCAATATGCTAAGAGTAACTTTTGGTGCAAAATGCAATGTTTATAGGCCTGTGATTGTTGCCAAGTAGGAAACCATGATATAGTTAAATTCCAGTTATGCAAATTCATGCAAAATCCACTCTGTAATGGACAAAACTCAGTCTATAGCAGTTGAAAAATTAGTAGGTCTCTAAAGAAGTATTTGCAATTGCATAACCCATATACATGTACATGTATGAATATTTCCAAGAAATAAAATGTATAAATTGTAATATCAGTGCTTATGTATGTAAATCCATGCAAACCTACCAAAATCTATCTCAGGTAATTTAGAGTGCTGAATCTCAAAGTGTCTGCTGCGAGCAGTGTGCATGTGATGTCCTCAACATGAGGCACAATCTTGCATTCTGTGCCATCAC
The DNA here is from genome assembly GCA_025618425.1 of Heliocidaris tuberculata. Classification (NCBI taxonomy): domain Eukaryota; kingdom Metazoa; phylum Echinodermata; class Echinoidea; order Camarodonta; family Echinometridae; genus Heliocidaris; species Heliocidaris tuberculata. The sequence goes on from CM046844.1 coordinate 30,817,099, forward strand.
AGAAAAATAACATCTCACCTCTCATGATTAGGAAAATGAATTTTAGAGGAGTTTTGTGTTTCAAATGTCCACATTAAAGGTATTAGACAGTTTTGGGAAGCCCTCAAAAACTTTTCGTGAGATTTCTTTGATTTTACTTAATAAATAGCAGGGTACTAACATAACTAAGATGCTGTGAAGTTTTTTCCTCCTCAAGTGAAATATTTATCGAAATTAGAGGTGAAAAGAATAAAAATCCCTGGCCCAAAAAAGAGGGGATGTAAATTCGAACAACGGCCACACACATTACTCACACGAGGATTGCTGTGTGTTATAGAATACGCTACACATAGTTCGAAGCGCTGGGTTTAATGTGTGGGGAACCTTCGGGTGGATTTGGTCTCAGCGTGAGGCAGTGAAAAACCGTTGCCAAGCGTTTCTTACAGATATTTACACTAAAATTTGTTCGAAATCGTGAATGGAATGTTAAATAATCTCGTACATGTGCCTTATGATAAAAGGAGAATAGTATGTGACTATGTTAGCCCTTTCAAGACAATTGACCACATTTTGTGGTTTGGCTCATTAACGTTTGATTCAGATCTCTAAAAAATATACCAGATACATGAGAAGAAAGAGCAAAAATTTCTGCACACACTATGTCCATATTTGTTGCATGACCATGTTGCGTTTGATGCCAGGAATTTTAAAAGTGACAATAAGCTTAAAAATCCTTAAATTGGCAACACATTGAGAGGTTCAAAATCATTGTTTTTTACTGAAATTGGCAACTTTTTCAACTTTTCGACATTTCTTTTAACCATGTATATTGTTTTCAAAAACATTACCCCTTATTACAGTCTTGTAGACTAAAAGAAAAATATTATTGTTGCCAATTTGAAGAACAAAATGTGATCAATTTAGCCCTTGAATAATTCCTGTCCTGAAAGGGTTAAATAAGTTTCTTGCCAGTATGATTTTTGCTACCGACACTGTCTATGAGCTTTAAACTTGTTAACAGTTTTCCGTATTTTGCCTTGGCCTTTATGACTGCCAAAGAATTGAACTCATTCACTTCTCATATCTGTCGCTTCTGAGTAACATGAAGCTGTTTGTTTCTTTCATCTCTGAATATCAGAGGCGTCAACTCTCACTTTTTCTTCACTGATTGAATTAATGTGTAGCAGATTTTCCTATTCATGAGCGATAAGGCACAAGAATTCTTTGCTGTTAATCTTCCCTTGACTAAACACGACACGGTGCAAACTACCTCATCCTTTACAATACTACTTGTTATATTGCAGTTACTCTGTGTGTTCACAATAGGTAGCAGACTACATTATCTGTAGCAGACTACACTATCTGCATTGTCTTTGATATTGGCCACTAAAATACAGCTGTTGACAAACAATTTTTCACTTTTCCCCTCATAAAAGGCTCAATCCTTTCTCTTCCCTCCTCTGTTTTATAATAAACTTAAGCTCCCCAATCTAAATAAATCAAAAGATAAAAAACAAAGGTTTTATCATGCAGCTTGCACTGGCCATGCCATGCTGTTCTAGAGCCAGGTCAAAGTAAGTGAAAGAGCCTGGCACTTCCCTATACACCATACACATAATACACACAAACACACAGCACACAAACTCTCATAGACACACACACAGCACATACCATGTGGAGGGAATGCTGTGCTAAACTCTGTGGCTGAAATCCATGTGGTCAAGAAGATTTGGAGCTCGGTTATTTTGCTACAAAATAATCATTTTTGATTAAAGTTGCACTTTTTGCAAATGGCAACATATGCCATTAGTGTTTTTGTATTTTTAGTAACATTTACAAGGTGAAATTTGGTGGGGCGAAATCACGGACCACGAAAAGTGAGAATTTCAGCAGTCATCCCATGGTCTAACATAGTGATGGTTCCGTGAGTGAGTGTATATAGCCACTCATAGGCCCTTGCCTATGTGGGACTGTAGTGTGGCTAGCCTGGAAGGCTCTTTGAAGAGTAAAAAAAAAAAAGCTGGCGCTACTCTTCTATAAAGAGTAGCCTACATTCACTGTTGAAGCAGTCAAGAACAGACAACAAAATTGCTCTAAGACTAAGCATGATTTAATTTTCTTAAATTTGCTAGATTACCTGATTCAGAGACTCTTCCACTCTACAAATTTGAGGTTTCAGAGTTGAAAGTGAAATTTTAAATGACTATTTTCCTCTCAGTCTCATGTATGAATAATCTAATGGACTATAGCCTGCTAATACACACAAAACCTATTGAAGCCTATTCACCCGTAAAAGCTATTGTGGAGTACAAGCGTATCTTCAGATAAGCTTGTAAGTTGTACATGTATAAGTCCAGGGAGCTCCACCGTACAAATTTTCATCTTACCTGCCGAACGAAATTGAGCGATGCGACCAACCAAACAAATGGGCGATGAAGATTTTGGTTAGTTTTACCTGGAGCTCCATTGCCTAATGGCTGACTTACTATACTTCTTGTGTACACTCACTCATCCTCATACCGAGATCTTTGCTCATACTCATAGAACTCATAGCGGCATTACTATACTTCGTGTCTATACTCTTGGACGGTCATACACCTCAACACTTTCAAACACCACTGCACAAAAGTCAAGAACATTGCTGGAGACCCCTTGTGTAGGAGAGTTCCATCCTATGCACGTTGATTTTGGTGGCAGTCGACCTCTAACATGTCTAAGTTGAAAGCACTTGCATAATCTGCACAATCCCTGGGAAAATACTTCCCTTTTACATTTTAGGATGATAAAATATACTATTTCCAGACAATTCCTTCAATCAAATCTCTCTCACCTTGATCAAGTGAAATTTCAGGCTATTTTTGGCCAGCGATCTTGCTCCTGTGAAGCTCTCACATGAGATTGAGAACACACACTTGCCTATGGGAGGCAATCCCGGCGGTGTGCGAGGTTATAATTCCGGTGTGCAAGATTATATAACCTACCTTGCAGTATGGTGGTTGATCCAGTGTTCGAACACTTTTCAGAAAATCAACGATAGCAAATAAAATATCAAACGAATATCTGTCAAACTTACATAATGAATGCTCAAAGTCCTACAGAAAAAGAAGTTGATGGAATTTTAAAAAGACAACGTAGATTTAATACGATATTCCCTTCCCAGTGAAACCCTTCCCAACGAAGCGGCATTTGGGTCCCTTGAAAAAGGTACTGTATTTCCGAACGTGTGAAACCTATGGGAAAAAGACACAACCTTTGTTTCAATAGTGTGGTTTTCATACGCGTAATCCCACGCGTATGAAAACTCATTTTAGGCGCTCAACTGTACACGTTTGGTAATACAATCTGTTCGGAAATACAATCCTTGACTATATGTGGGTTGGGATTATCATTAGGGGTGAGTTAAGGAATAGACCGTTTCAGTAATGTATGGAAATTTTATACATACCTTTCAAACAAAGGTTGTTCTTGACAACCTGAAAGCTTGCCAGAGTCTTGCCGGATATAGCAACAAATAATGTATGCAAACTGGATTCCAAGCATTGAGGCTCATTTATAAAAAGCAGGTTAATGGAAAAGCTGGTCACTAGGTGCACAGAGAATTATGTGCATAAATTTGTATACATTATAGAAGCGGTCTATTACATGTATGTCTTTGCATTTAGTTTCAATCAAAATTATTTGTTGTTCAAGCAGCTGGTCAACCTTTGTGGTGGGGTATTCTAAAGTTGCTCTCATAATTTTGTTTGTAACAAACTGTTTTTCCTTCTTTATTTCCCCCCTCCTCTTTCAGACAATGATATTCATCCGTTGATAGTGGCTGGTGTGAAGTGATCAATTGGCATCCAATCATCATGGCTCTTATATTTGGAGTTGGAACAGGTCTCTTTGTCCTGGCTGTCCTTTGGGCTCTTGCCACACTGCTTTGTGCTGTCTTCTCCAGAGCTGATAAATTAAGGTTTGTTCTTTGTGTTTTGTTAAATACCGCATTCATATCGAAGAGACCAGCACCCGATCAACAATAGGCCGATCACACCGAACAGATATGACTTAGGTATTAGGTAATCATTACTTACCATTCCATCTTCTCACAAGCTGAGGTTGGTTACATGTTTATTATAACTTGATTTCCTCATTTACACATGTTGAACATAGACATTCGGGATAACCTCTTAAAGTGCAAAAAAGGGTCATGTCGGGGGTTTTATTGCTTTCCACCCAAAATTATTGAACACATACTTGTGTCACTCATTTGCAATCTAAAAAATTCAGTCAGTGTAAGTTCAGTATGTTTCAGTGATATTTTTTTCCCATCATTACCAGAACTTATAAATCACATTTATATCATGTTTATTTGTTGTTTACATCCAATTTTTTCTTCTCGTCATCTTTCTTCCTGTCTTTCTCCCTGTTTTTTTTTTCCTGTCTTCCTCCTTGTGTTTTCTTGCTCTCTCTCTCTCTCTCTCTCTTAGAGGTGCAGCGTTTGGGATAGTATTCCTAGTGATCATCATCACTCTCATCCTGGTGTTCATTCCAAGAGAAGATGCAATTGCTCAACCATCAGATCTCAAGGTGAGTACAAGGAAACAACAACAATTCCATTGTGCATCTCACCTGTCAGTTCTGCCAAACTTCTGCTGTCCAGTGTCATTAACCCTTTCGAGACAATTGACCACATTTTCTTGTTTGGCCTAATGATATTTGATTCAGAGCTCTAAAAAAGATACCAGATACATGAGTAGAAAGAGCAAAAATTTCTGCACATACATGTACCGTGTCCATTTTTGTTGCACGACCATATTGCGTTTGATGCCAGGAATTTGAAAAAGGAGAATAAACTTTTAAATCCTTAAATTCGCAACATACTGAGAGGTTCAAAATCATTGTGTTTTTATCCAAATTGGCAACTTTTTCAACTTTTTTGAGAAATTTTGTAACCATATATATTGTTTTCAAAGACATTACACCTTATTCAAACCATGTAGCATTAAAAGAAATATTATTGTTGCCAATTTGAAGAACAAAGTGTGATCAATTTAGCCCTTAAATAATTTCTGTCATGAAAGGGTTAAATGAGAATGAAACTCGACAAACATTAGCTGATAATCATGTGGAAAATTGTCGCCCTGTTCAAAATATCTTGAAAATACTCCTATTTGATTACTCAGTAAGGAGAGCAATCTCTCTAAAGTTTGCAGATTCCTTGCTAGATATTATCCAATGGGGGCTGCCATTTTGAAAAACTGTGATGTAATAGTCGTTCATGTCCATTTACTTGTACACAGTGGATATGATGTTGCATAAATGACTAGCTATTGTATAACTAAAGCCACCAATGCAAAATGGCAGCCATCTTGGTACCCCGATTGTCTCACACAGGTGATATCTAAGCAGTTGTACATGTACATGTAGGTCTTTGTCACTTCTTTGAAGAATTGCCAATCCTTTGTCTGACCAAGCTACAACTTGTGCATGCCAAATCCTGCTTAACAAAAGAAACAGCTGAACCAAATATCTTGACACAAATAGGTTATATGACAGGATAAAAGTATCTTCATTTGATTGAACATGAGCATGACTACAAAAATGGTTTATTATGAGAAAATCCAGTGTCATGCATTGCACAGGTGATCATGAGTGTCATTGTAACTAGTGTACAGGTCAGTGGGTATCTCACAAATAGCACTGCTCTGACATTACTTTGTAAAGAAGATGGCATAATGTCTAGCAAGGAAACTGCAACTTTTGGAGACACTGTTCTCCTTAAATAAGCAAATAGGAGTAATTTCAAGATATTTGTAATAGGCTGACAATTATCTACATGATTATAGGCTAATGTTGGTTGCCTTTCATTCCCCTTTAATGATTCATGACTCTGGGTTAAAAGGGATACTCTGGAATTTCAGCTGCGATGCACAATGACAATTGTTGTGCTCTGAATTTATTACTGATACACACAGATTTGGGGGCATTGATTTTTCAAAAAGTGAAAAACTAATTAAATATTATTCAGAACATTGTTTTAACTCTTTCAGTGCCGATGTCACGTATACGTGACAGATAGACTTGTCATTTTCATTCACCAATTGCTTGACCACAGGAAAGGTGTAGGGTGGTCAATGTATATCAAAATTTTGAGCATAAATCAAGCATTCTAAATATATGATTATTATTATATGCTACCATAGAAATTTTCAGAGAAAATTACAGATTTTTAAAAAGACATTACCTTAATTCAACATTAAACAATATTAAACAAATAAGAAACCCAAAAATAATGGACAATAAAGAAACTCAAATGTACTTTTTCAATTATTGTTATGCATTAAGTTGGGTAAAGTAATAATGTTGGTATCATAAGAAATGGTAATAAATTTCCTACAAGTTTTATGCACAATATTTTTTGAAATAATAGATGGTCATTGAAGTGCAGACATTTGAAAAGTAAGCATTGATCACATTTTGGTAAAATTTTGAAGAGTGCTAAACCCCTTGGCACAGTCAGAGTTAAGGATAGTATTCAAACATCATGAAACGTATCCCAAATAAATTTTGCAGCCTCCAACTTTACAATGCAAAAACCTCAGTCTAGTATGAGTTACAAACTTTTAAAGTTATTAACAATCAAAAGTGTCAATTTTTTTTTTTTTTTTTAAACTTAGTACTTGCAATGCCACTTTTGAACTAAAATTCCTGGTATTTCAGTTTCATACACTACTTTTGCTCAGCCAACCTTAAGTTTCAATCACAAGACAATAAATTTGAGTATTTCAGCTTTAATTTGATACCAAATTTGTAGTCATTTGCCTAATTTTGACATTTTTTTTTTCTTAATCCAAAAATTATACTAAAATGTGAATTCTCCCATCGACTTTGTACAGGAGGTCTTCTAACTTTAGAATGTTATAACTCTAGTTCTATATCCTATGTCTCTTAAACTTTGCAGACAAGTGGCATGGTAATACAGCTTCAAAATGATACCAAATTTGTTGGAATAGTTTTTATGGGTTTGAAAGAAATCCAACATTACTTCAGCATGAAACCCTAAAGTGTAACAGCACCACCCTTTTGGGGGGCCAGTTCATGACACATGATCATATGAAGTTGCTGGACAATGTAAATCAAGTTTATTATTTCTCTTCCTTTTTCTTTATTCTGATAGTGATGTTCTTGATAACATATTTGCTTAATAGCTGAAAAAGAAGTCCAAGAACAAATACCATGGACATACAGAATACCAAATTCAGGATCAATATTACACAGTAATATTGAGTGCATTGGATTTTTAAAAAAAAACCTTGTAAAAAGTATAGTAACTTTAGGATGGTCTGAAACCTGCTGCTCAGAGCACATATGTTTTGGACTATTCTGAATGTGGTACTTTATTCTAATGCAAGAAGTAATAGCTAAGTTTTACTGTATTTTCCTTTCTTTCTTTCAATCTCTCCATCTGCAGATAACGGACCAGACTTTCATCCCTCGTGTTCTGATGCTGACACTGTTCGGACTTTTTGCCTTTCTCTCACTCATCTTCATGTTCTCTCTCCATTGGACAGAACCTATACATGCCAAGCCTATCAAGAGCAAAAGATTTTGATCAGGACTACAGATGGACCTTGTCGTTTCCATCCATCGGACAGAACCTATACATGCCAAGCCAATCAAGAGCAAAAGATTTTGATCAGGACTACAGATGGACCTTGTGGTTTCCATCCATCGGACAGAACCTATACATGCCAAGCCAATCAAAAGCAAAAGATTTTGATCAGGACTACAGATGGACCTTGTGGTTTCCATCCATTGGACAGAACCTATACATGCCAAGCATATCAAGAGCAAAAGATTTTGATCAGGACTACAGATGGACCTTGCGGTTTCCATCCACTGGACAGAACTAGAGATTTTGATCATAATTGGGTGTTCATGCACTTGGGCTTCTTCAGGTTTTTCAATCACTGGACAGAACCAATACATGCCAAGCCAATCAAGAGCAAAAGATTTTGATCAGGACCACACGTAGGCTTACTGATTCCAACAGCTGGATAGAACTACAAGCTATGCCCATCAAGAAGCAATGATTGTGATCATATCTACAGACCACTTCTTGGTTTCCATCTCCTGGAAGGAGCAAATTCATGACGTGATGTTGCTGCAACACCTTGAGGACAGCAGATTTTTTCCAGCCACATTTGAAGTGTGGCTTTTTTTTGCTTCCGTCCAAAGTGGCATCTGTTCAATCCTACATGTACATGTATGAAGGCAAAGCAACGTCAAAGTGCAAACGCTTTATTCAATGGCCTCTTCTTTTTGTGTGTGTGTGTGTGCACTAGACAAAAGAATAAAGAAAAGATAGAGAGAGGGTCGGATCAGCCAACCCATGGGTTTTGATCTTGTGTTCTAACATTTGACTTACAATGTACAATGTATTAGGACAGAATCTGTCCATACCAATCACCTTGAAAAAAGCTTTTGATCAGTTCCCTCTGAAATACATGTTTCTTACCCTGGGCATCCTGTTGTCCATCTACTTCATGGTCACACAATCATGAATAAGAGGGACTATGAAGAAGAAGTATAATGATGTGTGTTTTCTCATCTTACAATGATTTTGTACATATATTTATTGTAAATATTGGTTTGATCTGTAAAAAAGATGTTTTCAGAATATGAAATTATTATTATAAAACACAAAAATATATATCCTTTTTGTTTGTTGCCATTCTTTTCTCTTGCATGATTTCAACGCAGCTATTTCTTAATTACGGTTTATGCAAGTTCTGTAGTAATTGATCAGTACTGTAGTACAGAGAGCACAGATAAAATGATAATATAATGAAAGCTATTTCACAGTTTAATATCCAAAACAACAAGACAACTGAAGTTTACAGATAAATGGTGATACGGCTGTGACTGTTACATGTATATTGTTTCTTCTTGCAGCCCTCCCAGACACGCACACATAGTCATCTCATTACTCAAGCAGGACAGAAGTTTAAAAATACTGGAAGAAAAAAAACAACCCCAAAACGATCACTTTTACAAGAACCATACATTCCCCTTGGATCCAATACTGTGGTCAATGTTTCTGTTTTAATACCTTTCGTCTTGACTTCTGGGCCTACCCAATACCATTTCTGTTTTTTATAATTTTGATTATTTTGTGTTTGTGTGTGCGTGTATGTGCGCCCATTTAAAGCGATGACATAGGCATGAACTTTACATTCGGACCGATGACACACAGCGAACCGATGACGTCATCGGTTGGCAGACCTGCGCAGTTAGACCCAAATTACATGCTTTTGCATATAGGGGTAGGTCATCGGTTAGTGTTACACGAACAAGTCGTCAGTTGTATAGAAAAATTTCAGACGGGTCATCGGTTATGCGGTTGAATTCTACACACACAGGTCATCGGTTATGCGGTCAAATTCTAGGTTGTAAAAGATGTCATCAGTTATTATGCGCGCACAGGTATGTGTGTGTGTGTGTGTGTGTGTGTGTGGTAAGAAAAGAGGGGGAAAAATAACTGCAGTTATAAGTGGTTGTGTATGCAAATCCATCCAATATAAAAGAGAAAAGAAGAGACATGGAGAGAGAGAGAGAGAGAGAGAGAGAGAGAGAGAGAATATTGGTAATGAACTAGGGTCAGTTTGAAGAGAACAAGAAATGACTGAAATAAAGGCATTAGATTTAGCCTAACAGACCTGCTCACAAAGATATTTTAATTTATGGATGTTTCTTAATTCCTAGGGACCTAGTAATGAGGCATCCATTAACCTGTTATTAATGAATGAACTACAATACTTGGAATCCAGTTTGCATACATTACTTGTTGCTATGTCAGACAAGCCTCTGACAAGTTTTCAGTTTCAGGTTGTCAATATAACAACCTTTGTTTTAAAAGTATGCATAAAATTTGAATATATTTTTGAACAGGTCTATTGAGATAAGAAATCAAATGTGGATTTTATTTGATATCACGTTGGATTCAAAAGAAGCAGATCAATGTAAGTTTGAGCAAAATCCGTTGAGAAATAAGAAAGTTATGAATTTTTGAAGTTGTAATCAATTGAACACAAATTGGGAAATCCGTGACATGTCTTGCAAGCTCTTCTTCCATTTGCTCTGTACAAAAAATTTCATAAATTTTCATTTTCTCAGTTACTGATAAAGGAATACATTTGTTTCATATAGGTTGTTTGTAAAAACATTTGCATTAATTATATCTAGGGTGCATATAAATATTTTATTTAGAGAAAATGAATATTTGTGATTGTTTTAGTACAGGGCTAATGGGAGAGGAGCTCGCAAGGTATGTCACAGAGTTGCCAATTTGTGTTTGATTGATCACGACTTTAAAACTTCATAACTTTGTTATTCCTGGTCAGATTTTGCTCAAACTTTCATTGATCTGTTTCTTTAATTTTTCTGCTTCTTTTAAAACCAACTTGATATCAGGGTGGACTTAAACTTGTCCATTTAATTTTTTTGAACACAAGAATGATAGTAGAATATATAATGATAAATGATATAATCAAGAAGAATTTTTGTTATTATAGACCTTTATGGTTGAAAATTATTCTTACAAATCCCTTGTCTGAGCTGCCCCAGAAATTCATATCAGCTTCGAGTACATGTAGTAGACTATAATGTGAGTGGCCGTTGAGGGCAGCATTAAAGTATGACATAAACTGTGAATCTAAGAATTTCTTGAAGAAGTCAGGTTAAACTCCCACGAAATCAGCACCATGGCTCTTCTTTTGAGGTGAGTAATGTATCATGAAATAAATAGAAAGTGAGGAAATCGTATCAGTAGATTAAATGCCAAATGTTCTCGGAGAATGTCATTTGCATTATTATGGTTGATTTGTGGTTGTGTCTGACGCGAGTTATCCTCGGGCTCCACACGTTGACTTTCGTGTAGTGATGATGATTCTTGTTTGTTGTTGACTGTCGAATGTTGTGTGACTCGCACATGTATAAAGTGGCTCGCATGGGGGTATGGGTTTGGCTTGCCTGCCCTTGACTGTCAGTGTCATATCATGACTGTATGTTCTTTTGATTCAGACTCGGTGAGAATCAGTTAGAAACACCCCTCTTTCAGTCATTTTTTTTTTTTTTTACATAATTAATATCCTGGGTTTATTTTCCAAATCGTCCATCATTGACATTGTGCTCCCTTGTCAACATAAATTGTAAATAATCTTAAAGATTGAGATATGAGTTTATTTAGGGTAGGTAGGGTTCTAATTTCTTATCTTTTTTTTCTCTTTCATTTTGCAGCATGACGTAACTTTTTAAAAGCCTGGCTTTACATGCTTTTCAAAGATTAAAAAATCCAAATAATAGGTCTAGAATCTACTTAATCAAAATAACAATCACAAATTAGATTGTGAGGCTTTTTTTTTTTTTTTTTTTTTAAATTTCAAAATAGTCTTAGAAATAACTGACTCCTGCAAAACGTAACTTCGTCCAATTGGGAAGGACCTCTTATGCAATTGAAGTACAAAACAAAGAGTGGCATATATGTATAAAACCAGTAATATGAAAAAATGTAACGGACTAACGGTACTAATTTCAATTAGACTCAATAATCAGAAACAAATTTGTCCTCATTCAGTCCTACTTTTAATGGCCGTAAGAAAGAAATTGTGATATTTCCAGGGTAATCAATGACAGGCAGAGGTCACAATCATGTCTGCAACTAGACCAAAAATTCTGTCTCTCTTTCATTAGCCTCTTGTTTTGGCAGGGTCTGCTATTCACTTAGAGACAGAAATGGGCCTATCACTCTGCTGTGCAAACCGACTACATGCCGACGTGTAGTTGGAAAAATCAAAATAATTTTATTTTTCATCATATATGTACATCTAGATTTTACGATTGAATTGGTTAGGCCTAGGCCCTAATAGTTTAGGATTCAGTTCAACATACCAATTTGACTGAATAATTCGTTTAATGCTCCTTTTTTAGGTCATTCAGGGTCCAATGTATTCTCTGTTTGAAAATATTGCAGCCATATTGAAACTGTCTCGTACTGCGAAGGAATGAAGATGGCATCTGAATTTCGCTACCAATTTCGCTTTCGTTCTAGGGAAAATGATTATGAAGGAAAAATTGATCAATTCATTTAATACGAGCTCATATTGATTTCAAAGCGGTTATTTCTTTAGATTTTAGAAATCAATGTGCACGAGCTACGAGTTCGTAATGAATTTATCACATTTTTTTTTAGGGTCAGCTTTGCATACAGATTCAAACACTTTGGGTGACCAAATACAATGTAATATTCACAATAATGTGAATCGCTCTTTAACCCTTTCAAGACAATTGACCACATTTTGTGGTTTGGCTCAATAACTTTTGATCCAGAGCTGTAAAAAATATACCAGATGCACGAGTAGAAAGAGCAAAATTTTCTGCACACACTATGTCAATTTTTATTGCATGACCATATTGCGTTTGATGCCAGGAATTTTAAAAACAAGAATAAGCTTTGAGATCCTTAAATTGGCAACACATTGAGAGGTTTAAAATCATTGTTTTTCATCAAAATTGGCAATTTCTTTCAACTATTCAACAAATTTCTAACCATGTATATTGTTTTCAAAGACATTACACCTTATTAGAACCATGTAGAACTAAAAGAAAAATATTATTGTTGCCAATTTAAAGAACAAAATGTGATCAATTTTGCCCTTAAATAATTCCTGTCCTGAAAGGGTTAACCATGAATGACATTGCATCGAGATTGCCAATTTTGTTTTAAAAGAATGTTTTGAACATTTTGATCGTATGTTCCTTAGTAAGGTGTTGTGTTTGTAATTCAAACATCCATTCTAATGAATTTGGGTGTGTTTTGCATTGTTTTTGTATCCATCAAATTCAAGTATTGTAATGCTGCTATGATTGCTTTAAGTCTTTAAGATCAAATTGATTTCATTAAAGAACAGAATGTTTGATGTCAGTTTTTCAAATACAGAAAATGTAAATGTTTAATTGATTTTATTGAAATATATAAATATGTGAAAGTAAGCCAATTAAAACATATTAATTCTATATAAGATCAATGTCAAATAATAGAAAATGTATACTTCCCTCCCCGTTTTTAACATTCTTAAAGGCATTGATTAACTTTGCCCAGGATTGAAAAAAAAAATCACTGTTCCAGCTAATGCTGTAATCATAATTGCAAACCTTTAGCTCAGACAGGAATCGCCTGAGTTTTATAAGCTGATCGGTCGTTTATATATCAAGATATTTACGATTGAACATTGATGTCGGGATAGAGTACCACCGAACCCTAAAGAACTCTTACGGTTGGCATACCTCGCTCTATCACAGAATACCGTACGGGCTGGAAACCCGCTCTGAAATCGCCAAGCGCTGGTGCTTGGTTTTTGTGACTGCAGCGCAGCGAAGAAGCCGAGCGACCTGCGCTAGCGATTGATCGCGATTTTCTCTTTTTTAGGATAGTAAACGGGTTCCATTTTCTCTCATACTTTCACATATCCTTAATTATATATGTAGTTAGAGGACTGCACACAATTCACTGGCATTTGAGCTGATTTTACAATTTTTCACAAAGTTAATCAATCACTTTAATTATTTCGAAAATTTGAAGGACAGGTCCAAGTTTGATCCTATCAATCCAGACAAGAATGAAATAAAGAAATTTGTGCTGTTTTATGTAAATAGGCAGTTAAGCACAGTGTATTTCAATTTGTTTAAAATGGTTACTGGCTTTTGTAATATTGTATACATTTTTATTCCAAATTTTATTATGTTCATACACATGAAGTACAAGGTACATGTAAGGCAAACAAACCAATCATGTGAACATGATAAATATTGTCTCTTCTATTGACTTGACTTGAGTGAAGACTTTACATGACAAATTTAACATTGAAGTTCAAACTGCATTATAATGTTGTTTTGTACATGTATAGTAGTGAACATGAAATTTTTACAGTGAATTGATTTTGATAGCTAATTTAGAGGGCAATCCAACCTTTGTAATAATTTGACTTGTGTGAAAGCAGAAAAATCAGAGAAGCAGACTGGTGAGAGTTTGAACAAAATCGGACAGACAATAAGAAAGTTGTGATTTTTTAAAAAGTTGTAATCACTATATGGAAATTTCAAATTGGTGGCTGGAATCGGTATTGTCACTGTGATGTAGCGGTGGTCAACTTTCCCATTTGCTCCAACACACTGAATGACTAAAATGTCAATTTTTCTAAATATAACTTTGTAGGATCTTTTTTCTTTTTGGAGGACCTGTAACAATGTGCTATCTGTATATATTTTGAGTAGGCCTACTGCCCCGAGGAAAAAATGCGCTCAGGAGAAAACCAGAATTTAATGATATTTTGGTATCAGCTCGTTGACCGTGAATACGTCCCAGTAGATTCACCAAATTGCCAATAGATAGATGTAGTGATCTCATTTTTCAAATATTCACGACTTTCTTATTCCTTGTCCTATTTCTTTCAAACTTTCACCATCCTGTTTCTCTTACTTTTCTGCTTTCATGCAAATTATCTTTTTACAAAGGTTGGATTGCCCTTTAAAGCCAGATAGAACCTTGCTTGCTACATGATGTGTAATAATTTGATTTAATATTTCACCCATTACATGTAATATGAATTGAATTTGTTGATGGCTCTTTTTTTTTTCTTTTCTTTTCTTTTCTTTTTTTCTTTTTTTTTCACTTTTTCTTTTCTTTTCTTTTTTTTCCCCCTCTTTTTTTTTTCTTTTTTTCCTCTTTTTTTTTTCTTCATCAATTCATGATTTACTGATTTACATGTAGCTTACAGATTAGAACTGGACATTATGTGATATCATTAGGGTTCTCTTTTTGATAGTTTTTTGCTATAATAATTATTATTGTTCTCGTTATTTTTTTTAATTGTTATTATTATTATTATTATTATTGCAGTTGTTGTTATTAATTTTGTATTATTATCTCTTTCCCTCTCTGTCTCTCTGTCTGTCTCCTTTCACCTTCAGAGGAGTTTGTAGAAACCATCAGCTTCTTGCCAGGATGCAGCCCATGATGACAAGCAGGTATTTTATACATTATAATGCATTACAATGCTATACTAATTCTTGCATTAAAGGGTACCAATCATCAAAAAATATTTTACTCTGTATGTTAGAGGTTCCATGTCATTCTACTACATTCCAAATATGGGCTTCGAATATCACTTCTATAAAGAGATATTACAAGTTTAATTATACTCTCTATAAGCATAAAAGCGACTTGTGAGTAGACTACTCAACGCACCCGTACGTGCTCGCCAAGATAAGGGCTCGCACGGAACCCAACTCGGAGGTTCGGTTCCGCGCGCGCACCTTCATGTTATCCTTTATTTCCTTCATACTCCTAAACTGTTGACCTATAGAATTTCAGATAAAGTTCTTTGAGGTTAATTTTATACTTCCTAGTGGTATACAAATTCTTTTTTCAGGTGGTTGGTACACTTTAATTCCTTTTCAAGACCTGCTTTAAAGGGTTGCTTCTCCTTTACATGTACAAGTATCTTAAAGCAACATAGCAGTGGGTTCTCATGGGGAATTTGACACCGTTTGAGTGTTTATCCGATAACAGGTGTTGTCAGTCACTAAGAGTGGACTTCACTTTTATGACCAACATTTCTTATGTAATGTATTGTGCCCTTCACCTACCTCCAGATAAAGAAATGTCATTATCATAAATTTTACTCAGCCTCAACATTTGATGGGACAGAGTTTCTGTGCTTGGGAGTTTCGCTGCCTGGGAGACAAGTATCACAGTGTACACACCTTACTTGGTAATTCAACTAAAACTGGTGTCAGCAAATTATGAGGCAGTGTACAAAAGAAACACTCTAACCAATGTATTGAACCGAGATCTTTTCAAATATAATCTGCTACAACTTTGGAATTTTGAAGATGAAATCCACTTATTCAAATGCTCTTTTTCCCTTCCTCAAGTATGATCTACCCTGGACCAATCCTTGCTAATCCACGTATCTACATTGTATATATCAGAAATTATTAAAGTATAGCTGTGTGGAGTACAGTACATGTAAGTTTGGAGCCCCACTTTCAGTGAATACATACAGGTACATGTATGTCAGTCAGTATAGAAACTTGTATTGTCATCTCATTCATTATCTTCCCCCCTGCAGGGTCACCATGGCGATGACAGCTAAGCAGGAGCAAGATAAATTCTGGGAGACGAACAAGAGACTGAAAAGACCGATGTCTCCTCATCTAACCATCTACAGGTATTGCATTTTATTCTCAGAAAGCTTTGATGTCAAATAGAGTGGAATCTCGGTATAACATACTCCTTGGGAGTAAGTATTGAAACTATCAGGGCTAAGAAACAACAACAACTAAACAATAGAAAATAAAGAACTGGGATTGGCAAAATTACTCCAGTGTTACAACAGTGACAATGTTCTTTATGATGATGCTTTACAGTTAATGCATAGTATGCCTGTTGAATGTCTGCTGTGAAACCAGAAACGGTCGCGACATGAAACTTTTGCGAATTGTAAACGACTGCCATTTTCACAGCAAGAAACTTTCGCGATTTGCACAAATTTAGTGTTATGTCAATTATGATTCAAAGATTTTGCGGCATGAAACTTTCACGAATCTGAACCACTCGCAAAATTACATATAAGTGCACGCGAAAGTTTCTGGTTTTGCAGTAAGTAGTAATACATAATGCGGCCGAATATACAGAACTATCCTGAAGTCATCATTTACTTGAATAAAAAAATAAACTTTATTTTCATATTCTGTTTATGGAGATATAATGAAAATAATAGTTTCTTATATAGCGCATAATACTTTTAAAAAAGTCCCTATGCACTTAACATAGTATAACATTTACTGATAAGTAATCTTACAAAACAACTACAATTGTATCTAAAGCTAATCTCTATCAAATAATTACAATAGGATACATAGTAAAGTACTTCTGATCTAATCAGATTGACATGTTTGCAACTGTTAACTTATTTGGAAATTTAGAGTGTCTTTAATTATTTCCATAGATAAATCATGTGAGTATGACTTGTGCTGATACATGTACTAAATGAATCAGTGTTGTTTTATGAGATATCTTTCTGTCTTTCAGTCCCCAAGTCACATCTATGCTGTCAATTACACACAGGGGGACTGGTGTTGGACTCACACTTGGTAAATATCTTCTGAATTGCATATAAACTGGATCAAAATGTTCATTGTTAGAGTTGCAGTCGAGCATTACTGTCCTTCAGCAGGACATTAACCTCCATTTGCCAATCTCAACTTAGGTGAAGTAAATGGGTACCTGGTAGGAAGAATTTCCTGTTATGTATTTGGCATCCTTCTTACGGCAGCTCAGTGAAAGCCAGGGGCAGTATTATGAAAAGTATGTCATCTTTTATTTCAGAGACAGAATTTTAGTTGTCATAACAAATCTAAATTATGATGTTAAATTGATAAATGATCACTGCAAATAGCAATGACAATTTACACTTGAAAAATTGAAATTTCTTGTGATATGTAAAATTCTTTCTCTAAAAGAATATTAGATAAAATAGTTTTAGTAAACCAGCCCTGGCTAATAGTAGTACTTTTAAGGCACCTTAAGTACCCCCTTGGAATAGGTTAAAAGGGTTGAAGACTTGTTACCTCACTCATGTACTTTCAATTGTTTTTGCAGGTCTCTATGCTGTAGGACTATCAATGAGTGTCTTACCACATGACTTTGCACACTACCTGGATCTTGTCAAGTCACTGTCCTTTGGGCCATCTCTTATACTCCTCACCAAGATGGCTATCGTCTGGCCCGTGGCTTTCCACACACTCAATGGCATCAGGCATCTGGTAAGTCATTACTCTCAAAGCCTTGTTCACGTTTGACGAGGTAAACTGCTTTTGAAAAATCATTGTACCAAAATAAAATTAATAAAATTGTAGTTATGTCATTTTATTCTGCTGTAGCATTTTTTTTTAGCCGTATTCTCTGTGTCATGTATGAATGAGGGTTGATGTGTAATTATTCAATGTTTACGCAGTTACATCTAAATCCCACAAGTACATTGCAACGATATTCAGACGTGGATTCTTTTGTTTTGTGTTATAGCGCAGTTTAGTTTCAGCTATTTTTAATGAAAATATAAATTATGTATGAGTCGCTGCTCATAAGGAAATCCATTTTTACCTTCCCCACTGTTGTTTTTTACTGTATAGATATACATGTATGTGATTGTGTGTGTTGTGTTTATAAGCTTCTTTATTTCATTAGAGATATACTTTAAGTTTAACTTTTTATAACTGAAGCTTGGAAACCACTGCTGAATAAAATTAATTGGCATTCAGCAGTTTGAATATGAGGAACCCTTGCTCAGGCTATATTGCATTGTGGCAATTCTGTGATGGGGGAAACATTGTCTTTTACATTGTACATAGAAATACAAGTAACAAAATGTGTTGCCTTGTGAATGTATACTAGGACTATCAAGCTTCCAATTTTAGGAATTCAATTAAGGAGGATTAATCTCATTTCTCTCATCTTCCCTCAATATCCCCCCTTTTTATCTCTCTTTCTCTCTCTGTCTCCCCCCTCCCCCTCTCTCTCTCTCCCTCTCTCTCTGTCTCTTCTCCAGGCATGGGACACAGGCTATGGCTATGACATCAAGACGTTGTACAAGACAGGATACATTGTGCTCGGTCTCTCGTTGGTTGCTGCCGGTGGCATTGCGATGTTATAGATCAGAATATCTTACGGGATCATTTATGAGTCCATGGTATATATATATACCATGTTATATAAATTAGATTATGTTATGACATCATGAGTCCATAGTGTGTGCCATGCCACTATGGGGAAGGCCGTGTTATAAATTACAATATTTTATGAGATCATTTTATGAGTTTTATGGTATAAACCTTGCAAAGGAGTGATATTATATAGCCATGTAATAAATCAGAGTCATTTACTAGTCTGTGGTGTGCACCATGTCCTGTGTTATATGATGGAAACTTGAATATTTTCACATGAAGTTACATTTCAATTGAACAGGAATAATGCACTGATCAAAATATCATCCTGAGGCTCATGAAGTATCCAAATATTAATATATCTACTTTGCATATGATGATTTTCGATATATCCATTTGGAAGAATACTGAACTTTTTTATGTTAGTAATAAGCCCTATGGAGTTCATTTTATCCCATTTGACACATATTTTCAATTGTGTTGTAACACAAGTACTGTCTAGCACGATAATGAATGGATTTCTCCCCCATAGGCATTGCAGGGCAATCAGGCTTGATGATGTGACAATGTCCTTGTTTTAGATGATTTACAAAAGCAATATAAGCGGAGAAAATGGTTATTGATTCATGAAGTGAAAGGAAGAGAGATACATGTATATTCCTCTGCATAGCAGAGGGAAATATCCTTCATAAAAATAACGCCTGTATAATCTTTATTTAGTGCACCAAATTCAAGGTCATTATAAGAAAAATTGTAAAGAAGTATTCAAAGGTAATAGAGATGGGTTGTGTTCATACTTGAGCTGGTACAGTAGTTCCTAAACTATCCTCATAGGAAATCATTATAATTGTGGAGAACTTTTTAAACTGTATCTAATTAGTAGTACGAAGCAGACTTGGTGATAATAACAAGCATTGGGGACTTGAGAAAGAAAAAATATCAAGAGTATATCCTCTTTAAGTGGGTCTTAGATATTGAGGATGGAATAATCCCAACCTTTAAAAAAATGTATTTGTCCTGTGACAAATATCCCACCCCCTGCTGTGTAGTGCTGATATTCACGATTATCTGATATGATGATGGGTGTAAACTGTTAAAAGATAATAAATGTTGAAATAGAAATGTGATTTTGTTTGTACATGTATTTTATGAGTATTCCTAGCAGAATTTTACTACTCCCGATGTAATGCAAACCGGAGTATAAATTAAACCAGAAGTACACCGCATTTGATTTTTAAGTATTGCCCTTTAGTCACAAGTAATTATGTGAAATTTCTGTGACGTTTAGACCTTTAATATAACAAACTGTGCTTTCAATATTTTAAGTTGGCGTGTTTGACTGTTGCAATTTTGCTGCTAAACATTGCTAAAATAATACTTTTTGTTTATGAAAGAGAAAATACTGTGTATGTGACACTTTATGTAATTTATATGCAACATGCAGTCAAATTCTCAAATTGAGATTGTTTCAGTAAAGTTAGCATTTATATTTGTATGTGTGTACATTAGTTTCAAATTTATTGGAACACTAGTTTTTAGTTGAACTGAAATCAACTTTGCGTGCTTTCATTTAGTTCAAAGAATGGAACTACCTAATTCTAAACAATATTTTCTTCTGCTAATATGACATATCTTTTTCTCAGAATTCAGAATTCAGCGCATCATTTCCCAGCTACGATTTTGTGAATTTTCATTGACAGGACTCCATAATTAATCAACTTTAAGCCCAGAGTTAGTATACATGTACCAAGAAGTTCAGAGTAGATAGCACCATGACTCCATTTTGTATTGTAGAACAATTAAATAATCAAAGTTTGTATTCTCAAAGGGAACCAAAAGATTTTGATAAGCAGTCATTCCCATGAATTTTAAGAGGTTATAAACTGGTAGCCTGTCTGATGCCAACTATGTCGGTTATGTTTAGGAGGGAGAAGCCGGGGGGGGGGGGATGTCTCATTGAGGCCTGTATGGCATTTGTGTCCATGACTTTCTGAAAAGCACCCTAAACATAACAAGGATTTAAGTTGAGAGGTTTTGATACCTATTCAGGGAAACCCACAAAAAATTTCTGACTTTTAGATCCTTAACAGGGATTCTTTTCAAACTTGCATATTATTGTACACCTTATTCGAGGATTGGTTCTTCTTGCCCCCTTTTTTGCCAAAAAGGAAGACTTTACAAATATTTAATTTGGAACACATTACATATGTTTTCATTGAAAAAAATAGAAAAGAACCTCTTTAGATTCCCAGTTTCGCTGTTTTCTTTCTTTTTATTGTGTATTTTCAGATTGGCTGCTCCTGACCGGCTTCCAAATGGAACTGTCAAATTTCCTACCCTTTTTGAGGAATTTTTTTTGATCACTAGTACACTGAATTTGATACCTTTTTCCAGAATGTTTGATATACTAAATGAGATCCCTGGGTTACTCGTCTGATGGTGAGGAAATGACCCTTTTTACTCCTTTTCATGGACGCAGGCCTAGCCTCAATGAAACATAACCCCCCCCCCCCCCTTCCCCCCGGGGGGGGGGGGGGGGGGAGAAGAGGAAGGAAGAAATGGAAAAGGTGCATTATTATGCTGGTTATACTGGTGAAAGAAATGGTGATGATGATGATGATGATGATGATGGTGGTGGTGCATTTGTGATGGTGGTGATGATTCATAATGGTGGTGATGATGATGGTGATGGTAATGATGGTAATGATGGTGATGATGGTGATAGTGGTGATGAGGATGATTGTGCATGGTGATGGTGATGATGGTGATGGTGATGGTGATGATGATGATTATGATGAAGGTGATGGTGATAATGATTATGATGATAATGATGATGGTGAAGATGGTGAAGATGGTGGCCATGATGATAGTGCATGGCTATACTGCTCATGAAAAATCATAAAATCGTCCTTACAAAGGAAAAGATTACCCCCAAAAAATACATGTAATGTGGAATGTCAGACACTGCAAGAATTTACTTTTTTTTTTTTTTTTTTTTTTTTTTGATAAGAGGATGAGGATATTTTACAAGATTATAATGAGAAATACATGACCAAGATTCTATCTAGTAATTCTTGGAGTTTCTGAATGATCCCCCAAGCGTCGACCGATCGGAGCTCCACATATTTCTCTCATGCTATACAGTATAATGTAGACGGCTTCTGTAATGTTACAAATTTATGCACATAATTCTCTGAGCACCTAGTGACGAGCTATATTCTATTAACCTGCTTTTTATAAATGAGCCTCCATGCTTGGAATCCAGTTTGCATACATTATCTGTTGCTATATGTCCGGCAAGCTTTCAGGTTAACCGGTTGTCAAGGACAACCTTTGTTTGAAAGATATGTATAAAATTTGCATACATTACCGAAGCGGTATATTACATTGGTTAACGTTGGCCCAGCCCTGGCCGCCGGCCGGAAGTACAAGTTTGTTTACGAAATCGAAAGCGCGCGGAAATCGAAGCAGCTAGCTAGCTGTGATCGTGAATGAAGAATTAATGCAATGAGACTTTGAACACTTGGTCTTGGCGCGCCGAAGTGCACCGTTATTGAAGGTAAATTAACCTTAATATTATTTTTTTTTCAAAGTGATTTGATATGATGTAGTATCTAATTATCTGTATGTGCATTTCATACTCGATAGTATGATTAGATTAACCAGAATGAGACGTTTTTGCACGAGAAACAAGTATATTTTTTTGTTACCAGGCAGTGATCAAGCCGGATCAAGCCGGATCAAGCGTGAGGTCTAGTACAGCCCGCTGGGCCCGGCTTATTTGCGGCTAGGGCTGCCTCTTCGGTCGGGCACAAATTAACTGGCTTTATTTGCGACGTCCCGCTTCCTGTTTTGTGTTCTTTTGTTTTCTTTAGTTTTTTCAACTGGCTTTTTGACATTTTTATTTGAAATGTAATAAAGAAGAATCTAAGTAAATATGCGAAATAAAGGAACAAAAAAACAGACATTATGAATTGTGACTGTCAAGTGTCGGTGTCAGTTGTCATGAGTATGCCTGGTACATGTGCTAAGTCTAACTTCTAATTAACTTTTTACTGTCTACACTAACACAAGTAACATTTGAGTTAGATTCTTACTTTTACTTTTTTAGACTAACTTAAAGGTCTAGAATAAATTAGAGTCTCGATCACAATTTCTAGACCCCATAATAGTCCGAACATTCATCATGACACTGAATCTGTGACTGTGTGACGATGTGTGTCATAGATTAGGAATAAATTATCAACTTGCAACATAGATTTCTACTTTAACCCAGCAATGCTAAGTTAGAGGTCTACAACCACTTTCGAAATAAGGACAGTAGTAAAATGGATAAAACAGAATAACATTTGGAAAGATAGAGAAAATGACGAAAAAATGAAAAAGAATATAGAGTATGTGCTCCTGTGGGCGGCCGGTCCCCTGTGAGCAGCCGGCGGTGAATAAAAAATGAAAATTAAAAAAAAATTTTTGATATCCCTTCAAAAATTACCCTTCAAAAATTACCCTGGACAGTCTCGGGTAGGTTCTATTGCACCAAAAAACATACTCAGCCAAAGCAGTAAGTATCCTGAATCTCGCTCAACATCATGAGAAATGTACGCCACCAGTCATCGACAAAAAAATTGCAGTTTCTTAACTTTTAAGTTAAGAGACTATGACATACTTAAACCAATACTTAAACTTTATTTGTTCAATTTGATGTGTAATTTGATGTTTATTTAAGAGAATGAAGTTGATGGTCCATGTTTTGCTTCAGAAATTTTTATTTACACTACCACAGGGAAAGCTGCATGGGGGTGGCCGCTCACCAGTGCCATTTTTCTGAGTGGGTCTGGTGAGCAGCCACCCTGTGTAAAACGTGTACAAAATGCAGGTTTTTGTAGGAAATTGTAGTCTGCTTTCATTTTTTGGTCATGTCGTTTGATAGATCATCATGTTTGACAGATTTTATGGGTTTCAACAGAATATTATTAATTTTTATAAAGTATTGGAATGTAATGTATGAAATGTGATATTAATTTTCTTTCACTTAGTCACAAATATGATGCTGAATGCCCGACATATCATGGGCGGCTGCTCACAGGGGTAGAGGCGGCCGCACACAGGACCCCTAGCACCGTTTTGAAAAATGGACACTACTGACCACGTTATTGGTCAATAATTTTAATTTTGCCTTCTATTTACTTTAGTAAGCAAGTATTTGGACTATGAATTGATTGTATTGAATTATGTGCGAGTCTTTGATTGATAAATCAGCAAATTCCCTTTAAGCGGCCGCACACCAGAGCCTTTACTCTAGATCTAAAATTAACAAAATGACAAAAGGAAAGGTAGACTAGGTCTAGAAAAGGAGAAGATCGACTGATGGATAAAAAGAAAGAATTAGATCTCAGTGAGTGTAATGAAAGATGGACAAATGAAATTATTAAAATTTAAAGGATAAAAAAGAAAAGAATCGGTGGGAAAAAAGAATGAAACAAAGAAAGAGCTAGGGAAAGAAAAGATAGAACAGGATAAAACAGAATAATTACGGAAAGATAGAAAGAGAAGAAGATAGATGAATAAAAACAAAGAATAACATAAAAGTGGAGATAGAGAAAATGATGGTAGGATATAAACGAAGCATAATTTACTCGAGGAATGAGAGAAGGGGAATATGAAGAATTCATATACACTGTAAGAAAAGAACACTTGAAACAGAAGATATACATGTATATACAAGAAGAAAAAAAACAAGGAAAAATAGAGAAAATTATAGGAAAAACATAAAGAAGTAACTAGGAGTGATAGAATTAAAGCAAAGAAAGAAGGATTTAACAAATTATGAAATAAGGGAAGATAGGAAGAGAAAATAATAGAAGGATAATAATTCAAGAATAACATTATAGAAAAGGAAAATGAAAGGAGTCAAAGAAATGCGAGGATCGATCAATAGAAAAAGATGATGCAAGAATGAAACAGAATATAACAAAGGAATTAAACAGCAAGAAAAAAATGATAGAAGGATAAAAACAGAATAACATCGGGAAAGACTGAAAGAAAAGAAGGTAAATGTACGTAGAAGGGTAAAATAAAACAGAATAACTTATGAGAAACAATGGAAAACAAGATTAAAGAAGGGGGGAAAATAACATAAGGAAAGATAGAGAATATGATAGAAGGATAAAATGAAGAACAACATCAGGAAAGACAGAGAATATGATAGAATTATGAAAACAACATCAGGAAAGACAGAGAATATGATAGAATTATGAAAACAAGGAAAGATAGAAAGAGAATATGATAGAAGGATAAAAACAAAGGATGGACATAAGGAAAGACAGAGAATATGATAGGATGAAATTAAAAGAGTACAAGTGACATAATAGGAAAGAAAATTCATAAAGGAGAAATTGACTTTGCGTCACTGTCCCCAAAATTCGGAACGGTTTACAAAATACATGTACAAAGGAACTTGGAGATGGGAGTTTGTGTGCGAGGACTGCCAAGCCCAATTAAACTCTCTGTCCTGTACCATCCCCTTTTGAAAGCACAGTAGTAACAGTTAACATCTGACATAAGGTCTAAAGTTAGTCACTTGAATCAATCTTCAGAGCATCAGTAATTCTTTGGCATGGAAAGGTGTGCACGTGTGTGCAGAGATCTTCAATGTATTAATTTGTTGGTTTCATTCTGCAGCATACAGATGGTAATTATATTGTTACTTGGTCTGATACTTGTTAGGCCTACTAGCCCATCAAGATCAAGGTGATCAACTGTTGCTATTATTATCTCTCCCAATCAATAGAGTCGATCTAACTAGATCCAACTCATTTTTCTTTTTCTCCAAACCAGGATCCCCACTCTGTCTCGATACCTTTCAGTCTGATCCCAGAGGTCAAAGTTCACCATGCCGACCACCACGATGCAGAGATTGATCTCATACTCTGACAAGTATGAAGATGATCATTTTGAATACAGGTGAGATCGAGATTGCTTCAGATATAGAGGTCCTTTTGAAAGTGAAAGCTCTTAGCTCATCAGTAAATGTTGCTACATTTGTGGCAAAGGGACTTTATTTTTGATGTAGGATGCTATCAGTTACGCAAAATGAAATAGATTTATGCTTGCGCTTAATTTGACAGTTAAACCTAGTACAAAATTCAACTCTCGGAAGTTCATTTAACATTATTCAAAAAAATTGGTAGCAGAGAAGGGGTTAATGAGAAAATTTGTGTGCCGACCACCACGATGCAGAGACTGATCCCATACTCTGACAAGTACGAAGATGATCACAGTTCATTCCAGCCTCGGCCCCGTTTCCTAAAACTTGTTACAGTAATCGTTATAAGCTACTGAAATCCTTGAATCTGATTGGCTGAGAGTGACTTTGTCATAGAAATGAGGCAGTTGTTATTGATGAAAAGTTTTATGAAACAGGGTCCTTGGTGCTAATACCAAGAATGGGGGAATTAAACCAAAAAAATACCAAGAGCAAATCCTCTGTAAAAAGGGTGACAACAAGGGTAATATGTTTGTTCATACTTTCAGCCTCCATTGTATAAAATTCCTTTGATCCTTCAAAATTCACCCCATAGGCTGCATGCTGCAGATCATACTTTAAAACCAGAAACTTGCGAGACATAAAATTTTCTCGAATTGTTAATGACAGCCAATTTTGCAGCAAGAAACTCTCACGAATCACAATAATTTAATGTTGTTTCAATTGTGATTTTATTGTTTCACGGCATGAAACTTTCGCCAATCTCGACCCCTCGCGAAATTCGTGAAAGTTTCATGCACGCAAAAATTTCTGGTTTTACAGTAAATAGTTTCCTGCCGAAAAGCTTTCACCTTCAAATTTTCTCTTTCTTTCTTTTTTTCATTTTCCTAGGCATGTAGTACTCCCTACAGAGCTTGTAAAGCAGGTTCCTAAGCTCCATCTGATGACGGAGACAGAGTGGAGAAACTTAGGAGTCCAACAAAGCCCAGGCTGGATCCATTACATGATACACAACCCAGGTAATAATAGAACCTGTATATAAAGACCACTCAAGGGAGACAAGGGAATTGGGCCCGTATTCTCGAAAGTGGTCTAAGTTAAGCCTGGCTTAACTTAGGCCACTGATTTATGGAAGGCCATTTGTCAACCCCTAAGTACCTATAAATTACCATATTTTTGTAACAAAATAGAGAAACAAATTTGTTTTCTTGCATGAAATGAGCATCACAAATCCAATTCTATTGGGTCAGTTTTTGTATTTGTATTTAGTCCCAGAACTGTTATTAGTAGGGTTAAAAGAGGGTGACATTTGGCTCTCTGTAATTCGGTGCCCTAAATCTACACACTTAGGCGGGGTCTTACATTTGTAAAATAGGCGCCTTTCAAGAATACGGGCCTTGGTCTTTATATACAGGTTGCCTTTTATGTACAGGTTCTTTTAGTACAGATTTTATTGAGAAATGCTGGTCAAGGAAACAAAGAATATGGTCGTAAAAGGCAGGTGGTCTTTTTCTATAGGTGGTCACTAAAGCAGATTTGACTGTGAGCTTTTAACCCTTTTAGGACAAGAATTATGTAAGGGCTAAATTGATCACATTTTGTTCTTCAAATAGGCAACAAAAAAATTCTTTTAATGCTACATGCTTCTCATATAATGTAATGTCTTTGAAAACAATACACATTGTTAGAAACTTTGTCGAAAAGTTGAAAAAATTGCCAATATTGGCAAAAAACAATGATTTTGAACCTCTCAATCTGTTGCCCATTTAAGGATTTTAAAGCTTATTCTCTTTTTTAAAATTCCTGGCATCAAACAAAGTCTGGTCGTGCAACAAAAATGGACACAGTGTGTGCTGACATTTTTGTTCTTTCTACTCATGCATCTGGTATATTTTTTAGAGCTCTGAATCAAAAGTTATTGAGCTAAACCACAAAATGTCTTCAGTGGTCATGAAAGTAGTTTAATCATTTATTAATTTGAAGTAGAATAAAACACATGCCTTAAAGTAGTAAGAAAGTTGTCTATTATTCACAGAAAATTGACGTTTGTCTTTCTAGAGAATAATGAGAAGTCTGCTCTAGAACAAGAATGACATTTCTCCTCTATTCAGGTCAATTTGAACTTTATGTTAATTGAATTTAGTTAATAATTTTATTTTTTTCTTAAATGCTATTTACAGACAAATATAGTGGGAACAAGTTCAATTAAAACCATTTTTTCAATCAATTTAACAAAAAAGGGAGTAGTTGCTCTTTAATTCCTGCAGGGCTACTGGCCCATTGAGTTTCTTTCTTTTCTTACAAGTCCAAATTTCTTTTTCTCCTGCCTATAGAAAAGAATATATTTTAAACATTTAGATTTTTACTTATGCTTAAAATGCTTTTCTCTCTTGTCTCTGTAGAGCCACACATCTTGCTGTTCAGGAGACCAAAGCCTTGAGGCGGGAGCAATGTGAGTCTCGACTCATCATACTCAGACTTTTCTTGAACAGCAGTCCTTTCAACTATTGGGGCTTTGAGTTGTGACATATCGTACTTTGATTTATCTTGAACAATTGTGCCTCTAAATTACTCTGGACCTACCTTGGGACTTTGCTTTGCTTTTGTTACATAGCAAGATAAATTTTTCAATCGTCTCTTGAGACGTCGACTTTGCACTTGTTTCTCTCAAAAGACTCAAATCAGTACTAGCACTGACTACATCTGAAGACCAATTTAGCAAGATAGAGATTAGTCATAGAGCTTGAATTCTTTGAATTTTGAAAGTTTTGACTCTCCACTCATTAGCTTCCATGGGTACTCTTTAATGAAGGATACAGTCTTTAGAGCTTGATATCGGCGGATGTAAACTGAAAATCATGGCAGGGGAGTTCATTTCGTAATCGCAAGACCTAATCTGTAATAATAAATAGCTGTATCTTATGAAGAACCTCACACCGTAACCGGCCAAAGCGCTTTCAGTATTACGTGTATTACCCCAGTCACTGGATTCATTTACAAATTTGTACTGAAGAGTTTGCACACTCTCCACTCCTTTGGGGAGCACACATGCTAATCCAATCATATTGGCCCATATTCTGAACTCCAGTTTAAATTAAACCAGAGTTTAATTAAAACTAACTCAAACTGCAAGTCCAGTCTAAATTTCTGTACAAAGTTAAAACACACTTGACTGGAGTTTAAGTTAAACAGGAGTACAGAATGTGATGTTCCGGTTTAAAGGGTAGGTTTAGACTGGGTTTAAACCACACTTAGACCGTGGTTTAAGGTAAACTGGAGTTCAGAATATGAGCCATTGACATTCTCATACTATCAGGTACCCATTTAACATTGTAAAAACAAGAAAAGGCGTGATACGTGTACATATTAAATAGAGATAATGTAAAGCGAGTGCAGAGCTGTATGAAAGACAGTGCTTCGGCGACTGAATAAATTATCCACCACCCAAACAACACACCCACAGTGAGGAGAGGATAATATCTGTTATTCTGTTAATGGACATGCTGCCAAAAGAAAAAAAAAATTGTCAAATGAAATTGTTCTAGAAGCCTTTAAAGTGTGCCTAAAGGGGATGCCAGCCCTTGTTGGCATAGCAACCATCTAGCAGCAGATCCATGTACCTCTGTGATTCTGAGAGGACATTAAAGGTGTCCAAGTTTCTGGTATTGTTTGGGCAGGAAACAGTGTGAGGAGTATAGAGTCACAATCTAGAGTGACCATTTTGTCCTTCCATACAATTAAAAAAAGCATTGTTCATCTTGTTCCTTCATTGCTCAGTCATTACTGGTATATTTACTCCAGTTATATTATCATGTCTTCCAGTATGCTGCTTTAAATAATACTTTAAGATGTTTCTTCTTTCAAATTTCATTTGGTAATACGTACTAAGATTATGTTTGGATCAAAATAATGTAATTTAATCATGCTTTATTTGCTTTTCCTTTACTGTTTGAACAGCTCATGTATTATTTCATTATATTATGTAAACTGTGATTCATTTTGCAGGATGGTTATTTCTTAGTGCCTTACATGTATATTCTGGCTGCACATACCGTAATCCATTTGACACCTTGAAGAATCGGATGAAATTTTCTTTTTTTAAACTGTTCTGTTTATAGATTGGAAACTGACTGATTGTGCCACCCACACCAGAACAAGAATAGTATAGAATATACTGAATGCTTCAAAGCTTGCATTGTGATGGATCCATTTGTATAGTATCATGTTTCAAATCATTTTCATTGTAAGCATTTTCTAAGCAATATAACCTGTACATTGAGAATATTTAAATTGCAGCTCAAATGTTGTAAAGTTTTATGGGATGCTTTTTATGCTCCCTTTGTAGTACCTGACAAAGTCCTGTTTGAACGTTATGTCAAGCTTGTATAACTTAATTTACACCTTTGACGTGACAGCTAAAAAAGAAACGTGGCTTTCATCCAAATACAAAATCTTTATCAGATCAAACATGAATGGAACATTCCAGTTTTCATATTGTGTAGATTAAAGACTAAAGTTTGTTTTTTATGGTTGAGCCTTGATAACCTTTGAAATATTCTATTATCTCTTGCTTTGGGTCTATTTTTATTAAAGAAATGTTATTGTATGTAACTTAATTATTTTAGATATTCCTAAAGAAAAAGATTTGTAATAAAATTGTTGCAATATATATATATAAAATGAAATAGAATTAAAAGATTGTGTATTGAATACTGTTGTTGTCAACTGATGTAAAGGAAGAGGAATGAAAGACGGATTTTTAGCAATGAGAGAGAAAAGTGAGCGAAGAAAAAAGAGAAGAAAGATAAGAGGAAAC
Source organism: Heliocidaris tuberculata (assembly GCA_025618425.1). Lineage (NCBI taxonomy): Eukaryota > Metazoa > Echinodermata > Echinoidea > Camarodonta > Echinometridae > Heliocidaris > Heliocidaris tuberculata. Next base: position 30,847,644 of record CM046844.1, read on the forward strand.
GGTGATGAGAGAGATGGGAATGGGATTAGAAATTAAAGAATGGACAAATAAACATTCTTCTATTTCTCTATTTCAGTCATCCCTTTCTTGCTCTCCTTCTCTAGCTCATTTCTTTATCTCTCCCATATCTATTTTCTTTCTTCATCTCATCCATCTCTCTCATATCTTCCTTCATCTGTATATCTCTTCCACCTCTTTTCTCCCCCACCCAACCCCCAGTCTCTCTCTATCTCTATCTAATTTGGTTTAATTCCAGGGATGTGTCTAGTACTTTTTTTTTGCGTATCGTTCAAGATGAAACTGTTTGGTAGTCACACTACAAAATGTTTCGCTTTCTCACTCTCTCTCTCTCATTCTCTCCCCCCCCCCCCCCCCCTCTCTCTCTCTCTTTTTCTTCACATTCATCAATAAACCTTCTCATACTTAAGTTAACAAGATGCTAACATTGAAACTGCCATTACTTTGCACAAGAAATTATGAAGAAAGAAAAACAATCCCTCATTCATCCAAACCAGCAACTCCGAACAGAATAGGAAAATCAAGCAACTATAAAGCACGTTCTTGTTTTAACATTTTATTAGGTCTTCAAGACAAGATCATAACATGTGAATATAATAATATTCTCTTTCAAGAATCATACGTGCTAAAGCATTCGAAAAACACATGAAGTACATATAACCAAAAAATAAGACAAAAAGCAACCAGAATGGAGTATCTGAAAGTCATATAAATGTGCCACGGTGGAATATAACCAAAGTCCTTTTGTAGAAAGTTTTCATGTCAGTTTATATTTTCATTTGTTTTTCAGCCGGATAAAAAAGGGGATAATAATAGCACAAAGGAAACACAATAGAAGAAATCATAATAATGACTGTTTCTCATAAAAACGCTTTACCAGATACGATGTAAATGACCAAAGCACTTAGAATACTGTCATTATTACCCTGGTCACTGGATTCAATTCCGACTGCATTTTCCAGTGCACACTTTCCACTCCCCTAATTTGGGGATGTGCAGAACAACATCACTAGTTTGGCATCTAAATTTATGGGCTTAACATGGAATCATAAATGTTTTTAAAAGATTACCAAACCTTTTGAGCTAAGAGTCCTACGGTCGTGCAACACTAATAAGGTCATATTGTATCAGTGGGACACTGATGATATAAACAATTTCAATTTTAGACTGGAGTTCCTTTAGTTTCCCCAAAGCTCTATGCAACCAACAGCTTTGAGTCCTATCCGAGGAACTTTCACAAATATCACTCTACTCATGGAGCCATTCCACAGAACTTACATCTCGTGTTGACAAGAGTATATTCTGATCATTAAACACAATGAAGAAATTTTGAATAGGAGACAAATCGAACCACTCAATGAAGATACATGTAAATACAGTGGAAACTCGTTATAAAGAGCTCCGATATAACAAGATTCCTGACATAACAAGGTAATTTTGCTGGTCACAGGTCGTTATGTTCTTTGGGGGTTTTTTTACCCTGATATAAGGAGGTTCCTGATATGACGAGGTAATTTTGATGGTCTGGGGGTCCTCGTTATAGTGAGTTTCCACAGCATTGTCAACGTCCTCTATTACCTTAAAATAAAGACTTTGAATACAATCAATCCCAAATTTTCACTTTCTCATACAAAACCTATATGCATACAACTTCCATCAAATATTTATATTTCTATTTACAAAATATATTTACAGAGAGGAAGGAATCGGATAAATATATAAAAATGCTGATATAAACCAGTTTCAATCTTGGTAGGATAAAGCTATGCAAAGAGGGCAATACATTAACAGAGAAAAGAGGACAATACACAAACACTAATGTCAGAGAAAAGAAAATGATCAAATTTTCTCAGTTTTTCGAAGGGTTCAAAAAATATGCAGGAGGGTAGCTATCAAGATTTTTGTATGTGGCTTGTGGAGTCCTTCAAGACAATGGAACAGGACTTTGTGCAGTTCATAAATCCAGCATAAATTTAATGTCCCTGCTCTGTTTCAGCGAGATTTAAAGCAATAAGCTGGCATAATTTTCTGTTTTCTTGAAGAGAAGGTTGAGTTCTGGGAAAGGTGGAAAAATTATTTGTGAACTTTCCCATTCCTTTTATGTCAGTTTGGAAGAACATCATAGCAGAAATGTCCCGTGGAAAGGATTGCTCCTCAAATGCCCTCATATTCGAAATATGACAAAATATAGCCGAAGTGTTCGGGCCGAACATTCATGCCACATCTGTCCCATACACCCTTTGCTGCGTGCGGTGCATGTGCTTTTCAGTGAGATTGTGTCAATTTCTTATCATTTTGAATATTCCAAAACCTCACAGTATACACCAATTCTTAAGTAGACACGATCTACCTTTCCCAAATGCTTTGAGACAGTTTCTTTCACAATGTAATTGCATGACCAGAACTTAACTTTATCTCTAAGTAAGATTCTAAAATAAGGTGGAAAACTTGCACTGAGCAATAAGAAGAATGTGAAACCATGTTTCTTTTTTTTGCAACTAAAATACCAACTCATCTTCAAGAGATCTCCAGTTATGTCTAAAAAATGACACATGCATTGGAATAGGCCAATGATGGGGGCGAGGCCAATCTTAGTCTCAAATCTTCAGTGTCTTGGTCCTGGTCTCGACCCCAAGACCTAATACGAAATGGATGTAATCACAGGCTTTCCTCCTAGTCTTTGCCTTGGGCCCCCTGCTCTCGACTATAACACTGAAATATGCTATGAAATTACTCACATAGTGCAGTAACTGAAACGCAAAAGCAATCAAGTACGAAACTAAAATCACTATACATCACATAAATAGTGTCACAGAAATCATATGACATATAATAGCAATTAGGAATCTAAAGAATCACAAGCTAATTACATCACACATACATTCTTTGAATTTTTTTACAGCTCTATACAAATCAAGGTGAAGCTGTGATGACTATTTCTGCTGCAGTGATCGGTGAAAATACACTATTCAGCGCTTATTAGTACGTACTATTTACAATTAATTAGTACCTCATCTACGATATGCACAGGATCATATTTGGAATATATCAAGGCAGGTTTATGTAAAATACTGAAATTCAAAAGAAGAATCATATGTCCTGAAGCCACCACCGACATTGTAATCAACTCAGACCATACATGTATTACACTGTCCAATATCCACTTAAATTTTCACACAATTTCATCATCTGATGTAACATTATGACAATACATTGATCCATTGAATACAGTTTCATTCTAATTTAAAATGGCTTTTGAAACAATCATTTCTTTCTTCCTCTTTTTTTTTTTTTTTTTTTGGGGGGGGGATTCAAATTCGCAAGAACCCACTATTTCCTTCTTAAATTTCAGTGACATCTGATCTAAATTCTCATATGAAAACCAATTAGACAGAGTAGTTTATCTTTCTCTTCATCTAGCAGGAAAAAAAAAAGCCACCTGCCACAAAAAAAATTGCATCAAATAATTCCTCAAAATTGTGGTACTTGTCTGCAATCTTTATTTCATTCCTAACTTCAAATGTTGCTGGTTCCATTGACTTTACTCTGATTCCAATACTTACTACAAAGACAAGATTACAACAGGCATAAAAGGAAACCAGGTATGTGAATATTATTTTCTCATTAAATATTAAGATAATGAGTATCGGTCATGAAGGAATATGCATCAGATTATTCCAGGTACATTCACAATGAAAAAACTTATAAGGTTTTAGCGCTCTCCTTGAGTAGCAGAATCTGTCTTTTGCCTGACCTCGGGCTTAACTTCTTCTCCCTCTCCGGTTCCTTCTCCTTGCTGATCTTCTGAAGGTGGTTTTGCAGCTTCCTCCATCGGTACCGCTGCTGGTTCTGAGGTGCCTTCACCCTGAGCCGGCACCTCTGGTGGTTGGGCGGTGCTCTCCTCTGGTGCAGCTGGGGTCTCAGTCGGTACAATAGCCTGATCTTCAGTGGTGGCTGGCTCTTGTTTCTGCTCTGCTGACGGTTCAACAGTAGTTCCACCTTCTGTGCTATCTGCTTGAGTGTCTGATGGTACTACTTCTTGTGGTGCTACTACTGCGCCTTCACTTGCAGTCGGTGCCTGTGGTTGGTCAGACCTATCTTCTGTTAGTGCCCGGGTATCTACTGGCAGTGCTGCCTCACTACTAGTCGGTTCCTGTGATTGATCTGAGACACCCTCCATAGGTGCCCGTGTATCTACTGGTGGTGCCTCTGCAGGACTTGTCGGTGCCTGTGGCTGATCAGATACCTCCATTGGTTCCTGAGTATCTACTGGTGGTGCCGGTGAGCTGGTTGCTGGTGCTTGTGTGTCTTGTGCGGGTTCCTGACTCTCCATGGCTGGTAGGCTTTCTTGCTGATGTGATGATGGTGGAGCTGGTGATGATGATGGTGATTTCTTTACCTGATATTTGGGATGAAAATAAGACAAATAATCTAAGATGTGGTCAAGACTCAATCCATGCAGCATCATCTACGAAGTGCTATTTCATTGTAATTGTAATATCTTATCATCAAAATAAACCTAAATTATTAAGAACATGTGTGAACATTTCTTAGACTCAACACTGCACAATAAACAAACACATGTTGGTATAAACATTTTTACTGAACTTGTTCATTTTTAAACAATTTTACAGCTAACAAATTTTAATCAGTCCAAGACAAATTCTACAATACATTTTCTCTTAGCATGAAATTGTCAACAGCCACAATAATTACAGAACTGTCACTGTAACAAGCATGATGGCATTACTCTAAATATCTGTCCCTTCCATAACACAGAATAATTTGTGTGAAAAAATGAGAAAAATACATGTACAAAAAGAAGTAGAAGTTACAACAATACTCACACTATATTAACTTGAAGAAAGGAAACAAAATTGAAGAATGCTTTAAAGCTAGTGCTGAGAGGGAGGAGGCTGTTGTTAAAATCACCGCAAGTCAAACAATTAGAAAGGAGAGAAGAGGAAATAAACACAATTATCAATTAGAGTTGTCAGCAAAGGACTCAGGAGAATTTAAAGAAATGAAAGAAACATGAGAATTTAAAGAAATTAAAGAAACAAGAGAAAAACTATTACTTCACATCAAAAGCAAGGCCCTAATTCATTTCCATCATAACTTTTCAATTTTCCCCAAAAGAGATGAAATAAAATTTTGTATAGTTATTCAAGTAACCAACTATATAATTAATTATCTAATCCCATCATAACTAATTCTTCTTTCTTCTTCTAAGCTTTCAGACTCTCACTCACTCTCTCTCTCTCTCTCTCTCTCCAGTTCTCTCGCTCTCTATCTCTCTCTCTTCTTCTCTCTCTCCATCTTTGTAGCTCTCTTTTCAAATTACAGAGAATGAAAACAGAAGAGGAGAGATATCAAATTCTTCAAAATTACACAGCAAAAGAAATTATTGGATAAAAATTATTAAAAGGCAAAAAGCAATGACAGAAAGATGAGAATAGAGTCACACTACACAGCAAAGTCATCAAAACGGAATTAGATTCTGTTCTGATACAGTGAATTTATCAAATTTATTAGTCGGTAACGGCATATTCACAGGATAATCAAAGCTGTCCTTACCTTTGGTGAACCTGCCCTACTGCCTCTATGTGAGCTTTCTGCTGAACCCTTCCTGGCGCTGCTGGGTCGTGACCCCTTGTCTGATCCTTGACCTTTGCCTGCCCCGCTGGGTGGCCGTGAGGTGACCTTCTGACCTGCTTCGGTTGGAGATGGAGTCTTCCTTGCGGACTTTGACGCGGATGCTGCTTGATGAAATGAGAAGAAACAAAGACTGCAATTCATCACAAGAAACAGAGTCCATCCTCTCCCCATATAAAAAAGAGAACTACTTCATTGTACTGTCAGTTTGGAGCCAGAAGGGCGTTAACTCTAAACACAGAGTTAACGCCCTTCTGGCTTCAAACTGATGGTATGACGGTTCTACATCACATGCTTTAGCGACAATCGCTTCACGTTCAACCCTGGACCAAAAAGGACACTTCACTTTAACCCTAACCCTAACCCTAACCTTTAAATCTAACCTAAAACACAAACACAACCCCATACCTTGGATAAAATTAAGAGCGAATCGTGTTTGACTCTAAGTTGTCACTGCATTGCAGCGATGAAATAGCAAAGGAGAACTGACTGTTCCAGAGATACACTGATTATAAAATGAAGCCATATTCACTGAAGACGAAGCTCACCAAACTGCTATTGGGCGTAACTTTAGTTTTAACGTCATATTTCTACACTTATTCTCTTTCTAGATTAGCATTAATGGAAGCCCTACAAATATGCGATGGTTCATTATGTTCATTACATGTATATTCAGTGATTTGGAAAGCCATGGCGTGTTTTTATGCATATTTCTATTGTTCTCTATTTCTCTTTATTTCTCTTGATGTTGCACTTAATTACATGCAACAAACAAAAATCACCCGATTCTCCTTAATGAAAAACATGCCAATTTTGACTAACATCGCTAGGGAAATTGAAAAGTTAATTACCGCAGGCTTCCTGTTTGTGACACATACATGTTTATTAATAGGATGCTCAAAACAAATCATTTGAAAAATATTTTGAGAAGGCCTAATTGCATTGCATACTTGTACGACCAACTACAAAATAGAATTCATCACTGATTTTACAAACCGGCATACGAATTCTAGCAGGAATTAAAACCAAAAATACTGCTGATTTTACGAACCGGCATACAAATTCTAGCAGGGATTAAACCAAAAATACTGCGTTTTTTTTTTTTTAATATCCAATGCATACGAAAGAAAATATTCCACTCTCATCACCTGTATAATTCTACGATGATTGAATGAAAGTAAGGTATTCAAATTAGCATTTTAAATGGACAAAGTCTTTAAACACGATTATCTCAGAAACATGTTTTCGTGCTGTGAGGCTTCCTATGCCGGTTCGTAAAATCAACGATGCATTGTGTAAAACAAGCTGCATGTTTCTCTTACTTTTGCCATGATAAAGACAACTCCCCCAAAACTAAGAATAATACAGTCAAACCTGCTTTGGCGATCACCTACAGGTATAGAAAGACCACCTGTCAAATCCATAAAACTTTGTTTCCCTTGAACCACATTTCTCATTGAAATGTGTATTAAAGGGAATCTGTAACTTTGTGGAGGCTTGATTTAATAAATTGTTGAATTTGGATGTCTGTCTTGTATAATGATGTTCAGAAGGATAAATAAATAGCCAGGCATAGAAAGGTTTTCAAATATACAATGTTATTATTAAGATATCTATGACTGAATACTGCCATTTACGAAACCATACGGGGGTACGCTTTAGTCTAACACTGCAGTCTATGGGGGGGGGGGGGAATGCATCTGGCATTTCCTGTCACTTGTATATGTTTACTTTTGTGAAGCACATAATGATTTTGAAGTGCTTTTTTTTTTCCTAGGCTTCATTTTTACACCATATTACATACACTGATAGCATGTAAGGCCAGGCACCTCAAATTTTATCAAGCCTCTACAAAGTTATCAATTCACTTTAAAGAAACCTGTCCATAAAGACCACCCTGCTCATAAAGACTGCATTTCTTGTCTCCCTTGAATGGTCTTTATAGACAGGTTTCACTGTAAATATAAAGAATTTCAACTTGAATACCAACCGTTGCCATGTATATTCAGTATGAAAATACGCTAAACTCACTTGGTCTTGATGAAGGTTTTTCATCTGTGCTTGGTGCTCTTAGTGGTTTAGAGGGTAAGCCAATCACGGCCTCTGATTCCTTATCAACTCACTTATTAAACACCTTACACCTACACCACACCTGCATTCTACACAAACACCAAACAACACCTACACTCATTCTTTGTGAAACCGATATGAAATACACTGAACTCACTTGGTCATGATAAAGGTTTCTTGTTAGTGCTTCATGCCTTGAGTGGCTTAGAGTGTGAACCAATCACAGCCTCTGATTCATTATCAACTCACTTACTAAACACCTTACACCTACACTTGCATCTACACAAACACCAAACAACACCTACACTCATTCTTTGTGAAATCATATGAAATACAATGAACTCACTTGGTCTTGATGAGGGTTTCTCGGTAGGGCTTCGTGCCTTGAGTGGCTTGGAGTGTAAGCCAATCACAGCCTCTGCTTCCTGGTGTATTGTACCATGGGCTGCCAGTAGGTGCTTACGTTGCTCTTGCTTCACTACAAGGAGAGAAGAATAAAAAAACAGTCAAGGGTCTCGTCTCATAAAACTTGTTTTCAATAACAAGTTACAATTATTGTTATAAGCTACTGAAATGCTTGAATCTGATTGGCTGAGAGCAAGTTTGTCATAGAAATGTAGCAGATGTTACTGATAACAAATTTTATGAAACAGGGACAAGATTTTGACTCATTTCTAATGCCAGATCACGGACAATTACAACACAAACATTCAGCAGTGACAAAAATATTACTAGTTATTTCTTGAATAGAAAAAGGTTTCGAAAAATACATATCCTTTACATAGTATTGCACATTCAAAGTAATTTAACTCTACAAATCAGAACTGTAAATGGACACTGTTTACTTCAGTACGTGCTGAGGCCCTTTAGCTGCAACAGTCCCTTTCAAATAGGAATGTCTCTGAAACCATGCAAATTGTTAATAGGATGGATTCGCAATTTACTGTTACTTCTAGTGAGGAAATGGTCAAAGCACACATAGTCTTCTTAAAGACTAGTGAGATAAGGAAACAAGGCAAAAGATGCTGTTTGTGAAAATTTTACCTTTTTCTCTGATGGTGATTTTCTGGACCTCAGGAAGAAGGAACATCTGGACCAGTTCAGCTACCGTCTCCTTCTGCTCACCTCTGTCAAATCATTCAAAAACAAAATGATTTATATTGATTATCATCCTATCATGTTCATTTTCACCATAATCATCCTAATCTTCCTCATCGTCACAATGGTCATTGACGTCACAGTCATTGTCATCGTCATCACTTTAATCATCATTTTATCATCATTAATATTATTCTTTAAAAAATCATCATGACAACTATCACTATGACAGCCACTTCAACCACTATCATCATCTTCATCATCACCATAAGAATTTTCATTATCGTTTTCAACCAAATCAGACTCTCTCTCTCTCTCTCTCTCTCTATCTTTCTGCTATTCCTTAAAGATGGAATGGCCAGGAATTGAACACATCACATTAGATCAATTGTTAAGATCATCCCATTCCTATCTGATTAGACATACACGTTATCACTTTCATCACTACATACAATTCTTTACACCTCCAGCAAAACATATTCCTAGACTTGAGAGCAATTTGAGGAGCTGTAGAAACCCTGTTGGACTTACCTCTGCTCAGACAGGTAAGCCATTTCATTGACTTGCTCAGCCCTTTCCTGGACTTCCTTTCTGGCTTGGTCATCGGCTGTCTTGTCCATTGAAGTCAGGATGATGTCTTCCAGGTAGGTGTCCACAGTATTCTGATGAACCTTGACCAACTGTAGGAGAGAATCAGATGGAGAAGTCCATGTATTAATGCAGGACAAGCTCAGAAAAGTGAAAAGGCATTGGTCTACATTTACCACTCTCAACCCAGGTGTAGTAGATGGGTATAGGAATAAAGTGCTCCAAGTTCCAATTGTGCTATTAACAATTTATCCACGAAAGTCTACTACTACTTCCTACCAGGCACTATAATCATCATTATCATTGTCCTTAACATCATCATCATCATCTGCAGCAGGAGAAGCAAAATCATCATCTTCTTCATCATCATCATCATCACCACCACGACCGTCATAATCATCATCACCATCACCACCACCATCATCAGCATCATCATCAGCAGCAGCAGCATCATCATCATCATTGCTATTATGCTTACCTGTTTGAAGATCTCATCCTCCTCTCGTCTCCGCCTCTCTTCCACCTGTCTCCTGCCAGACTCCTCTGCCTCCCTGACCCTACGACGTCTCTCAGCCAGCATAGCAAAGGCATGGATCCTCCTCTCCTCTTGCAGACGTACCAGCTCCTTGCTCAGGAAGTCCAGCATGTCACCCAGGGCGGCGCCCTCTAGCTTGGACATGGCCTCGTCAATGAAGGATTCCTGTCAGGTCAGACAGAGAGAGAGAGAGAGAGAGAGAGGGGGGGGGGATAAAAATTACAACAAATAAATAGAATACAATAATAATAGGAAATTCATGCGATTCCTATCAAAGCAACACTTGTTTGACAAATAAAGCTGACTTTCTACTGAACTATTCCTTCAACCAAGCCAAAGGTAAATCTATCACATGTATACAAACGACACGATCACGAAGACTGGCTAGAAATCCATGTGAGCGCAATTTCAATAGCCTACCAAACTGTGTAACCTTTAAGTTTAAAGCAATGTCTTATAAGATCTAAACATGAAAATGGCATTAGAGTGGATTTCCTATGTCTTAGTGATCATGTTATAAACATTAACTCCGCTTTGAACTTGTCATAATAAGGGCCTCTTGAAATGTTACCTTACATATTTGTTAGGCCACATCTCTTGAATATCTCAAATTATTATCATCATCATCATTATCATCATCTTCATCATCATCATCATCATCATCATCATCACCATCATTATAAGCATCACCATCATCATCACCATTACCATCATCATCACCATCATCACCATCATCATCAACATCATTATGAAATGGTATAAAGGTATAATATATATAATCTTACCCTGTGATCATGTACTTGTCTCTGTCTCTGTATGTTGAGTGTTGCCTGTCTATCTTGTTTCTTCATCTGTTGTTCAGCCTCCTGCAAGGCGTGCGTGCTTCTCAGTTCATTGATAAGCTCCTGTCTCTTCTCTTTCCCTTCAAACATCTGAAAAGAACAATGAAGAAAATTAGGTATGATATGCTTTTAAATTGTCCAAAATTTCTATTATTATACTTTGTCATGTGACACAGTACACTATAAAACAAGGAACTTTTGCAATACTGAACCCTTCACATATTGTTCATATCAAACATTTACACAGCACAAAATTTTTGGAAAATGAAAAATTTTAAAGAGATAATCAACAATTTGTGGCTTGACATTTTTGCGAACCTAGAGACCACTTGCAAAATTCTTTATTGAGCGTTTCATGCATGACAAAAGTTTCTAGTTCGACAGCTGTATAGCAGTAAGGTAAGCACACTTTCACAATGACAGAATATCTTGAAAAGCTGATTACTTTTCTCTTTTTATATTCAAATAAGACATATACAGAATAGAAACCTGGGATGGATTTTAAAATTATACAATATGATTATACTGTGGTAAAATCTCATAAATTTAAAAAGTTTGACATGAAGACAATGCCAGAATTCCATGCGGAACATCAACGAAAACTGATCCATTAAATATTTTAGAAACAAATCCATTAAATACTTAGAGATGAATAATACAATCACTATGGTGCCAGTATACTCCATTCTAAAATACAGAGTTTAACCTAAAATGTATCCACTAGAGTCCCCCTATAGAAAGAGCTACAAAATGAAAGTTAGATTTTTTTTTTCAACAAAATGGAATTCAAAGGCATTTAGAACCTACAGGTACTTACTGCACTAGAAGTGTTGTGTTTATAGTGGAAACAAAATAACATTCAAAGTATGACTTGTCATCAACTTTTCCATAAGGGGACTCTGGTACGGTAAAAGTGGAAATTTTCACGTGATTGATTTTTCGTGCTCGGCCGAGTAAGGTGAATTTCACATGTTTTTAATTTCACCGACGCGCTAGGCTCATGGGCAAAAGAATACATAAACAGAAATATTCGCGTTTTCATTTTCGCGCAAGTTTCATGCCACGCGAAATGCGCAAAAAATTTCCACACCACGAAATATTCCACGTTTACAGTAGTTACTAGAAGAGGACTTACCATATTTTGTATTGCTCTGCCTCGGATGACTTGTTGCAGGAAGACGATTGCTAATTCTCTCTCCTCCTCCACCTAATCAATTAAAAAAAAAATATAAAAAGTTCGATTCATTTTGGTTTAATAAAATAATGAGGTAAAAAAACAGTCTATAGACCAATACATATAAGTTCACATAGTTGTAGTTCTCAATTTCATAAAAAGAAAACAATTCAGCAAGCAATGTTTGTAATTTAATTGACTGAGTTCATTTGATGTCAAACTTTCTGTCTATAATCAGTTCATGTTCACTGGCGTTTTAGTTCCTGAAGATGATCTGAAATGAAAGGTCAAAAATTTGAAACTCATCATGACTCTGATAGGAGTATTATTTCTAGCACTATATATTCATATCTTCTGTGGTAATAATGGATTCAGCTAGCAAAAATTGACAAAAAATCTGTTTAAAAAAGGAAATATCTATAACAAACAATTCACTCCTTTTTCCGCCCCCCCCCCCCCCTCTCTCTCTCTCTCTCTCTCTGTTTCTCAATTTCAAAGATACTTACTAAATCAGGGACCTCAACAGAAGGTGTAGGTCTGGGGATTGCTTATTCAATCTTCTGAAGGAAATTGAGGTTTAGGAGGCTCCACTCCTTTATTCTCTCTCTCTCTCTCTCTCTCTCTTTCACTCACCACCTATCTTATTTACAAGGATACCTACCAAATCAGGGACTTCAACAGAAGGTGTAGGAGGTCTGGGGATTGGTTTCTTAATATCTCTCTCTCTCTCTCTCTCTCTCTCTCTGTTTCTATTTTTTTCTCTCTATTTTTTTATTCTCTTTCTCTATTTTCTTTCACCATCTATCTTATTTACAAGGATACCTACCACATCAGGGACTTCAACAGAAGGTGTAGGAGGTCTGGGGATTGGTTTCTTAATATCTCTCTCTCTCTGTTTCTATTTTTTTCTCTCTATTTTTTTATTCTCTTTCTCTATTTTCTTTCACCATCTATCTTATTTACAAGGATACCTACCAAATCAGGGACTTCAACAGAAGGTGTAGGAGGTCTGGGGATTGGTTTCTCGATCTTCTGAAGGAACTTGAGAGGTTTTGGAGGCTCCACTCCTTTATTTTTCTGGTCCTTGATGCCTGGTGATAACAAGAAAAAGGATAATGATTAATGTATGAATTGCCATTTAACTTTAAGTCAACATCAAGGATTTTCATGGGAGGGGGGCACATTTTCAACCAAAAAAAAAAAAGAGAGGGAGAAAAAAGGTGTTCTTATAGTTTTTCACTTGCTTTCTTAGTCTGAAAGTTGGGACAAGGATAAACAATTTTTAAAAGAAGAAATCAAAAGTTTATCACTTTTTGTAGGAGGGACCTGTGCATGCACCCCCCCCCCCCCCCCCCAACACACACAGCATGTACTGGTATCTATTTCCGTAACACACAAAAAAAAATTTAATGCCCTCTGTTTTATTAAATTTTTGTTCCAAGTGTTGTATTTCTCTTCCTTTTTCTTCTTTTTCTCTTCCTTAAATCCCTTCCATACCTTCATTTCTCATTCCACTTTTCACTCCTATTTTTCAACCTTTTCTCCCCTTCCTTCCTTCTCCTTTTCCTATTTTGTCTTCTTTCCCCTTATCTTATCTTTACCTTATCTTATCTTTACCTTATCTTTCCCCTTATCTTATCTTTACCTTATCTTTCCCCTTATCTTATCTTTACCTTATCTTTCCCCTTATCTTATCTTTACCTTATCTTTCCCCTTATCTTATCTTTACCTTATCTTTCCCCTTATCTTATCTTTACCTTATCTTTCCCCTTATCTTATCTTTACCTTATCTTTTCCCTTATCTTATCTTTACCTTATCTTTCCCCTTATCTTATCTTTACCTTATCCTGTCTTTACCTTATCTTTCCCCTTATCTTATATTTACCTTATATTTCCCCTTATCTTATCTTTACCTTATCTTTCCCCTTATCTTATCTTTACCTTATCTTTCTTTAACAAATCAAAACTCTGAATGTTTGTAATGTTCCGGGAGATTCTGACATGTACTCTTTCAGAAAATTTCCTACAGATATCTAACCTTGAAGCACACAAACGCAACAAGAGAAGCACCACTGTCCTAAAACCATGACACTGAACAATACTGCAGTTTATAAGAAGACAAGGTAACACATGTAGTTCAGTAAGCACAAGTTTCATTTACGTCAAACGATGACAATAACTGAAATGCTTAAGGCCACCACACACCTTACGATCGGTCTGTGATCCGATTTCATAAAATGTAATATCATTTGACAAATCATTTAAAAACAAAATATTTTTGATTGAGGGTCTGAATATGATGGTATGATCATAAGAAGTGCGGTGGCCTTTAGTGACGACCTAATTCAACTGATTTTTTTTTTTTTAATCCCAGGTATACGATATCCAAATTGGTTTCCCATAAAATCAAAAAGTAACACAACCCACATAATGGGGGGGGGGGGGGGGGTGGGGGCTTAAATTACTTCTGGAAAATGGAATAAGACTGAAAACAGAGGAACAAAACAAAAAACCAACAAAAAAAAAATGGCCCATCATGTCCTCTCAAAAGAGACAATTTCATCAACAATACAAGCACACACGTGCCTTTTAAATTTCCCAATCCAAAACAGGCAAACAAATCTTCACATATAACCAAAACAATTCACATGGCGATAACAAAACAGGCTTGGCAAATCAAGTTTTAAAATAGAAAACATGTCGGTACAATTATCTACTGGCAGGAATTCACCACATACTGCAAACTACAAGTATTTTAACAACATACCTTTGGTGGATTTTGCCTTTTTTACATCTAAAGTTCCATGGAATAATGAAAAAATAATACTCATGTAAAAATAATTTACTGAAAATAATAATACATTTTGATTTATACTTTTCCATCACTTTCTTCTGAATTTGCCATTTTCTACCTTCACATTCCTGCTGGTTATCCTTTATTTTCCCTTGTCTTCCATTCTGTCTTCTATATCACTTTCTTTCTTCTTCTTCAAAACTCTTTTTCTTCTCCTCCTTTCTCCTGTCTTCAATTCATCTTGTTTCACTTATTCAATTTTTTTTCTTCTTCTTTTACATTCCTCCTCTATATTCCTCCTTCATTTCTTCTTACTTCTACAAATCAACACTTATTGATGGTTGCTGAAATAATCTTTTATGGATTAAAAATTTACAATAATTATCATGATCACAATGAAAAAAAAATGCAACAAGTAAAGCATATCTTCCTTAAATGACATAGACCAACACTGCAGTAAACAAATTACAGAATAGCTTTCAATAAAAGACATAGTACTGAAGCTTTTTGTCTAGCAGTCATCAGAGTAAAAAGAAAGAATGAACTGAAAGCGAAAATCAGTCAACAAAGGAGACTACCAGAGATTCAGGAGACAAATTTACAAATGTGGTATATAAGCAATAGGAAGGGACCAGTCATTTTGTTTTCTTAAATTGTTTCTTCTTCTTCTTCTTCTTCTCATAATTGTAGGTAAATGATTTTGAGATGAAAATTGAAAAGAGAAGGTTAACAATAGCACCTACTATCATTTCTAAAAGCAAATCCAACACATGGTCAAACTAACAGGGGAAAACAGGTATATCCCATTCAGATCGACATACAAATTTATCAACAACACAATTGCAGTCCCTTCACATATGAATAATCTCTCATCATCCCTCACAATCAAACACATCCTCTTTTCACCAAATTGTACAAGTACAAAAACAAAAAATTCTTGGCAACAGAGCAAACGTAATTGTACTAAAGGCCCTAGGAAAAAATCACGATACAGACACCAAATATTGGCATAATTCAAAATAACAGCAAGCAACATTAAGAACCTACCTGTGATCAAAGATTTACTTTTTATACCTAAAATTCAATGAATTCACCAATGAAGAAACAAAAATTATGTCTTAAAGAAAACATCAAAATATAGAGAACAGTGGCTCAAATGAAATGTCAGCCAAGGAGCTTCTTGGTGATACTACAGCCCAAAGATGTGATTCTGTGTACGCAAACCTACAATTAAGGGTTAAATAATCAAGGATTTCATATTTTAGCTTCAAGGTAAAAACAAAATCGACGGCACCTTTGTGGCCATCAAGGGCTTGGTTGGCATGTCAGATGATTTTATATACATCATCTGAGCAGCAGTAAACCAATGTGATTGACCTATTCGGAAGTCTCCTTGCAGGAACTGCTGGCATGGCCAGCTTAACAATTATCTGTTTATACTAGTACATTGGACCTGAAATGATTCGTTTTCAATCGCACAATATTTACCCCCCCCCCCCCCCAAATAAAAATTAAAAAATGCATTGTCAAAGAGTATTTGGCAGGGCCTCTTTTCCCCCCATGGGGCATTTTCACATTTTTTTTTTTTTTTTTGGGGGGGGGGGGGAGGACCACCCTCAGCTCCAGTATATTGTTAGGGTCACTTGTCTTACCTTTGTAGATCTCATTGAGTTCATTCTGTCTTCGTTGCTGTCTCTTGATGAAACCAGCCTTCCCTGAGGATTTGGGTTTGGGAGCTATCACTCTGGGTTGGGTCACAAAGTCTGGCAGGGAGTTCTCAAGCTCTAACAGGCCTGATAATGAAAACATTCACAGTAACACATAATCATAGAGATAATAATCACTTATCATAATAACAATGAAATATTACAAATGCTCAGTTTTTAATCTTTTGGGGATACAAACCTCATTAGACATTCTAAGTTGGTAATAAGAGTCTAAAATCATAACTTGATTATATAAGTTTAAATAATCTGAGTGGTTTTATTGTGTTTATGCCCCTTTCATGGCCCTCATCATAACTCATATGGCACACAGAGGTGGTATTCTGAGAATTATTTTATCTTGTTCTTAGTGAAAAGATTTTATTTGTCATAACAAATTTTAAACTGCAGCATTTCATTGGTGTTTGCGCAGATGTTTTCCACGTACGCAGCCACTTTTGCACAATCTCATTAACCAATGATGCACTGTCAGTGTACATTTTGTTATGACAATTAAAATCATTTCACTAAAATCAAGATTAAATAAATCACAGAATGCCACCCCAGGTTCAGAACCACTAGTATAGGTGGAACCATCAACCCTGTAGTTTGTGAATCATCCCAAAGTATCTGAACGACGATCTTTACATACCTTGGTATGTAGTGATATATTTGCTCTTGACCGTATACTGTTCAGAACCTTTGTCCAGGAAGACACCATGCCTTGTCCTAGGAGCGTAGGCCTCAGAGGCAAAGGCAGAGTAGTCCTTGGTGATGTCACGTCTCTCCAGCTTGCCCTCGACGTTCCTCCTCTTCTCAGTTAGCTTCCGTATGGCTGTTTGGGAAAGAGTTGTGAAAATGGTATCAAGGTTTAGTGACAGACCAACAGACAAGAATTTACTATGTGAAAACTTTCTAAACCCTTTCGAGACATTTGACCACATTTTGTGGTTTGGCTCAATAATTTTTGATTCAGAGCTCTAAAAAATATACCAGATGCATGAGTAGAAAGAGCAAAAATTTCTGCACATACTGTGTCCGTTTTTGTTGCATGACCATACTGCATCTGAAGAGAGGAATTTTAAGGAGAATAAGCTTTAAAATGTTTTAATTGGTAACACATTGAGAGGTTCAAAATCATTGTGTTTTGATCAAAATTGGCAATTTTTTAACTTTTCTACAAATCTAACCATGTATATTGTTTTCAAAGACATATCATCTTATTAGAACCATGTAGCACTAAAAGAAAAATATGAGTGTTGCCTATTTGAAGAGCGAAATGTGATCAATTTTGACCTTAAATAATTTTTGTCACAAAAGGATTAAACTATAATTACCCTTGCAAGCTCAATATATATAAATTGCTTTTGTCTTTAGCCACATCACTTTTTTATATTTAGCCCCATCACCGTTGAATCAACTGCCACTGGCACCTTTCCCATCACAATCAACACCAATACCAATACCGGTAAAATCATCACCAACACCTCAAAAACCAGCATCACTGAAATCATCATTAACAAAAGCTCTTATCATTACCACCATTACCATTATTGTCACCACCATCACAGCTGTACACCTATCATCACAATTATGAAAACCACCACCACCATCATCACCACTACCACTACTGCCATCACTACCACCATCACCACAACCATCATCACAACTACCACTACCACCATCACCACCACCATCACTACCACCACCACCACCACTACCACCATCACAACCATTAGCACAACTACGACTACCACCACCACCACCACCATCACTACCACCATCACAACCATTAGCACAACTACCACCACCATCATCATCACAACTACCACTACCACTACCACCACCACCACCATCACTATCATCATCATCATAACTACCACCATCGCAACCATCATCACCACTACCACCATCACTATCACCACCACCACCATCACTATCACCACCACCATCATAACCACTACCACTAATACCACCACCATCACTATCATTATCATCGGCATCATCATCACCACCACAACCCCATCCCCATCTTTACCACCATTGCAACCATTGCTGCCATTCACCATCATCATGTAAAATCTTACACTTGACATGCTCCTTGCGGATCCAAGCCACCTTCCTCTCCCTCTCCTGTTGTTTCTTGGCCCAGAGTTTGTCCAGTCTCTTGGCGCTCAGCTTGGCGTGGTTCTCCTCACGCTCCTTCAGGATCTTTTGCAGGAGCTGGAGTCTCGCCTCCTGCAATCTGAAAATAAAAGAAGTAACATGACAGCATTAGAACAAAAATTCACAAGCGAATAAGGTTACATTGCATACAGTAAAGGTGTTGTGGTCTAGTGGATAAGTCCCCGGACTGTGAACCACAAGATACAGGGTTCTAATTTTCTAATCCCTGGCCCAACACTAGTGTCTTTTGGCAAGACATTAATCTACATTTGCCACACTTGACCCAGGTGTGGTAAATGTTAGAGTGCTGTAAGAGCAGCCATGCTAATAATTGTGGACGCCAGAGGTCAGTGGTTTAGCCAGCCGGGCGTCTGGGCGTCTTTTGGACGCCCATTTCTTCTGGAAGACGCCCAGCAAAATTTGCAAGACGCCTTGATCAAAATCATTTGATGGACGCCCCTTTAATAGTTAAAGATCAATTTGCAAGACGCCTTTTAAAAATCATTTGATGGACGCCCCTTTAATAGTTAAAGATCAATTTGCAAGACGCCTTTTAAAAATCATTTGATGGACGCCCTTTCAGTTTTTGTAAAGATGTTTTGTATTCACGATAATTTATATCCTCGGCTTCTCGGCAGAAGTCAAAGTCGTAAACGCTCCCGCAAACAAGTACCGTACGTGCGTACGGGTCTAGGCTGTAGCTACTTAGTCTTTGCGCGACACCTTTTGTGAAAATTTAGGGGGGGGGCAATCCCGGCCCGTGCCCCCCCCCCTTTTCGACCAGGAAACCTTTTTCTTTTTTTTTTTTTTGCTTGTCAGAGAATTATGGAGGGGAACTGGACCCCATAACACCCCCCCCCCCCCACTGAGCGACTTTTGGAGGGCTGGTGAAAATTTTTTTTTGGTCGACATTGGTACAGTGTTAACTTGGTGGTAAAGTAATACTTACATTAATACATGTATAATGAAAACTTACATTCATGTAGGGAAAACAAATCATCAGAATGTGTAACTTCAACATGTTTTTACCTTAAACACTGAGGGGATAATTCCAGCAAGCTAGGAGTAAACAAGCAAGGAAACAGTGTCTTTTTAGATAGAAATAATGAAAAATTTCCAGCGGAAAGGGGGCGCTGCCCCCTTTTACCCCCGCCGGGGGCGCTGCCCCCTGGACCTCCTGAACGGCTCGCTGCACTCGCCCAATTTTTTGGACACCCTGCTTTTTAATTTGGACACCCAATTTTAAAATCCTGGCTAAAGCCCTGCCAGAGGTGTCAAGTCTGACAGGCATGTGCACTATACAAGAACCCACTATTATTATTTATTATCATTAACTTACGTGGCACTAGAGGTCACAAACTCTCACAATATTCCAACACACCAGTAATGATTTTTAGGTTTTCTTATTCATGCCTTGAATACTTTATTTATTCACCTGTCACTCCACGAATGTCTCTTATCAAGACATGAAATCTACATTTTTCCAGACTCGACTGGGGTGTAGTAAGTGTGTATCTGGTATGATCATTCCTTGAAAAGCACTTAATTCAAGGAGCTAAAACATGAGTAACAATTGACTAAGCTCTGTGGGAGCGCATCAGGAGAGTACATCATAATGTGATGCCCACCTTACAAGAACAGATTATTATCATAATCATAACACAGAGGCAACAGGGCCTAATATTAGACCTGTCTACCGCATGGAGTTGACATCTACCTAGCACCACACTTACTTTTCAATCTCTTGTTCTCTGAGTGTCCATTCCTTCCTTTCCATCTCGTCCATCATTTTCTTTCTTTTCTCAAGCTGACTCACATCACTCAGGGGTGGAAGGGTCGCCTCCCATTCTCTCTTGGCCCTTGCCCTCTCGATCATCTCCACCTCAGCAAGACCCGCTGGTAACCCATGACCTGCAAAATATGAATAACAAAAATAACATTCAAAGTGAAGCCAAAAATGTGCCATTCCAAGAACATTGCACTTTGGAGGTCAAATTCAAATCTGCCCATGACCTATTGTAAAGACAAGACAAATGTGACATGTATATTATCCAGATGAATATGATTTTAATTTGATATGACACAGATCATATTTTACTAAAAAACTCAAAAAATCTCAATCTCTCAAAGAACCAACATTTTGTAGGAATTTATCAGAGAACACACCCAAAACTGGGCTTAACATTAATTTTTAGACATACATGTAATAATTCTTAGACAATTCTCAGCACTTAGAAATATAGCACTGAACATGGCAAATCTGTTTTATAACTGTTGTTATTGCAAAAATTCAACTGATAAGCTACATACCATATGAGAGAGTGGCCAGGGTGAGAAGCTCAGGCTGAGATCCGGGTCTAACGACGTACTCTGGTGTGTAGGGATCAGTCTGGGTCTCACTCTCCCTATAATCTGTCTGGATCTCTATGGTCCTGTGGAGGGGTGTCGGAGCTCTCTCCTGCATCACCTGGTCACTCTGACCTCCCATACGGGCCAATCTGAAGTTGGAAATAAAAACAAAAGTCAATGTCTAATTACTGAAGACCCCAAATTTACTCTGGTTACATTTGCGCGAGGCTGAATCTCATCAAAGATATCAAATTGAAGTCATTCAGGTTTTAAACCTGGTAGCACGGCAATGGGAAGGTACAGCAACCGATCTCTGTGCATTCTTTAATTTCTTTGTATTCAAAATGAAAAAATATTGTTGGTATCCAAAAAGTCCACAGTGACAAGTCGACTTAACAGATGTTAGGTATATATTTATATAAACGACAGGTGATTTTCTTATCAGGCTCTATGCCAGGAATTTGTCTGGTCATCCAATAAACATCCACTTCATGTACAGTTTCTTTCTTTCTTCTCTTTTTTTTTTTTTTTGACAACCTATTTTTCAGTTCGGATACCCAATTTTGAAATCCTGGCTAAAAGCCTGTTTATCATTAGTTAGGATCACTTACGAGTTGTCCATGACGAATTCTGGAGGGACTTGTTGTAGGAATGGTATGATGGGACGTCTGAAGTACTTGTAGCGATTCTGACCTCCGACATCAGCGTCGGCATAGTGAACGCCTGGCACCTTCAGGTCAGGGGCATAATTGAATCTAAAGAGATTAAGACAGAGAGAGAGACATGTCATTAATCTATATCTGTGACTCTTTACCCGGGAGGCATTGGGAAGAGAGAGCGAAGAAAAGGGCTACTTGAGAATTCAAGGACTTTTCCTCAATTTTCTACAAGACTTTGGGAAACTTTTGCACTTTCCTCCCACTCTCCAATTCGGACACATTGCTCTGCTTGCCTACTTGAAACAGATACATTACTGGTACAACCAGGGCAGATCCCGGATTCCGTAAAGTGAGGGGGGAGCAATTCAGAAAAAATCTCTGATACATGTAAGTACAAAAAAAAAAGTTTCATTTTTGCTGTTTTGCTGCAAGTAACTGACTTGAGTTTAAAAGGGGGCATGGGCAGGTCGTGCCCTCTCCCTCCTTTAACCCTTTCAAGACAATTGACCACATTTTGTGGTATAGCTGAGTAACTTTTGATTTAGAGCTCTAACAATATACCAGATACATGACTAGAAAGAGCAAAAATTTCTACACATGTTGCATAACCATTATTACGTTTGATGCCAGAATTTCAGAAATGAGGATAAGGTTGAAAATCCTTCAATTGGCAACACATTGAGAGGTTCAAAATCATTGTTTTTTGTCAAAATTGGCAATTTTCAACTTTTTGCCATGATTTGTAATCATGTACATGTACATGTATGTTGTTTTCAAAGACATTGCACCTTATTAGAACCATGTAGCACTAAAGGAAAAATATTTTTGTTGCCAATTTGAAAAACAAAATTGAGTCCTGTTCTGAAAGGGTTAATTTACTCACGTCTTGTATCTAACAAGTGCCTCTCTAGCCTGGTCGGCGTAGCCCCTCCACTGCCTGGAGACGAAGCGAGGCACAGGGTCGGTAGGATCCAGGCGTACATTGAACCTTGGGAAGTGACGCAGGGAACTGAACATGGTGTTGAATTGGGGAACTCGACCCTGTAGACAAAATTTGATGAAGATGTTTAGCTCGCAGGGGTACTTTGAACAAATGTCAATTACATGCACGTTCTACATATAGCCACATGGACCTTACCTTTGGCCCCTAGAATCAATGAAGATGTATTCCGATTTTCATGTCTCTACATAGATAATCATCTTATGAACGAATTCTTGCTCTTACTCCCCAAGTTTGAGATCAGTTACAAAAATTGCACATAAATGATAACCATGAGTGCTTTGAACTTGCTACATCTATTACTATTTAGGCAGTGACTATAGTGTAACTGTATACTTTCAAAGCAAATCAAAAAGCATATCTTTTCATTTGATTACCCATCATAGTTAGAAGCACATCAAGAGCTCTTGCAGCGCAGTAGAATACATGGATATATATATATATATACAGGTAACTCTGCCTAAGTCAAATCTCTTGGGACCACAGAAATCTGTTCGACTTAGGCGAAATTCGACTTAGAAGAGGTAAAAAAACACATGTTTTGCTCATTCTGTTCTGAAAAATTGCTTCGACTAAGGCGATTATTCGACTTATGGAAGGTCGACTTATGCAGAGTTAACTGTATATACTTTCAAACTATATGTATAGTTTCTGCGTTTTACAGATTATTATTATTATTATTATAGGGACCTGGGGGGTGTTTCACAAAGAGTTAAGTTTGACTTAAAGTCGCAACTTAAATTCCTAGTTGCGTGTGGTATATGGCACATCACCACATTGGTCAGATGATGCTCAGTGACGTGCGCTATTGGGTAATCTACCAATGAGATTACGCGTGGCGTTTAATACCGTATGCACACTGGCACTTACGCATGACTTTAAGTCAAACTTAACTCTTTGTGAAACACCCCCCAGGCCTTCTAATCCATGGCAGAGACACAATGAATTGTAAACAAACATCTCAGTCCCTCTTCCTTCGGCCCCATTCATATTTGGAGCATGATGAAGCTCTGTCTGCATGATATGAACACAGGAGTGACAGAGCCTGAAAATAGAAATCCCAATATTTTGTTGTAATTGATGTCATGTCTTCTTTGAACATCTACAATGTACATGTAAGTGCTGTTCATACTAGAATATTCTGTGTTTCTTTCTTTTGTTTTTGTCCAATTGTTTTTGTCTTTGTCCACTTGTTTTTTACTTACCACTCTCTCCACTGTAGTATTCGCTTTGAATGTCGCTTTACCATGGTCTCTTTCACTTGACAGCGTGTAAACAGGGTCTGTGAAAAAAGAAAAAAAAAACACAACAAGAATGGCTCAATAATCAATTCCTTTAGTGACATACTATAATTTGCTTTTAGCTGCATATCTCTGAATTGTTTATCATAAAATCTTGGACGTTTGTGGAAAGTAGAAGTCTGTGATTAAAAAAACACACAAAAGGAATGGTGAAGTAATCAATCCAATGACTTCTGTAAAGGGATACTGCAACTTGTGCAAGAAAAGATAAACTTACTAATAGGTAAAAGTGACTTGTGAATGTGATTGTGATTGGGAGTCAAGACGTTAACTCTGAATTTACTCCATGTATTTATTTACAGGCCTTGATACAATTTTACAAAATCCAATTTCCCTCCTTCTTCTGACTTCTGTTTTTCTTTTTCCCTTGTCTTGACCTGCC
Source organism: Heliocidaris tuberculata (assembly GCA_025618425.1). Classification (NCBI taxonomy): domain Eukaryota; kingdom Metazoa; phylum Echinodermata; class Echinoidea; order Camarodonta; family Echinometridae; genus Heliocidaris; species Heliocidaris tuberculata. The sequence goes on from CM046844.1 coordinate 30,871,978, forward strand.
TTTTCTGACTCTTCCTCCTCCTCCTCCTTCCTTTCTCATTTTTCTTCTCATTACATTCTAAATACGTCTGCTTCTCTTGCATGCAAAACATTGTCATTGGTTTCACATTTCGTCTGCTTCTCTTGCATGCAAAACATTGTCATTGGTTTCACATTTCATATCATTCATTATCACCATAAAATAACTGATTACCCTAACATTTCTCTTGCATGCAAAACATTGTCATTGCCTTGGCTTTGGTTTCACATTTCATATCATTCATTATCACCATAAAATAACTGATTACCCTAACATTTCAAAAATAAAATATGTACATATCTTGATACCATGTTCATTGTTATATCTTTTGTCAAAATTTCGAAAAAAATTCTGTAAATCGAAATATCTAATTAGAAACTTAGAACCCTCTTTGTCTTTCAATTTTGGTCCAACATGCATTCAACACACATCCTCCAAACACACACGTACATGTATACTGCATGCCTGCGCAGCGAACATGCGTGCCATGGCATAGGCGCGGAGCGATAGCAGCTGGCAAATCGCTGACTTACCGTACAAATAATCGTGTGTTCTCGCCTGCTGGACACGCGGTCGGCGAACCGCTTGAGCTGCAGACATCTTGGATAATTATCCTGTCAAAATTTATGTTTAAATTGTATTTCTACTTCCAAATAAATTGAATTTCAAAGATTTATCCTGCTCTTTCAGATGAAATTAATGCGATGAAAGGTTCAGTTCAGAGACGTCCAGTTCAGAGACGTCAATCAGATCTTGATTACCGTGTGGGAACCATAGTAACGTCAGCACTGCTCAAAATGATTTCCTTCGAATAATAATTTAACAGTTAAAATATAATATAGAGGGCCTTAATTATATATTTAATGTAAAATATGAATATTTCATATGAAATATATAATTCATAAAATATTTTTGGTATGATTAATGAGTTATTCCTAATGTTTATGCGACACAAATTGGCCATAATATTTACGTTTCGAAATTGACTGGTGCGCAAACACATTACCAGACTCTAATGAGCCCGCATTTGATTGGCGAGTTGCATACGGCGGATAGTAAGAAATGACTCCACTTATGTATATATTTTTCGGAAGGCCAATACAGTGCAAGTGACATATAAAGAGGTAGATATATATATTTCATTTTCCATAGAGTATTACAGTATTGGTTATGCTAACAGTAAACATCTTTTTTGTATAGGAAAATATGATAGATGATTTTCGTGGCTAAAAAATCGTTGGTTTGATGATTTCTTATTTTGCTCTGCAAAAGGCATCGGTGACCTTGACTTTTCCGTTAGAAGCGCTCACTGCGACGCCACTTTACTAGTATGGCCTTAAAATTTACCCCTCGGGTGTGCATACAGTGCGTGTTTATTATTAGTGTTTCTTTTTTTTCTTCTTCTTCTTCTTCTTTTTTTTTTCCTGTTTAGATAAATGTTATACATAAATTGTCATGTTTTGCAAAATTTTATGGTGTTTTGCTTTCCTATATTGCATATTCAAATATGTATATATATATATATATATATATGTGTGTATATATATATATATATATATATATATATATATATATATACACCTCTATATATTAGCTCTATTTTAAATCTTAAATCAATGTTTTATGGAATGACCATTATCGTTGCTGTTATTATTGTTTGTGAAATGCCAGCCCTACAGTTTCATGTTAAACTCTCGACGATGCTATATGTTCCAATAAAAATCAGAGAAAATGGACTTTGATTATGAAAAGAGTTTTTAGAGTTCTAATAAAAAATTATGTAATGTATTGTCATCGTGTCTCACAGAGAAGTAAATGGTTGTTAAGTTTGATATTGCCATGCTTAAGACGCTTATTTCTATCTTTTCTTGCCACATATACTTTTTTTGGCTAGATGAGCAAATTAAGTTCATGGGATAACTCATATGCGATCGACGACAAAAATATTTTCAACAAAAAAATGATAGACACGCATGATTCCATTGGCTTTTTATTTTTTTATTTTTTTTTTTTTTGGGGGGGGGGTTGTAATATTCATATTTCTTTTTAAATCATAAAAATTAGAGTAAAATATCAAGTTGCATTTACCCGGGGCACCAACTACCCATCAGTCTATTGTAATCATTGTGATCAGCAAGTTCAGATCGCGAGGAACAAATCTAAAGCTTAAATTGTTTCTACCTATACAGCCCTATATATTTTCATGGATTCATAATATCGAATCAGTCAAACATAATCAGTCTTCCGGCATCGAATAACTGAATCAAGAATATTGCGGTAAGGGCTACATGGGTAATTAATTCCCCCTGTCCATGTATTCTGTTGGTTTGTAAATCTTATTACCACACTCCTCAGTCTACCTCGATCCTAATTTTTCCCCGATCTCATTTCTGTGAAATTCAACACCTTCGGCCACCCTGACCTTCATTTTCCATTTCATTCTTCATTTCTTCCTGCTTTTCTGTTATCAAATATATAAAAAGATACCAAGTCCAAATATGGGCAGGTTCACATGATATTAGTTATGGTCAAATGATTCTCCTGACTAAGATAGGCATGTAACTTGACATCGCATTTGCCGCTTTGCGCCACTTCCCTTTGTAGAAAAATTGAGTCGAAAGTTCAAAAGAAATCACTGAGGCGTGAATAACGCCTCTTTGTCCGAAAATAGTTTGAATAAGTTTATGTCCATAAATACTACCCACCTATGTTGATTTTTCGCCTTGGTAACTTTTGTATTTTCACGGTTCGTGAGAGTAAAGAATACACTTCATGAGTCATTTAAGGAAGTGTTTGCAATTGTGACGTCGTTCCCTTGTGTTTATCATGTTCATTCATTGAGTTTTTCCCTACATAGAAAATGGAATAATTTCCAGGGCAGTTCAGTAATCATTAGTGTAATCTAGGCGCTCATAAAGTGAACTGGTGAATTTCAGCGCTCTCTTTTCTTAATTAAGTGATTCTAATATTCATGAACAACACTCAAAGAGGAAAATTGTCTTATGCTTTATAAATGAGTGAGGTAAGAAGCCAATGTATTTCTTTTTAATAAATGAGTGTATGCGTTTTTTGTTTGTCTTTTCTAGAGCATATTGTTCGATGTTCTAACATGTCTAAAGTACATACATGTATATACTGTATTGCTTTGCAGAAATGCCGCCCATTCGGACAATGGACCCTCACAAGTGTCAGAGACTGTGAATGATTGTCAACGAAAAAAGAACGTTGTTTATTTTCTCCTTACATTTTCTGCAAAACAAAATATTCTGTCACGTGTCCATGTGAGCATGTTTGGTGTAAATTGACATTAGATTATTTTGAAGTTCCTCTTTTAAAAAAGAAAACACACATTCTTTTTCATGCATATTTATTTCTTATCTGCTATCAATTATGTAAGTCTGTTCGGTTCCATCTAAAAAGCATATCACAAATTAGGAAGTACATATTAACTAAAGATACTTGTACGTTGTCATATTTTGTCAAGATTAGATTACAGTACTGCCTTTCAAGTGTACCTGTACCTCAGGTACACTTGAAGATGCTGCAAACTTTACTGAACTGGGCAGCTTGCATCATATTTAGATTAGATCGACGTCATGACCCCATAAAAGAAAGGATTCTCTTCAAGATATTATTGTTTGTTTTAAAGCTTTCCATGACCAAATGCCCATATACAGTATATTAAAGATTGCATAACATTTCACAACCCATCTCGTCCTAATCTTCGATCCTCTACTAGGGACCCATTTCTTCTCACCATCCACCAAACCCGTATATAGCAAAGCTGGCGATCATGCATTTACTGTGACTGCATCCAACATGTCCAAACAATGGAACAATATTCCCTCTTTCATAAAATCAGCCAATTCCACAGATCAATTTAAGACATTTTTGAAAACATATCTCTTTCCGGAATAGTTAAACCCATTCCATTATTTTCAAACTTTAAGCTCAATAATCTAATTTCTATTCTATGTTATGTATTATTTATTTTCTATTAATGATATGTTTTGTATTATTAATTGTATTAATGTTATGTTAAGTATTAGTAAGCTGTCTTGTAAACGCTGTAAAATGATTGTGCTATAGAGAGAATACTAAATGCTAGTTATTATTGTTATTATTATTGTTATTAATATTATTATTATTATTATTATTATTATTATTATCATCATCATCATCATCATCATCATCATTATTATTATCATTATTATCATTATTATTATTATTATTATTATTATTATTATTATTATTATTATTATTATTATTATTATTATTATTATTATTATTATTATTATTATTTCGTTTCGTCATCATTGTACGTTCAACATGGAGAACATGAGGCTAATTTCCACGACTTTTTATATCTTGGCCTATTCACGGATTCAAGGATCCCCCAATTCTAGCATAAAACAAAGTTAAGACATTGAAATTAGATGAAACACTCTCAGAATGCAGACGTAGGATTTGGGTAACGTAAGTCAAAGATGGTCCGAGTTACATTCAGTTAATGCATAATTTAAAGTAGGGCATTTCGAACAGAAGTACATTTCTTAGTGGCGTAGCTACGGGGGGAGGGGTGCAAGGGCACAGGACGCAATGGGGAGATCGATTAGGGCTGAGGCCTCTGAGAATTTTGAAAATACCTTGGTCCAATATCTGGGCAGCTGTCAACTCATATGCGGACATCGAGGGGGCCCGATAATATTTAATGACAGAATAATATTTTATGTAATTTATTTTCTTCTTTTTCATTAGAAACTAGTAAATTGATATTTGGGCATCCCCCATCTCCCCCCCCCCCCCCCCCCTCCCCGCTCCTCATAAAAACATGCCCCTGTGTGCCCAATCGAATGACGGGGGAAAGAAAAATATAGTGAAAGAAAGGGAGATGGGGAAGCAGCGTGAGAGGAAAACGAAAATATTCCCTTCCAAACATTCTTTTCACTAGTTGACGTCCATCTCTCGCATTTCGTCCGCTTGAAAAATATGGTACACCCCCCCCCCCCTTACAGGCAGGGCCCCTCAATTGCCTACGCTACCTCAAGACATGATAATGCATGTTTGATATGTCGTTAATATAAATCAATTTAGACAACTCGTTTTGTACGTATTCCTCATTACTCCTCTCATAGGTAATGAAATGCTCGTGTGTCCCCCGACTTTATTTGGGTATCTCTGGTGGCTTAGTGGCTTACGAAATGCTTCGATTAGGGGGCTGCATCCCCCCAACTCCTCCTCATTATAGGAAGTTTAAAGCTACAAATGTTTGAGCAACCGTAGGTCCGTAACCTTATAATTATTTTAACATCGCGAGGTGCTCTCTCTCTGTCAGTGATAGATATTTCATATTGACCTGATACCTCAACGACGTAATTTTTTTTATAAAAAAACTATAATGCATACAAAATGCATCACGAGATGCCTGTCAGTATTTTTTAATGAAAATTTACTGATCATGCGCTAAACTTTAGAAACAGAGAAGACGGCAGCTCTTTTGACGATGATGCGCCCCTACGCAAATACTTCCACCCTTTCAAAAACAATGTGGTGTTAGCTTAACAGTGACACACAAATATTTGGCTGATGAGAGAATGTAGCAATGACGAAAAAGAGCAGGAATTATTGTCACGTTGCCCCAAATATTGATTTAGAATGAACAATAATGTTGTTGTTATCATAACATTGCCTATAATTGTGTATATTTCTCGTCCAGCAGGTACTGTGGTCCTCTCCTAGCTCCGTTAAACGTCGCATCACCCTGAGCTGTGAGGGACTCCATCAGTGTGAAGACTGACCATCATTGTGAAGAGGAGATATCAAAACAAGATGGATATCCGGTGCAAGGAGAAGCTCCAGCAGAATGCCGACCTCATCATTGAGGAGATTGACGCCGAGCAGGTATGTCTTTACCTCAACGGGACGGTCCTCACGTCCTTTGAAGTGGACAAGATCTACGCGGTGAAGTCACGTCAGCAGCGCGCACGGCGACTCCTCAACCTCATCATGACCAAAGACACAATGGCCTATCAGCACTTCCGGTACGCGCTCCGCGAACGGTACTCGGATGTTGTACGCAAGCTGGACGATACCGCCGTCTGCAGCGGCGACAATCAGAACGGCGAGTTCGAGCAGAACCGCGTCTTAAAACGTCGTGATTCGCTCATCCTCAACATACAGACAGAAGAACTTGTGGATTACATGAAGCGAGAGGGCGCCCTATCCAGTGATGATTGTAACAGAATCAGGGCAGGTGCGAGCAAAGTGGACAAAGCAAGGATTATGGTGGATTCGCTTTCGGGTAAGGGGCCCAAGGCCTACAAGACTTTATCACTGGCCATCAGGGCTAAACAACCGCAACTGGCTAAAATATTTGAGAAAACAGACTGATGCCATGTTAAAAAGACGTGATCAAAAAGTTGGTGTTTTTTCCTTACGTTGTGTAAAGGGCCTACTTACATAGGTACACTATAAAATCTTATTGCTGAAATATGTTCCTTTACTTTGAAGGAAAAAAAAATATTTTGCAACACAAATGTCTATCGTACTATCGCTCTCCAGTAACATAGCTTGCTGTTCGACAAGGAATGTTCGAATCATTGATAACGAGATGAATAACCAATGATTTTTTTTCCCTGGGCTCTCAATTAGAGGTTGTACCCGGCTCCTTGCATAGACAGTAGCTATGGCTCCGTGGCTCCCTCTCACTCATATGGTCAATGACGGCACGTGCAGCACATTTTGATATTTTAGAGAAGAAATGTGTTTTTGTGCGGTCATTTGTAAAAGCACATTTTCAAAACTGAAGTTTAATGAAGTTCAAAAGTTAAGAGAAAATAAGAGGACTGTATTCACTGTACGGCTGAAAATAACAATTTTATGACATATAGGCCCCCTATCGCCTCGTTTGATATTTTAGAGTAGTAAGAGTTTTCTAAACGGTAATTTTTTTTAAAAGCTCATTTTAAAATTGAAATTTAAAGGCTGAGAGGCAAATAAGAGGACTGTATTAGACTGTAGAGGACTGACAAAAATGATCATGACAATCAAATCGATTTTATTAGGAGATCGAGGCCCTGCACACGCAGGTTTTGTGATGTCACTTGATATTTCGATGTTGATTGTGACGTCATAAAGAGCGTGCGTCTCGGCAAAGTGCGCGTATTTGTCATTCAGTCTTCAAGTGCACGCGCATGACCTTTTTGTTTGCCCTAGTTTACGCAATTGTCAACAAACTCGCTATGTATTGTGGGAATAATATATCATCGTTGTTTCGTCCGATCGCCTACGTCGCGGATATACATTGTACATGTATAAAATGAATTTGATAGGCTTCTGGTACAGTGAGGATAAAGTTTGCTTAACGATAATCATGATAATTACAATTACCGGTTTGCATATTTCCATATACTGTCACTGCATAATATGAACTATCTAGCCGTAGCCTGTTCACTTCTAACCTGAAGGAAAATCAAGGTGATTTTTACTGTTCTTCTTCTCTTTCGATGGTTGATATAAAGAAAGGCAAATAAGGTTTATAATGCTAGCTGCTAGGTTTATGTTTATACGGATTTGCATATCATGAATTATTATGAAATGATATTTACGTTTGTTAAGCCTGGCTCACCCGAGGCGTCTTACAGGGGAGCGTTTCATCAAGTGTTTTGTCAGTGATTTTTACAGACAACTGTTATAAGCTACTGAAATCCTTGCATCTGATTGGCTGAGAGCAAACTTGTCGGTAAAATCACTGACAAAACGCTTGATGAAACGCTCCCCTGATTACAATTGAAGGCACTTAACCTATACAACAGTTATTAAAACTACTGTTTGCAATAGATTCATTTTGCAATCTCTTTTTTTTAAACGATATCACTCTTCCATGAAGCACAAAAGTCCCTTCAAGTCACCGAAGAGGTCCATACGTCAGCAAATGACGACTCATGTGAGTCGGGCTTTAGTCGTTGCTGTCTTAAAAGAGGAATATGGGAGAGGGTGATATATATTTTAGATAGTCGATCTTGAGACAATTTCACATATTAAGTAGATTGGTTTTCAAAAGAATATTACGTCTGATAATTTCGAAATACATGTCGGCTAAATGCTACAAATCACCGATTTGGGGTTTTTTTCTCTAAGAGGTCATATAAAACAATACAGGTTCCTTGAGCTAATCTAAAACATTATATTTCATTGTAAGATATCGCTCGTCATTTTACGAGCATGCATTATTATTGATGTTTCTTTATTTATATATGTGTGTTAATTACGTCTTTCAAAACAGTCATGACTTTATTCAGTAGTGTCTTTAAAAGTGGAATTGTCAGAATTATGGATGTCTATTTGATTTCAACTCCGTCCTATATGCCTGGGCAAGTTCAAGACATATTCCACCTATACGTTACAAACAACATCAGCGTTTTTAGTACACCTGATGATTTATAAAAATGACAGTTCTACAAGAACTTGAATCAGACCAACAGGTAAAACAACTTTTGCGATGTTAATTTTCATTTATATTGTTTCGGGGGTGGGGTGGGGGGTGGTAATGTATGGGATAGCAAATGACCAAATACCTTAGACTCGTCCACTAGATATGTTTTCCACTTTCATTGATGTGATGTTTCTGAGGCTGAATATAGATTTTTTGCAATATTTTAAATTTTGAGCAGCTTATTTAAAAGTAATCTCTTATTGAAGTATTGAAATGAAATGCGTTGTGAATCTATTTCGTTTTATTTCTTGTCAGAGTATTTGAATAACTGATTAAACTTTTGTATTTGAATAACTGATTAAACTTTTGTATTTGAATAACTGATTAAACTTTTGTGTTTGAAAGAAAGCTCGTCAGGCATTGTGTCAGCTAGGATTATACCAAGGAAAATATGAAGGATAGTACTAACGTAGACATGCCTGAGGGTAGGGTGTATTTGAGAAAGAGAGAGAGAGAGAGGGAGAATGAGATAGGCAGAAAACGGAGTGAGAGAGGGCCCCATGGAAGATCAACTTTTGTTTAATGGGCTACCCTGATGAAATATTAATCAATAAATAAATAAATAAATAAATAAATAAATAAATAAATAAATAAATAAATAAATAAATAAATAAATAAATAAAACTGATGTAGACATGACAGAAAGAGAGAAAGAGGGGGAGAAAGATTCACATTAAGTTTGTGAGAGAGAGGGGGCGGGGATATGGAATGTAGATACAGGTAAGTGCGTGTGTGAAAGAGAGAGAGAAAGAGAAACGTGTGTATGAGAGAGAGAGAGAGAGAGAGAGAGAGATGAGACGGATGATAAAACAAGAAATCAAGAAATGTAATTCGTACATGTGACGTGGTCCTTTGGCAAGATATTAATCCACATTTTCCACCCTCTACCCAGGTATTATTATTTATGATTTATTATTATCATCATTATTGTTATTACTATTATTATCATTATTATCATTATTATCATCATTATTATTATTAGCTCGTATGCAGTTTGGGTAGCAAATAGGAAATTGGAAAGAAACGTGTTAAATAAAGTCTCATGTTATTCTCCTTGAATAAAAAGATATATTTACAAGATCATTTGGTATGTTCCATTTATGAAATAGCGTGTGAACCAAAGGGGAATACGTGTACACATTCACATGTACATTGAAATGAATATAGGCAAGAGTACCGGTGGTAGAAGGTTATTTCAACGGAGATGGGGCACTGCAAAGAATAACACATTTTAAGGTTAATGGGTTTGATGAAAATATTTGGCGATACATCGGCGGTCTGAAATATATCCCCTACCACCCCTCCCTAATATTTGAATTAGTAAGTACACAATACACAAAGTGTTCTTGTCAAAGATGGATTGAAGTCATTATATATATATATATATATATATATAAATTGGGATGCTCTAATTGGCTGTCCTCCACGTCAACCTGCCTCCCTGCTTCTCTCTCTCTCTATCTCTCTCTCCCCCCCCCTCTCTCTCCCCCTCTCCCTCTCTCTCTCCCTCTCCCCCTCTCTCTCTCTCCCTCTCTACCTCTCTCTCACTCTCTCTCTCTTTCTCTTCCTCTCAATCTCGCAATTTCTTTCGCCATCTCTCTCCCCACCCTTTCTTCATTCTCTCCAATTTTTCATGAAATAGTGTGTGTTAGTTCCGCGATAAGTCCCTGGTCATATCTCACGAGGAAATGGTATCTCCCCTCTTTATTCCTCTCTCTCTCTCTTTCTCTCTCTCGGGCTCTCTTTGGGATCTCTTTCCCTCTCCCCCTCTCTCTCCTTCTTATACCTAATGAGACTCTCTAACTTATTTTTGGCTTGATCATCCGTATAATTTATGATTATGTCGTTGAACGGCTTAAATATAAAGTAGGTCATTCTGCTTAAAGGGAAAGTCCACCCTGATTACAAGTTAGTTTTAACATGTTTAAAAAAAGCAGAAGAATGAGAAAAAGAGTTTAGTAAACGTTTGAGCAAAATCCGATAAGAAATAAGAAAGTTATGATTTTTTGAAGTTGTAATCATTCGAACCCAAATTGGCAACTCCATGACGTATCTTGCGAGCTTCTCTCTCATTTGCTCGTACAGACAATTTCAAAGAAAATTTCATTTTCTTAGTTTCTGATGAAGGAATAGATTTGTTTCATACAGGTTTTGTGTAAAAACATATGAGCAGTGATTATATCTAAGATGCATGTATGTTTGAATGTTTTCCTTAGAGAAAATGGAAATTAATGACTTTTGGGATACAGGGCAAATGGGAGAGGAGCTCGCAAGATACGTCACGGAGTTGCCAACTTGTGTTTCATTGATTACAACTTCAAAAATTCTTAACTTTCTTACTTCTTATCGTATTCTGCTCAGCCTTCACTGATCTGTTTCTTTAATTTTTCTGCTTCTTTTAAAATCAACTTTTAGTCCGGGTGGACTTTCCCTTTAAAATTTAGCCTGTTTTAAGTATGACAAAAACAGTTCTTCGAGAAAAAAAAAGGGGGGAAAGAATTTTTTTTAACAAACTCAAACGTTAGAACTAGTTTCAAAGTGAGGTTTTATTATTGTGAATTTGAAGAATGTAAACTTTGGAGTAATATTTATTCCATTTCTCGAATACCATCAATAATCAATGAATACTTAATTACATTTTCAGTCTATGAAAAATCAATGTCACAAAATCTGTGTGTATCAGAACACAACAATTGCAATTTCAATTCAATTTTTTAATTTTCAATTTAAAGACATTTATTTCCAACTTTTCAATATACAAATTAATAAATGAGCAAAATAATGTACATATATTTTGAACAAAAAATATGACAAAATATACACTAATGTGATACATACATAGTTGGAGGACACACCTCTAAAAGCAAAAGCTTGGGGCGAGGGTGCCCTTAGTACATAATACATTATTACATAATAAATATATAAAAAGAAAAATAGCTACATGCAAAAAAAGAAAGAGACCGCTGAGCTTGATTGGAGGGGAAAAAGGGGGAGGAGAAAAGAAAAGAAAAAGAAGGGGAAAGAGGAAAAAGAGGGGGAGAATGGAGGTGCAACATGAGAATTGTACGGAAAAGAGAAATATTCACGAAGAGGCAGAGAGAAGAAAGAATAGAGAGAATAGATACAACGGAGGGTGTGGAAGTGTCTTAAACCATATTATTTGTAAGATGAAGTGAAATATTTTTTCATCCTTCTTGAGAAGCTAGCGAGAGATGCGGAGTATTTTATTGTGTCAGGGATAACGTTCCACAGCTTGGGTCCTGAGTACCGGATATTATGTTGGAATAATAGTGTTCTGTGCTTGGGTAGATGGATGTGATTTGCGTGTCTGGTTTCGTATTTATGAATCGTAGAATTTAATTGAAAAAGATTACAAAATTCTTCAGGAAATAAATTGTTTGTACATCTGTACATAAAAATGCTTTGTTGATGTTTATTTATATCGGTAAATTTTAGTATGTTAAATTGTTTGAACAAATGGTCGACGTGAGACCGGGGAGCAGTACCTGTAGTTATACGAATTATTTTCTTTTGTAGAGTGATTAGTTTTTGCAATTTGGAGGTTGTAGACTTCCCCCAGGCCAGGTTGCAGTATGATAGATATGGTAGAATAAGAGAGTTGTAAAGCATACGGAGGATGTTGTTTGGTAAAATGTGCCGCAGTCTAGAAATGATGCCAATGTTTTTAGAGACTTTGTTTTCTGTTTCAAGAATATGTTTTTTCCAAGACATAGAACTGTCGATGTGCACACCTAGAAATTTTGTGTTTTCAACTCTAGATAGTAGTACGTTGTCGAGATATATGGAAATGCTGTCTAAATCAATGTTTTTATTGTTGTGAAAAATCATATAGTTGCTTTTTTTTAGATTGACGGACAATTTATTAGCCTTAAACCACTCGCATACAAGGCTTAGCTGTTGATTAGCATTACTGCACAGAGAGGTAAGATTTGATCCACTACATAAAATATTCGTGTCGTCGGCATAAAGAACAAAAGTTAATGTTGCTGTTGATTTGAAGATGTCGTTTATATAAAGAATAAAAAGTAATGGACCAAGCAACGACCCTTGAGGTACACCACATGTGATATTACTCATGTTTGAGAAAACCGAGTCAATTTTAGTACACTGGAGGCGATTTCTAAGATAACTGGCAAACCAGTCGTATGCTATGCCACGGATTCCATACATGTAAAGTTTATTTAGTAGAATTGAGTGATTAATGGTATCGAAGGCTTTCGATAAGTCTATAAAGATTCCAATTGAATATTGATTTTTTTCAAATGAGTCAATTATATCGTTTGTTAGTTTAGATAATGCCATAGCTGTAGAAAATTTTGGGCGGAATCCAAATTGGTTTTTGTAAATAATGTCATGTTTAACAAGAAAGTCGTAAGTCCTGGTGTATACAATGCGTTCAAGAATTTTAGAAAAAACTGATAGAACAGATATTGGCCTGTAGTTAGTAAGCTGTCTTTTGTCCCCAGTCTTAAATATAGGTGTGACTCTAGCGATTTTCAGTTGGTCTGGAAAAATCCCTTTATTAAGTGATAAATTGAAAATATGACACAGCGGTTTAGATATATACTGAATCGCACTTTTAATTACCCTCGGACTGAATTCGTCTAAACCTGCAGATTTATTATTTTCAAACGAGCTGACAATATTACTTATTTCATTTTCATCTGTAGGATATAAAAATAGAGAATCATCAGGCGGAATGTTCATGTATGTCCGAAAGTCAGTATTACACTGTGGTATTTTATTAGCAAGAGTGGGACCAATTTTTGTGAAGAAATCGTTAAATGAGTTACTTATGGTTAAAGGATCAGTCACAATTTTATCATCAATACTGAAGGCAGTCTCTGGGCATTCATGAACTTTCTTTTTAATAAGGTTGTTTATGGTATCCCATGTACGTTTAATATTTGATTTATTACGCATGAGTTTGTCTGAGAAATATCTGATCTTTGTCTCCCTGAGGAGTGTCGTAAGTTTATTTCGATATTGTTTAAATTGCAACTCGTTTTGATGAGTCGGGTTTTTTAAGTACCACTTATATAGCTTGTTTTTATGTTTTATAGATTGTAATAAACCGTTTGTCATCCAACATTGTATTTTTTTGTTTTTGTTTCTCTTTTGTATTAGGGGAAAATTTAAATCATACAATTTACGTAATTTTGTTGAGAATGTGTTATATGCTAAATTAGGATCCTCATTCATTATGACGTCACTCCAGTCTATGTCTTGGATATCTTTATTAAAGTTCTCGATGTTTTCTTGATTTACAACACGGTAGAAGCTATCTTGATTTTTTTTCATTCTTGTATTAGATGATTTAATTTTAGATACCTGAAATACTGGTAGGTGGTCAGAGACATTACAAAAGAATAACCCCGAGTCGATTGGTTCGATTTGATTGGTTATGATGTTATCGATAAGTGTTGCAGTTGATTTTGTAATACGCGATGGTTTATTGATTAACGGATAGCATGAGTTACTGTAGAGGACATTTAAAAATTTCATAGATGAGTTTGTGCTGTGTTGCAGGAGGTCAATATTGAAATCACCCATTATGTAAAGTTTCTTATTTTCTCTAGATAAACAAGTTAGGAGTTTATCTATGGCATCAGAAAAATCGTCTGGATTTATAGAGGGTGGTTTGTAAATTGTCCCAACTATGGTGTGCTTGTCATCTTCATTATGTAATTCTATAAATATTGAGTCACAAAGCGCGTCATCTATACAAATGTCATCTCTTCGAACAAAATTATGATGGTTACGGATATACATTCCAACTCCACCACCGCGTTTTGCTTGTCTATGTTTAGAAATAAATGAGTAACCCTCCATATTTATTAGAGGGTTATTGTCCTTTAACCATGTTTCGGAAAGGCCGATGATATCGAATGAAAAATTTAAAAGGTGGAGGAAGGTTTCAAAGGGATCAAAATTTTTTAAAATGCTACGTACATTAAGGTGCATAGTGGAGAAAAAATCATCACTGCCAGTGTATTTTTGAGCAAATTCTTCGATTTGATAGTATTTAGATGTTGCATATGGATAGTCATTAAAAAAATTGTTGTCCGGGTCTATGTTGGCGTTTCCGATTTGCGTATCTCCTATTTGTGTATCAAATGGGTCAAAGTTAAGATTTCTAACAAGAGCTGGAATATCTAATTGACTCGTATGAGTTGTATCTAAATCTTCGACGGACTGAAAAGGAAATGTGTGTCCATAACAATCAGAGCAGATTGATAAACATTCGTTCCAGTTGTTAAGTAGCACGTTATTATTGCATATACTACAGTAAAGCAATGGATTACGTAACGGAGTGGAATTCACGACAGTTGCAAGACTATTCATAAATGTACGTGTAGGAAAGGTCGTTAGCCAAACGGTTTGAACGTTGGTAAAGTGTCGGAGTGAGATGGCTGAATTGTGCATTGCAGCTGCAATGACAGAGCACCTCTTTTTAATCCAGTATCATGAATCTTTAATAAGACACTGGACACCAAAGGGTTAACAGAAATGAGAGGTACGATGTTAAAAAGCGTCAAATTATTATTGTAAGACATGTCGCTAAAGTTCCTTTTGATTCGCCAATGCTAAAGCGACCACGTGACCATGGTTCCACCATGCAGGGAGATGGGAGTTTCTCCCTGCTTCCACGTTACCATGTCGCTAATGACAGAGGCGAACCCTGATTTTCGCCACCATTCGTCAGAAAAAAAACCTCGCAACGTGCGTAAGCATTCGCCGCTCAGTGAGATACCACCTTAAAAAGTACTTATTCTAGGCTCGGTCATTCATTTCTTCTTGTTCTTCCTCCTTTTTCTTATCGTAACTTCTCATGTTCTACTTCTTCTCAACCTCTCCTTTTTCCTCCTCCTCTTTATCTTCTCCCAATCAATCTGAATTTTTTCTCATTCTATTCTCCTTCTTCTTCTTCTTCTTCTTCTTCTTCTTCTTCTTCTTCTTCTTCTTCTTCATCATCATCTTCTTCTTCATCATCATCTTCTTCTCCCTCTTCTTCTTCTTCTTCTTCTTCTTCTTCTTCTTCTTCTTCTTCTTCTTCTTCTTCTTCTCCTTCTTCTTCTTCTTCCTCCTCCTCTTCTCCTCCTCCTCCTTTTTCTCTCACCCCTTCGTACCCCATCTTATCCTTCCTTTTCCTCCACTCTTTTGCCACTCAATCTTTATCTATAGGTCTAGTTCACATTATTATATTATAATTTGTTTATATTTTCACACACAAACAATTCCTATCACCAAACCTTCTGTCCGGCAACTAAATCTTTCCCTTTAATTCATATCATGCCTATCTGATTTTAGTTCAGTTGACTCAAATACAAAAATAATCACAAAAGCATATAATGATGTGCAGGGTGTATATATTTTTTATTTAATATCACTATAAGAATATGCATTGTAAAACTCTATCTAGAATAATATATACAAAATTTCTTTCACCAGAGATATATCACTTTAGCAGATAATAACATTTGTGAACATTCCGTCATTTTTGCCTCTATGCCATAATTCATTAGAATTATATTTTTTGTTTGCTGGTGATCCTACCCCCCCCCCCCCCCACGTGACAGGTTAGTGGCCCCGTATAACTGTGCTTCTCCTCCTTCCAAAGCAACATAGGAGAAATCTCCACCATTTATTTCTTTTTCTACCGTCGTCTGCCTCTCCCGCTTCTTCGTAATCCTCCTCCTCCTTATCCTCCTTCTCACCCTCCTCCTGCTTCAGGTTCCCGTCCTCCTGCTCCTCCTCCTGCTTCAGTTCCACCTCCTCATTCTCATCCTTCTCCTGTTGCAGTTCCTCTTGCCCCTTCTCCTCCTCCTGCTTCAGTTCTTCCTTCTCCTCCTCCTGCTTCAGTTTTTCCTTCTCCTCCTCCTGGTGCAGTTCATCTTGCTCCTTCTCCTCCTGCTGCTTCAGTTCTTCCTTCTCCTCCTGCTTCAGTTCCACCTCCTCCTTCTCATCCTTCTCCTGTTGCAGTTCCTCTTGCTCCTTCTCCTCCTCCTGTTTCAGTTCTTCCTTCTCTTCCTCCTGCTTCAGTTCTACCTCCTCCTTCTCATCCTTCTCCTGTTGCAGTTCCTCTTGCTCCTTCTCCTCCTCCTGCTTCAGTTCTACCTCCTCCTTCTCATCCTTCTCCTGTTGCAGTTCCTCTTGCTCCTTCTCCTCCTCCTGCTTCAGTTCTTCCTTCTCCTCTTCCTGCTTCAGTTTTTCCTTCTCCTCCTCCTGGTGCAGTTCCACCTCCTTCATTATTTCCTCCTCCTCCTTCAGGTCCTCCTCCTCCTCTTCCTCCTCCTTCATTCCCTCCTCCTCCCCCTCCTCCTTCAGGACCTCGTCCTCCTTCTCCCCCTCCTTCTTGTCCTCCTCCTCCACCTCCTCCTTCCCATCCTCCTCCCCCTTCCCATCCTCCTCCTCCTTCAGATCCTCGTCCTTTTTCACTTCCTCCTTCAGTCCCTCCTCTTCCTCATTCTGCTTCAGTTCCACCTCCTCATCTTCCTCCTCCTCCTCCTCCTGTGGCTTCAGTTTCTGCTCCTCCTTCTTCTCCTCCCCCTGCTTCTGCTCCTCCTCCTGTTTCATTTCCACATTTTTCTCTTCTTCCTCCTGCTTCAGGTCCTCCTTCTCATTCTCCTCCTCCTCCTTCAGTTTCTCCTCCTCTTCCTTCGGTTGTCCCTTCTCCTCCTCCTCCTTCAATACCTCATCCTGCTTCAGTTCCACCTCCTCCTGCTTCGGTTCCACCTCCTTCTCTTCTTCCTCCTGCTTTAGGTCCTTCTCCTCCTCCTCCTCCTCCTCCTCCTCCTCCTCCTTCTCCTCCTCCTCCTTCAGTTCTCTTTCCTTCTCCTCTTCCTTCTGCTCCTGTTTCTCTTCCTCCTCCTCCTCCTTCAGTTCTCTTTCCTTCTCCTCTTCCTTCTGCTCCTGTTTCTCTTCCTCCTCCTCCTCCTTCTGCTCCTCCACCTGCTTCAGTTTCTTCTCCTCCTCCTCCTTCTCGTCTTGCTCCTCCTCCTCCTCTTCTTTCTCCTCCTCCTCTTCTTTCTCCTCCTCCTCCTCTACCTCCTCCTCATTGTCCACTTTTGGCCAATCAGAAGACAGGCTAGATGATGTCAGGGCTGCAGCCTGGTCGAGCATGTGAAGGAATGCATCAATTTGATCTACGTTGATGTCATTTAGGAATATGTAATTCTCAAACTCCAGGAAGTCGGCCAACTTGTGCTCAAAGGCAGCGATGACACGAAGTGCTGAAAGAAAGAGAAAGCAAAGGAGATATCTTTTGACAATAATTTGAATGTAGAAATGAGCAGAATATCATTAACATTACCTGTATAAGTATAAATATTAGAGGCTAATAACATCATTTGAAATAAATGGAACTCTCTAGCGCTCTCTCTCTCTCTCTCATATATCTCCCTCTATTTCTCTCCAGTTTTCATGGCTGAGAATAATGCAAAGGCTCGGTTGTTGATTGATTCTGAAAAGCAATGGTGAAATATCATAACCGACAAAACACAAATACCAGGGTAGCATTTCATCAAGTGTTTTGTCAGTGATTTTAACCGACAACTGTTATAAGCTACTGAAATCCTTGCATCTGATTGGCTGAGAGCAAATTTGTCGGTAAAAATCACTGACAAAACCCTTGATGAAACGCTTCCCTGGGAAAATCATATTGGTCTTAAAGGATGAAATTTGTAGGTAACGTTAGTATTCCTAGGTGTGTTTAAAAACACATCTAGGAAACTCCCAAATTAGACGAGAGGCAAATTCCTCTTTTAATACAGTGGCTGAAATTCAAAATAAAATATTAATGCTTTTATCATTTCCTTTCTTCCAAATTTGACCACTTTTAAAGTTTTTACTCAAGAATATCAAACATGCATGTGTATCCACATAGGGATGATAGGGGGAAATAGACCCTTACAAAAATTACATACACGATTTCTGGAGGTTTTCAGTACCACCCCCCCCCCCCCCCCCCTCTCCAATTTGGGCAATGTATTTATTTTGCAGTATTCACATTCTTCACATTTTATAGGCCGGAAATTACTTACGTTCGTCACTCATGATTAAGGATTTCAAGATATCGGAAATATGCAACAAATTAGCAAAAATAGCAAGTTGTGCACGTTCTGTCATATAATAATCCAGATTTGATATGCTAGTACAGTACAAAGAAATAACTTTGTAACCTATGTTTGTAACTATGCGAAACCACGCGTGCGCAACTCCACAACTTTTTTAATGCGTCACAATCAAATTAAATTAATATAAGAGCATGCGCATTGAACTCTACATTGGGCAGGATAGTATTTGGCTTCCTGGGCCCTGTTTCATATAACTTGTTTCAATAACAAATGCCCCATTTCGATGACAGATTTGCACTCAGCCAATCAGATTTAATGATTTCAGTAGCTTCTAACAATTATTGTAACTAGTTATTGATAATAAGTTTGATGGAAAGGGGGCCTGATTTCATATTCGCTTTAGATGGTTCTATACTAGGCTTGCTGTTCTCTTCACAGAGAGAGAGAGAGAGATAAACAAAAATACTTCATTTATTTTCCCTGTCTCTCTGCCTATAGTGAACCCACTATATACACTTAAGGAATGATATTGAATTTGATTCATTTATTCGCGGTATTCAGCCAGAAAGACTGCTCTCGAGCCAGTCCGTGTATCAACGTAAACCAAATTATATAGAAATCATATCGAAGATAAACCCACAGAAAAACAATATAAAGATGACAAGCATATTAACTAAAATGAGAAGAGTAAGATTTTTTTATTAAACTTATCTCATGGTAGTACACTTATGTAATACACTTCTGTAAAAAAATCAAAACAAAACAAAGCAACACAACGCACAAAAGAATATTTAGAGTAGACTATAATTATCAAACTTTTGTGATACATTCTGTAATAGCACCTGTAATGCACAACTGTAATAAATTATATAGACTATGATAAACTTACTTCTGTAGTAAATGTATGTGATATATTTCTGTAATATTTTTTTTAAATACACTAATATGTAACAGCGTTATTGAACATCTGGTTCGAATTTCAGTGATTTTATAGTTGTTTCTATTTGAAATGACATGTTCAAACTGCTGTATTTTTGTACACTTTGTTTCATTTGTATTGCTTTTTGTTTGTCTGTTTGTTTGTTTTTGTTAATTTGCTTTTTAAGGCCTTGGATTTACAAGTAAAATTTTTCTATGTCTCCTTTGGTTAGAAAGTATGATAAAAAAAGTGATCTAAAAAAAAAAAAATAAAAATAAGTTTCTAATTTTCGAAGGGAGGCACTCTCTCTCTTCCATACGTGTTTGCCTAGCTAGAACTCTCAATAGAGGAAATTCCTTCAGATTTAAATTTAATATCATTACCCCCACATCTAACCTTTACTTTACAAAGCTCAACACTGCAGGATGTATATAACAAGAATGCTCTTTGATTCTTTGTGAAAAATATCATTCGTAAAATAAAATGCCTAAAAATGCTCCAGTCGAAAGAAGTCGTTGAGAAGAGAGATGTGCTTAAGTATATGGATGGAAATCGAACGACAGATAAAGATAAAGAGACAGCGGCAGAAAGAAACTTTCCTCTACTAAGACGGGGAGAAAGCGAGAGAGAAAGAGAGACGAAAGTGGAGAGAGAATGAGAGAGAAAGAGAGACGAAAGTGGAGACAGAGAGGGAGAGAGAGAGAAAATCAGGACACTCATAACGGTACGCACATAATTATGTTATGTGAGGGTACACTCCGCTAGTACCCCTCCCCCTCTTTATTTTTCTTTACGACCGTGCTCCGCCGCAGTCAGTGACGTCACTTGGTGCCCCTGTGAAAACGATCGCCGAGCGCGCCCACCAACCTAATTTGCATATCAAGGCAAGTCGCAATTCTGATTGGCTGTACACGTTTATTGCAGAGCCTTGTGACGTCACAGTCGTGTCGGGTAAGCATTATGGGATGTGAGTTGACTGAGTATAGCGGGGGCGAGGAAGGCCGGCTGCCTAAGAGTTGACATAAAAAATTGTTACTTGTCTTCAAAACATATTTCTCTCATCTCGTTATCTACAAATAGAGATTGTGCATGTCTACACATGACATTCTTCGAAAGGAAGAATATTGCTTACTTATTCTGCACTTTAAAATGTTGATTCCCCCTCTCTCTCTCTCTCTCTCTCTCCTCTCTCTCTCTCTCTCTCTCTCTCTCTCCCTCTCTACTAGGTTCACTCGATTTTTTTGCAAAGGACTTTAATATAATGAAGCCCTGTACATGAAAAATAAATTATCTCTTTTGTCAAGAAAATGACAGATAATTTATCTTCTCCACTTTGTTCGGTGGGCCTAAACCCAGCTGACTCGTGCACCGATTTTCTGAGTGGGACTTGTGACTCATTACATTATAATCCAAAATAATTCGTTTTTTCGTTGGTATAACATCATTAATCTTCAATGACATATATTTTAGTCTAATCTTCATGATCTTAATCCTTTCCAGTTTTTTTTTTTAAAGGTAACAACGAACATTTGTTAATGTTTATTATTATTATTATTATTATTATTATTATTATTATTATTATTATTATTATTATCATTATTATTATTATTATTATTATTATTATTATTATTATTATTATTATTATTATTATTATTATCATCATCATCATCATCATCATCATCATCATCATCATCATTATTATTATTATATTATTATTATTTGGCAAATCAATATACAAACATAATTGACAATGATATCGTGTAACAATAATTAATAACAGTTAAGACAAGAATAGATGTGTTCCTGAGCATACTCCCCCAAGCTGCCTGGAAGGGAAAAAGCAATTTTAATCACTATAGTTGAATGAAATAAAGAAACTGAAGTCAATTCACATTGTGATTTCAAAGTGAAAAACAGGCTTACATCTGAAGTGGTGGCCTTCTAGAACTTACTATCTTAATTTTGTGAATTATACGCATTGCTTTAAAAAAAAATTATTTTACAGGTTTGTCTGTGTACGTGTTGTGTTTATTTGTAAATAATGTTTGCCAAATTAGAATATCCTCAATTTCATTTGAAAATAATGGCGATATTAAGCGTCTTATTTTTAGTTAGCATTCTAGGGTAATTACTCATTACTGGCCCTGCCATATATGCTACAAATTGACAGTTTCCCCAGGCCCGTTGTTGGATTATATTCGTAAGGCCAAGTAAAATTGACTCTTGGTTTCTTTCAGGATTTTTCAGAAATTGAGGAAAGGGGCCCTGTTCCATGTTATTTGATATTTGATATTTTCCATGTACACAAAAAATTATTAGGTCAGTTTCATCACAAATTTTGTAAATTTTGTTCTATTTGCCCTTACAGATTAGAAGCTCAGAAAAAGGGGGAAATTGCGTTATAATGCTTTTTGTTACCTCATTATCTATATGTCCTCATAATTCTTATCTATTTCCTTTCAGAAAAAATATCAAATAACACAAAAAAAGGGGGGGGGACGAGACACTATAGGAATTAATTTCTGTTTCATGTTTTGACCCAATCATTGTTTATATCAGTATAATATTCCAATTTGATATATTATGTTATATGATTTGTCTCATGTTAGTCCTATTATGATTTTCGATTGCATTGTTTATATCAAATATGATATCCAGTTTGATGTAGTGTTATATAAATTGTCACATTGAATATAAGTAGCGACATTATGATTTTCAATTTCTTTACTTATATCAATATGATATTAATTTGATAATGTTATATAATTTGTCACATGTTAAACCTCAGAAATCTTATTATGATTTGCTACATTTGCTCTCTTTGTTTCCATATCATTTCTTCATGATTGTTACTTTTCTTTATACTAATGCTCTTTGTATTGTAAAACAAAATATTGATGTCAATGTCAATGAAGTTTCTTAATAAAATACCAAATACCAAATACCATAACGTCATTATTTTCGGAAAGTATGTCGTATCGGGCATTTTGGTTATAAATAATGTACATTTTGTTTACCCTATCATATTGCCGCGTAATCCTGTCAGGGTATTAGTATAAGAGCGGAAAATCTCTCTAATCAACAGATTTAGATTTGTAGGCATTCTAAAAATAAAACATCATTGGTATTGACCATTTTGATTCGTCTTTGAGTGCAGAATAGTATTCATTTTTATACCTCAAAATTGATCAAACTTTGATAACTCCATAGTCTGAGGGTATAGTACAACGTTCAAGTTTAGGTACAGGAGACTAAATGATATATCATGGATTGTAGATATATTTACAATCCATGTCTATAATGCCTGAAATGGTCTTAATCAAGTCAATTAATGACTGAAAAGAGAAATCTCACGTAATTTTGCATTTTTATATAATTGTTCTTTTTTTACATTCTCATGAGGTTAATCCGTGGTTATTTTTCGTACTTTTCCCTGCCTCTTTGTAATCAGCTTTCCCCCCGCTTTTCTCTATTTTTAATTTGATATTTTCTTCTTGTTTTTCCTCTTCCTTTTCTTCTTCTCATTTTCTTCTATTTCTTGGGTTTTCTTCAATATCACTATTATTATGATATCAGTAGTAGTATTGTTTCATTATTGTTATCATTATAGTTATTTTTCTTTATGTTGTTATTGCTTTTGTTGGTGTCATTTATTTTTCAGTATTATTTAATATCATGATCATGAATATAATTTTCATAATCAATATCATTATTATTGTAATCATTATGATTTTTCATCATTATTGGTTGGTCGATAAATCAACAGACCAAAATCAACTACACAGGAAGTTGAGAATGGAACTTTGAATCGCCTTACCCTAAGAAGTATTGGGTCAAATTTGCCCCAAATTTGGGGTAATTATGTGTCCAAGCAATTACAGTTTGAATTCTCTTCAAGCCCGGGTTTGCACATGGCAAAACCAATCCATTTTTTTCTGATTTGTTACAGTGAGGAAACCGTGCATAATATTCTCCTCTATATCATTTCTATTCTTGTCAAATTTCAAATTTTCCAGTATGAAAAAAAGCACAACAGATCACAGTTTCATAAAAATATATAATAGACCTAAATTTTTATTCAATACAGAGATTATATAACGGTAGTCAAGTACAGTCGCTTCCTAATTATGATAACGGAGAGAAAGGCCCAAGTTGATAACTTTGAACTTTCCATCAGGCCGATTCATAAATCGATTTTATAAATTTGCCTTACAATTTCCTTTTACTTGAATGTGTAGAATTTATGAGGTTTATGTTTTAGAAATGATAATTCTAAGTATCAAAATTCAATTTTTAGAAACAGTCTAAACATAATTACGCTGTGTGCTATGCATATAACGTATCGATAAGAGTAAAATGGTGCATTTTCTTCTCATCATAATGCCCTTGGTGATATTTTTCTTGGATTTGGAGTGAGGTAAAGATTGGAGGAATAAAAAAAATGACATTGCCTTATTCCTAGAGCAATGATCAGCTATGATGGCAGTACTAAAAGGAATTTTCAAAACGAAAACAGAAACAGGGCACAGACAAGAATAAACATGATAGTGAAAGTCAGAAAGAAAAGAGAGGGAAAGAGAGAGAGAGGGAGAGAGAGAGAGAGAAAGAGAGAGAGAGAGAGAGAAATCGAGACAGAGAGAGAGAGGGAGGACAAAAAAGAAAGAGGCAAAGAGAGAGAGAGAGAGAGAAAGAAAGAAGGAGGGAGAGCGAAGGAGAGCAATCGACAGGCTCAGGAGAAAGAGAGGGAGAGAGAGAGAAGGAAGAAAAAAATCCTTTGTTTGTCGAGGAAAAAATCAATCCTAACGCACCCTTAAATCACCCCTCTAAAAATACTCTTACTCCACCACATCATATTATCACATGCCACGACTCTCCTCCACTCCCACCTAATTTGCATACAACCATTTTGGGAGAGCGTTTCTAATGGCGTATGACGTCACTCCTGTAAACGCACCCCACCCCCATGTTCTTAAAACTTGTATGAGAAGAAAAGAATTGATATCGTGATACCCCCCCCCCCCCCTCCCCCCACGTACCTCCCCTCTCCCTTTTCTCCCCCGTTCCGGAATTTTCACAATTATTCAATTACCTTAAACGAGTGAGTTGAAACAAAACAGGGAATACCGGAGGATAACCTACCCAAGTGCTCTGCAAGCGGATGCTCGATATTATATTCCATATATAGCGCGCACGGACGCACACGCGTTCGTAAACAAATTTAATGGGCACGTCCACCGCAAATAAAGGGGGAGAGAGAAAACGCGCGTGCATAGGGCTATCCGAATATCCGACAATGTGGAAGCTCACACAACGCACACACACTTCTGATACACAAAAGACTATTGGCAATATAGATTTTACGAGATGAAAGTAGAAACGGACGAATAAGAACAAAAACAAAAACAAAAACAAAAATAAAAACAATAATTTAAAGAAAAATATAGAAGAAAAGGGGGAGAGAGAATGAAGAGAAGAAGACAAAGATGGGGAAAAAGAAGAATTCAGAGGAAACTGTTTCTTCTCAGTGATTATTTCTTCGCTTCTCCCTTCTCTTCCTTTCTTCCCCTTTCTTATTCATTTTTTCTTCATCCTCCGTTTCAATTGTGGGGGGGGGGGGGGGGGGGTGGGGGAGGGGTAAGACTCTTACACATCTCCATGCAGAATCACCAGAGGGGAAATATATAACAGATCAAAAATGAAACTAAAAGAGAACAATAATTAATATGCATATTGATGAGAAACTTTCTTTCCCATGAGATATATCATATTCGATGATTTTATTTGTCATTGTGTTTTGATTCAATAACTGTCAATATTTAAATATTATGCTTGTCTTTCCCCTTTCGGTTTTGAAATTGATGATGATTCAAACCCTGATCTTATATTAATAAATTGCTTTGATTAAAACTTACTTTATTTATTACTTTCAAAACACGATATAGATACACAGCCTTTCCGGTGTGACTTGGCTTTTCCTTTTACAAGCCTGAAAGGAGCACATATGTTATTCAATTGAATTTTTATTCCATTCAATATCAAAGAAGCATGTGGAGACTACACCTCACAAAAACTTCCCAGACCTTGTAGGGAAATATTTTGACCTATGCAGGGACGGCGATCTATAGGGCACTAGCGAATTGAGGGGGAGGGGCACATCTGGCCAGTGCTCCCAGTTTTCAAACTCAAGTGGCATACTCAAAGATTGTCACTTTTTGAGATGATGACTCTCTTCTCTCTCTCTCTCTCTCTCTCTCTCTCTCTCTCTCTCTCTCTCTTTGGGGGTGCTTGTTTTCTTGCTTGTCAGAGAATTCTAGAGTAAAATAAATGTAGACTATTTTGCCCCTTCCTTTACAAAATCCTGGATTTAGAATGTGGAAAAAAATAAACAATGCAAAGTTTCGCGGTTAAAAGCAAGGAAAGGTGCTCGAATGCAGCTGCTACCCAGAACTTCTGTTAACCGTATAGATTTAGCAGATTTCATAGGCAGCTCTAGATTCATTATGTGATACAACGGCTCGAGAATACAAATTTCCAATAGAACCTGTACGAAATGCAGAGGCAGAAATTCAAGGGGGAATAGGGCGCCTCTCCGTTAGAGGAGGGGGGGGGGGGAATTCCCCCCGACAAAAATTAATTTCAATTTCAGTTTCAGTTTCAGTTTCAGTTTCAGTTTCAGTTTCAGTTTATTGTTTCATATTTCACATTGACAGTGCTTAAACAATATAATATGATACAAACAATATAAGTGGTACAAGCGAACATGAAATGCATTGTCAAAGAAAATAAAAGAAGGTGAGTATACCTCACCTATAATACGTGTGCATGAAGTATTAATTGAAAAGACTGGGCTTAACATTCAAAGTGAATATAAAATATGGAGGAGCCTAAGGAGATTTTTTGTTTGTTTGTTTGTTTTTTTTTGTTATTGTTTTTTTTTAATTGTTTTTGCATGTTCTGATGATTCTGTAATCCTATTATATTGATCAATGAAAACTTAATGAAAAAAAAAAGAAGAAGAAAGAAAGCTACGCTTGTGAGTTATAGGCTCCATGCAAAGAGTAATAAGATTTATAATAGTCTTTAAAAAAAAATAGTGGGAACGAGCAATGCATGACACAGCAGTGGCGGATCCAGGGGGGGGGGCGTGGGCCCGGGCCCCCTCCCCTGGAACCATAAAAGGGCCCCAAAATGCTGAGGACCTTTTTCTTTTTCTTTTATTTTTTTTGCTTGTCAGAGATTTTTGGAGTTAAAAAGGGGCCCTAAAGTGCTGAGGACCCCCCCCCCCATTTTTTTTTTTTTTTTGCTTGTCAGAATTTTTTTTTAAATATTGAGCCCCCTCCCTCAAGAAATCCTGGATCCGCCACTGTGACACAGCATAAGTAAAATTATCGTATATCGTAGTAATGGAATTAGCAAAAATAAATAAAAAGGCGTCAAAATTTGTCTAAATAATGATTTATTGCTGGCTAGCCCCTCCCCCCAAAAAAAAACACAAACAAAACAAAAACAGAAATTGAATTGTAGGTTTAGTTTTTCAGTCTGCGTTACACCATGCAATCTTTCAATTCAGTTTCTCCCCCATGAAAAAGTATTGCTGATACTTCACTAAAACACAGAAATTTTAGTGAACATCAAAATCAGACTTTGATTGTCTGATTTGTCCGTGTGATGAAAAAGTGCTCCAACATGAAAAACTATTCAAAATGAAATCATTACTTATTCGTCTGGGATGGCGGGGGGGGGGGGGGCCGGGATACCCTTTTCTGTTTTTTCCCCCAGTTTATTCTGTTAGAGTTTATAAGCAGTGGCCGTAGTCAAGATTTTGTTCCCCTTATGGGGTTGCCGGGTACAAAGGGGGCCCTCGCTTTCTTGCTGGGCGGCATAGTGCTTGATTTTCTGTACCAATATGCATGAGAGTGTATTTTTTTAGGGGGTGGGCTTATTCAGTATTTTGCATAATGGTGCAACTGAAGGCAAGTACAGCCAGAAATTATGAGGAGGCACCAATAGCCACCCGCGGATATAGAAAAACAGAAAAGGCTTCTTTTTCTTCATCTTCTTTTTCTTCCTCCTCCTCCTCCTCCTCCTCCTCCTCTTCTTCTTCTTCTTCTTCTTCTTCTTCTTCTTCTTCTTCTTCTTCTTCTTCTTCTTCTTCTTCTTCTTCTTCTTCTTCTTCTTCTTCTTCTTCTTCTTCTTCTTCTTCTTCTTCTTCTTCTTCTTCTTCTTCTTCTTCTAGTTCTTCTTTCTTCTTCTTCTTCTTCTTCTTCTTCTTCTTCTTCTCCTTCTCCTTTTCTTCTCCTTCTTCTTCTTCTCTGCTTCTTCTTCTTCTTCATTCTTCTTCTTTTTAAATGAATTTTATTGCTGGTAAACGAAGCATTCTAAAGAAAGGGAAAATTGAATTGAATTTAGGATATTTTCTTGTTCGAGACTTACAAGACAAACCTTATAAGGTGACCGGCTGATTAGGGCTAAATACAAAAATTACTTTCTTGAATAGGCCAGAACTCCAGCGAGAAATAGATGATGACGGTCTCTATATAGGAAGGAATCTAAGCTTTAGTCAATTACTGAATAAAATTTTGAAATTGTTTGGCCACCGACCCTCCCCCCCCCCCCCCAACTTTCCCGGAGATTAGAGAGAATGAGTCTCATTAGAGAGGGTTATTTTTTCTTCTTCGTCGTCTTCTTTTATACATAAGAGAAAAAGTAGACCAAAAGGGTTGGGGTAATAACCAAAAAAAAAAAAAAAAAGGTCTGAGAAATATATGTTGCTTATTACTTTTTTTGCTGCATTTGAATGAATAATAGTGATATATTGAATGAAGGATATTTTTTTCCATTGTTTACTTTTCTTTTCTACGACGACCCCTCAATGTGCGTGTGTGCGCGCGCTGTTATTTGTTCCAAGAATACGGGTGTCTACTGTACGACGCGATTCGGTTTTGGTTTGTAAGCGGAATATGCTACAGCCATTTTGCGTTGTGAAGAGGCGAAAAAAGAAGAGGAAAAACTGTATTGCTGTTGTGTACCGCGCCATCCTTCGAACGAAAGAAGCACAGTCGGCCGTACGTTCACTACCATTACCACAGCATAATCATCGTTAGCTGCTATTTGAATTCATGATGGTACCTTTTAGGAGGTAAATATTCACTCTGTTACGGAATTTTTGTATTTTCATGGGGTAATAGGCATACTTTGAGCGTCTTTTGGGGGAGGTGCGTTAACACTTTTCGGGGTAGCGTAGTCTCCGTTTGTGTACGCATAGAGATAGACATTACGTGGAAACGTATGTAGACTAAGATTTCTATGTTGAATGAATGAGTATTGAGGTACGGCGCTATATTTGAACATTGTTTTGATACCGGTGTATATTTTGCGAAGTCTGTCGAATTTTCTATCCATGTACGTATTATCTGTTTAATATAGTTTAATTTAAGTTGAAATTTGAAGCAAATCAGGCCCAAATTCACTCGGTTTCAGTCAAATCAGAGATTTAGTTTTATTGAAGATAATTTGGACCATTCCATTGTCATGACAGAAATAGGGGCGAAGAACACTGTCCTTAATTCAGGCTTGACAAAATCTTTGAAGAAAATAATTGCCAAGTACAATTACTGATGATTTATTAAATGTTAAGGTTGCATTGGTTTTTATTATATATTTTAAATTATGAAACTACAATTTATATATGTTTAAGTGTAATTTTATTTTATGTTATTTCCTTTGTATGTAATTCCCATATAACTCACCCCTAAAATTCTAATGGCTGTGCCCAATCAATTAGATTTCCAACATGGCGTGAGGGTACTGATGTAAATCCTTTGTTGGTTAACTTTGTACTGCCTGGTTAGTCTCCTATATTCTTTACAGTGTCAAGTCGAACATATTCTGGTGAATACAAGTAACTGGTCTTGTTATCAGGTTACATTGGTGTGTGAAGAAATATGTCTGTCATTAAGTGTCGACAAATGAATATAGACATAAGATTAAGAAAGAAAACAATTTCAAAACTTGCATTGGGGGGGGGGGAAGAAAAGGCAATATCAAGCAAGATTTTATAAATTGAGATTATAATCACATCAATATGAAGGCCAATTTTAAATTGATTTCTATTTTGTTGCCTCTCCTTCATTTCTGTTTTGTTGCCTACATTTTTTATATATTTTAACTTTTATAAAATATGAATAATATGATAAGGCCAAATGAAATAAAATAGTTTCTTCTCCCCTTCTTCCTTTTTTCAGCCCACCTCCTTTTTATATATTATTTAATATTCTTGTTTTGAAATGAAATAAAAAAAGAATTGGAGAACGTATCGGCAGTGAGGTAACAAAAATCACTCATCAGATGCACTTTCACCATGTTTAGAGCCTCTGTATTGCATGTGCAAATGAAGTGGAGAAAATTAATGTTGAAAGTGACCAATATACATGTATGTACAGTACATGTATGATGGGGGGACCTAAAGCTATTCACTTTGTTTCCAGGGGCTAAAAAGTCATTTTTTCGAGGATTTAATGCGAATTTGTTTCTACATACATGTACATGTACACATACTCTGAAATTAAATCCCTGAGAAAATTACAATGTCAGAGAAATATCAATAACATTAATTTACAAGTCAATGTCGATACCCATGTCGAATTTGTTCGACAAAATGAAAGGGTCCTAAAGCTACACATAATAAATGAATGTAAATCTTAATTTTGAAGCTGACTGATGTGAATTTCACCCCGATTTCCAAATAATAATAATATCACAAAAAAATAAAGGAAAATTACTCATTCTTTTTGGCGAACGTAAATGATAATCTCGTTGCTCAGTCACACCAAAAGTTTAGCGCAGCTTTAGGACCTGGGTGCCTCACCCTATTAAAGAGGGTTTGGGGGTAATCCCCCATACAAAATTTTAAAAAACCCAAAGTGCCAAAATTTGTATAAATGATGATTTATTACTACTTAACCAAATCGCGAGAAAAGGAAAGATGTGGTCATTAAGATCAGACTTTGATATGACTGATTTGCCACAGGTGTGATAAAGAAGCACTCCAAAATGAAACATTCCAAACTATACAACATGAAAATTTTCTTATTTTCTTATTTTATTTTGACAGGGTTTTATTTTTGACAGGGTAGCCCTTTCAGTTGAAACTGATCTACCAAAGGGCCCTGTATCAACAAAAATTCAAAAAACATGAAAATATAACATAAGAAAACAAGGCTATTTTGAGGGCTCTGAATTCTTTTTTCAATAGTTCTGGGTGTAATCTTCCAGAGCTCCAAATATATTTTGAGCCATTTGAGTTTTCAGTATCCTTGGCAAGTTTATGTGATGTACATGTAAACTTATTTGAGATGCTGCATTTACAATAATAGTCCATAGGTGATCATTCATTGAGGGTAAGCTGTAAAGTGTATCTACATGTATTGAAACACAGTGTTTCCTGTCTTACTGTCCTATCAATCACAAATTTACAGTTTTATGTTCAGAGTTGCAATTGATGTCAATCTCCCATGAAGTTGCAATCAATTAATGCAATCATTTAATGCATTTAATCGCAACTCTTTATAAGACAGACTTAGAACACATAATTTCAATTTAAAGACAAAGTTGAGTTCTAATCATGTGATTACATTGTGAAAGAAACTATCTCAAAGAAACTATCTCAAAGCAGTTGGGAAAGGTTGATCATCTTTGCATAAGAATTGGTGTATACTGTGAGGTTTTGGAAATGGAATTATCAAAATGATAAGAAATTTACCCAGTCTCGTTGAAAAAGCACATGCTCTAAACACAGAAATGGGTATATGGGACTGCACACACACATGTGGCATGAATGTTCAGCCCGAATGCTTCGCCATGTCCCCTCCCTCATATTTCGAATTTGAGTCTGAGCAATTCTTTTCAGGGAACATTTCATTTCTATGATGTACTTCCAAACTGATAAAACAGGAATGAGAAAGCTGACAAATTATATTTCACCTTTCCCAGAACTCAACCTTTTCTTTAAGACCATGGATATTTTCAATGACCATTCTTCAGCAATTACTGTGTTGGACTTACCTGTGTCTTTTATTGTTCTCATTCCAGGTGATAAATGCCTATTCAGCAAAGATGAGCAGTCAAGCAGACGACAAAATGGAGGTGGACTCCAAAGAAGAGAAGGAGAAAGAAAAGCAGAAAGATGAGAGTGAAGGTGAAGTTGATAATGAGAATGAGGATGAGGATGATGATGAGGAGGGTACTCCTAAGAGGCGGTCATCAATGACGTTAGCGGAAAAACGACTGAGTCGACTTAGCTCTGGCATGGAGATGAGAGGCATGATGACAGAGTCTTATCCGTGCAAAGAGTGCAAGGCCTCTTTTTCCCGCAAGAGCAAGCTTGACTATCACATTGCCAACACTCACCCTAAGGAGGTGCCTGTTCCTAGTGAGGAAAAAAGTCCCAGTAAGAGGGGTCGTAAACCTAAAACTCCCAAGAAAAACGAAAAAGCAGAAAAGCCATCTAAAGCCGCGACTCCAGAGGTCAAGGAGAAGAAAGCAGAATCTGGGCATCAGGCGGAAGTGCAGAGAGCGATACAGAAACAATTGCTACAACAACAGCAGCAACATCAGATGCTGCAACAGCAGCATCAGCAGCAGCTGCAACAGCTACAAGAAGAGCAACAGCAGCAGCAGCAGCAACAGCCTCAGGCTATTATGTTTCAAAACAAACAACAATCAAAGTTGCCAAAGGTGACCAACATCAGTAATGAAAAGGTCAAGTACAATTGGGGGTATTATTGCACGGCATGTGATATGTACTTTGCTAACATGTTTGCTCAGCAGTTCCATTGTCTTCATGGGCAGGCAAAGTTCCGGTGCGAGGCCTGCTGTATTTGCTTCAAGCTGCGCAAGAACTTCATGAGCCACGTTCAAATGGTGCATGGTGTTGACATTCCGGAGGAGGTTTTAGCGAGGATGAGACCCCGCTCGGAGATACGTGCAAAGCAGGAAGCTGATGCTGAGAAAAATGGACAAAAGAAACAAGAATCAGAAACAGTGGACCTTACAAAAGATGATGATAGCAGTTTAAATGAAAAAGACTCTACAAAGAAAAAACCTGAATCAGAAGCAGATAAATTGAAAAGTGATGAGAGTGAAGGTGCCAGTAGCGAAACAAAACAAAATGAATCAGGAAAGCATGCTAACGAAAATGGTGAGAATGAACCGGTGAAAACAGATGCATTAGCTAATGAACATTCCAATGTAGAGCAAGCTAAGGACAAGGACAGCAAAGAAGAGAGTGCAAAATCAAAGGAAAATAAAAGTGAAGAACCCGAAATCATTTGCATCTCTGACGATTCTCCTGCAAAAAAGAGTAAGGTCCTTCAGCCTAAAGCGGTAATGGATGTGAAACAGACGGAGAGTGGTGGTAACAGTAGTGCTGATGAAAGTGATAAAAAGGAAGAAGGTCGTGTCTACCTGACAACAGTTCGCATGGGTAACACCTATGTGACTCTTCCGTCGGGAGAGAAGTGGATGATAGAATGCCTGAGATGCCATCAGGCCTTCTTCAAGATGGAGGATGCATCGGTACACATGAAGCAACGTCCTGGCTCTCATTTCAGTTGTCCACACTGTCATTACAGTTCAACGCTGTTCAGCCAGTGCGACTATGAGATCCATCGGCTACGGACGCACAGCTTTCCCTGTGCCCAGTGCAGGCAGTCCTTCATTCTCGAATGTCAGAGGGACATGCACGAGCAGAAGATCCACAACTACTTCCGGCAGTTGATGCGTCGGAAGACTCCTACAGGCACATCCAGCAAGACAACTCCACCTGGTGCACAATCCAAGTCAGCAGCCGGAACGAACAGTGGTACCAGCAATCGCACTCTTGTTGTTACTAACCAAGGAGGTTCTTCTGCAAGCAAATCTGTCAGCAAATCTGTCATTAATCGAGATGGATACCCTGTTGTGAGGACACAAAGGACACCTTATGTTTGCCTTATGTGTGACCGTGATTGCTATACAAGAGATGCCTTGGAACACCATAAAAAGACATTTCATTCGGCAGTGTACCGCCCCAGCAACAAAATCACTCACCCAATCTCCAAGAGCTCAATAACCTACAAGACACATCGCTACCCCGCTTCTGGAATAGGCAGGAGTTCTAATGCTCCTGTCAGCAAGATTCTACAAGAGATGAGGCAAGGGCCAGACTACAAGTCATCAAATCGCACGATAGCAGCCTTGCAAGATCCCTACCTTGAGCCAAGCAAGATTCCTCATGCCTACATCTCAAGGATCAAGGTGGACCTACCAGATGCCAACAAACTTGTGGATACCATCAGGAATGAACTGTTGAAAGGACCCTCAAACTTTTCAATGCCCAACTACGCCAAGCCGTCTAAGTTCAACAAGGACATGGTGACGAATCCAGCAGTTGTGAAGCTTTCCAGGGAAGTCGCGTACAAGCTTTACTTTGATCTCCAAGGCCCTTGCAATGAGTCGGACAAGATGAACTACAAGGAAGCTGACAAGATACTCTATAAGATCCCCATGGGGTGTCATAGCCAAAAGCTGAAGGATGTACCTCTGTTCCCCACCCTTGACGACCTCATATTCCGGACTCAGAACTATACTGTTCCACCTCTAAACACGATAGCCCCTGTAGAGCTATTTGCAGGCTTCAAAGGAGACTTGTCTATGAAGGACTCCGTCAACTTCTCTCAGGAGCTAGACAACTGCATGTTTGGTTGCTTCACAAAGACAATGCGTGCCTTGACTATGATTTACAGCAGCCGAAGAGTTGCTGTCAGCGAAGGTTTTTGGCGTCTCCAGACAAAGGCCCTCATTGCCATTCTCAAGGAAGTGGAGGAACAACGCAAGAAGGAGATCGGGGAGAGGGCAAAGGCAGCATCGGTAGCTGCCAGAGCTGCTGCAGCTGCAGCTGCAAGCGCGCGCCCGTTGAAAGTCAGAGAATATCCTCAAGCAGAGACATCAGGGTCATATGGCCAGCTTCCTAATGGCAATTCTGAACAACCTCCAGAAGGTCAACCCATGATTCAGCTAATGGGCAACCAAGCCACTGCAGGAGCTGCCACTGCTGCCTCCAGTGCAGGAGTTCCAGAGGCTATTACCATCCCGGCAGACTCACCCACGAAGGCCCTTTCGCAATCCACTTCTCCTGATGGCACCAATTCCACAGTGCTCCCTGATAATACCCAAGCAGAGTCTAGCAAGGTGAGATTATGTTACTTCTTGTATCCAGGGCTCTACACTAAACTTTTCCTACAGGGTGTCAGGATTGAAATTTTCATGGTCTCTGTGCATGCATTTCCTGTTCAAAATTCTAAACTTTGGGATTTGGAGTTCAAATTTTGAGGTTCATGTGCACCAGATCCTTATTAGTGTTGAGCCCTGCTGAATCTCAAATTTAGTGAGATATAGTATATTTAAAAATTTAATGATAATAATAATAAATAATAATAATGAAGCAAGTTCCAGTAAACAATCAATAACCACCTATTTGAAATAGAAAAAAAAAGAAGATCTTGCATGGTGGCTCTGAATCTGTTTCTTGAAGACTATATTTGCAGCCTTTCAGGTACTATACAACATTTTTCATACAACCTCATACAATATTCCAGTCAGTGCTTAAAAGGTAGAGAGACATGATCATAGCATAGGGAATATTGGCTTTGTTGGTTCTTTGTTACAAAAGTTGGTAATCTTTGCTTAATTTCTTTTAGGCTTGAGCACTTTTGCTCAGAATCTTTTTATCAAGTAACACAGATTTGTTTAAATTGTCATCATTGTTATGACAATATCAGTCAAGTCCTCTTTTATTTCATTTCAAAGAGTCCCTTTGAAAATCAATTCATGCTGACTTGTGCTCCCCTTTCAAACTGTGTGTAATGATAATAGTAATTCATTTACTTTGTTCAAAGGCCTCATCTACCTCAAATGACAAATCACAAATACCTACTCTCCAGTCTCTGGCAAAGAGGGCAGCAGACAGCAAAGACGGAAAACAGGAAGAAGAAAAGATGGAAGTGGAAAAGAAGGAAGAGGAGGGAGAGGAGCCCAAGAAGAAGAAGAGGAAGACAGAGAATGACCAGGATGAAGACAAGATATTGGTCAATGGCTGTACATCACCCCCTCCTAGCGATGGCAGCGGACCAGCCCTGAATGGGACACAGAATGGACCTTCAGAGGGAGGGAGTCCAGCTAATGGCACATCTTCCTCTGGTATGTACATGTAGCCAAGCACAAACTAAGCTTTTTCCTATCAATTTCAATTGTAATTATGCAAGTTGAAAAATCATGAATGTTTATTTATGTCTCAAGTTGGAGTTGAAACTGTGAGCAACAAAATCACATGAACAGCCTTCTGGTAAATGTTTACCGTAACACCAGAAACTGTTATTTTTACGGCAACAAACCTTCACAATTGCAAACATAGAGGTCCGAATTCACAAAAGAGGTTTATCTTAAACTATGGTCTAAACCATGGTTTAAACCTATGCCGTGTACTAAAATAATCGTAAATAAGCGTATTTAACTCTAAAAGGACGGGGGGGGGGGGGGGGGGGAAACCACACACCCCCCCCAGATGTTTCTTGCGATATGTCCGCAATGCGCAAAGCAGTCGCGCGGCTTTTCAGGACTTTTTTCTTTCGAATCTCACGCATCTTTTGAAACCAAATTCACGATGTCCGGGCATACGGTTCCGAAGTTGCGCAACATTTCGTACTTGCACATCAGACCAAAAATTGCTCAAAAACGTGATTTCATGTACAATTTCAATACAAAATATGTTTTCAGGGACAATTTTAAGAAATCTACGAATATGTTTACCTTTACTGATTAAAAATTAATTTATTTTATGCTGTTTATGATCGCACAAGTGTCCCCGACAAATTTCATCCAAAAAAAACAAAAGTTAAAAAAAAACAAAATACATAAGAAATTTAAAATACAATAAGATACATAAGAAATCAATGAAGAATAATTGAAGAAATTCAATAATTTGACACCAAATCTGAATTATTGCAACAGGAATTCAATAAAAAATCATATTAAATGAAAGAATATAAATGTCTTCTACTGGAGAATGAATTAAGGCATAACATTTTAGCTCTGAGCTAGAATAAAAGTGAAATTCAAGTCAATTTTTGAAGTGTCTAACCAACTTTTATGTAGCAGAATTTATGTACATTAAGTGCTAGCATTTTATAAGAGCAGATTAAGGTGAAAATTTATGCTTCAATCATCATCACCTCCCTGATCATAGCGATCTGAGGTCCGGTTTCTCAGGCTTCACTTTTTTTGCGGCGCAAATTAGTGCAGTCGTTAATCAAATGGGAATATTTTCGCGAGCTGTGAAATTAGCATCCAAACATCAACTCGCAAAATACGCGAAAAATTACGGCTTTTACATACAGTACGTGAAAGTGAAAGGTCAAGCACATGTCATGAAATTGAAAACAATACCACAAACAAATAATTCTAAACGTTTGAAAAAAATCTTATTTATTTTATTATTTAATGTGGACCTCCAGAATTGAGTGTGGTCCACCAAAAATGAAAATAAGTCAAATTTGGAGGACCAACTGGACCACCAAAATTTTCAGTTAGTTTCGAGCCCTGCGATAATCATGTGGAAAGTTGTCAGCCTGTTCAAAATATCTCGAAAATAATCCTATTTAATTGCTCAGTAAGGAGAATGTTCAATCTCTCTGTAAGTTTGTAGCTTACTTGCTAGATATTATCCCATGGGGGCTGCCATTTTGAAAAACTGTGATACATGTCCATGTACCTGTACATAATGGATATGGTGTTGCATAATGAATAGCAATTGTACAACCAAAGCCACCAATGCAAAATGGCAGCCATCTTGGTACCCCAACATCGTGCACAGGTGATATCTACATATACATGTACATGTTGGAGCAATTGTATGTACAATCACTTCTTTGAATAATTGACAAACCTTTGTCTGACCAAGCAACAACTTGTGCATACCAAATCTTGCTTAACAAAAGAAACTGCCTTACCTATGAAATCGCTGAACCAAATATCTTGACACAATAGACCGGTTCTGTAATATATTCAAATTTATGCACATTTATTCTCTGAGCGCCTAGTGACGAGGTATTCTGTTAACCTGCTTTTTATAAATGAGCCTCAATGCTTGGAATCCAGTTTGCATACATTACTTGTTGCTATGTCCGGCAAGCTTCGGGCAAGCTTTCTGGTTGTCAAGAACAACCTTTGTTTGAAAGGTATGTATGAAATTTGAATACATTACCGAACCGGTCTATTAGGTAATATGAGAGGATAAAAATCCTCTCATTTGAATGTACATGTACATGACTACAAAAATGGTTATTATGATGAAATCCAGTGTCATGCATTCCACAGGTGATCATGAGTGTCATCATAGCTAGTATATAGGTCAGTGGATAATCTCACAAATAGCACTGCTCTGTCATTACTTTGTAAAGAAAGTGGCAGTCCCCATGGGATAATGTATAGCAAGGAAACTGCAACTTTTTGAGATATTGTTCTTCTGAAATAATCAAATAGGAGTAATTTCAAGATATTTTTAACAGGCTGACAATAACCTACATGATTATCGGCTAATGTTTGTTGCCTTTCGTTCCCCTTTAAGCACATTATTATCCTCCCATTGGACATGAGGACATGCACGCACTATGCTTATTGAGGTTTAAGCCATGGTTTAGATAAACTTCTTTCGTAAATTTGGGCGTAAGTGTTTTGAAAGTTGTGATTTTTTAAAAATTTCATGGCAGGAAACATTTGTGAACCTGACGGGCTCACAGAAGGTTCACAAAAGTTTCCAGTTTTACTGTATTTTGGTGTTCTGAACCAATCCCATAATTATTCACTATTCATCACTCAGCCACTTACCTTTCTATCATAGTTATGGATATTGAATTCCCTTAACTCATAGCCCGCTATTGTCGACCACTGTCACTTCCGGGTTCTCGCTTCTGTCGACGATCGTCGACAGAAATCACGTATAAAAGATATAGCCTTTGAAATAATCCAGCAGCCATGGGTTTCATAATGCACAGGGCAAAGAGTTAAAGGTCATGTAAAGTTTTGGTAAGCCCTCAAAAACTTTTCGTCAGATTTCTTCAATTTTTGTTGATAAATAGCAAGATACTAGCAATACTAAGACACTGTGAAGATTTCGCCTCCTAAAGTTTAATATTAAACAAATAAGAGGCAAAAACTAATTTATGTGCCGGGACAGGCACGTAAAATCCCAACAAAGGCAGCATGTGCTATACACTGTAAACACGGTGTAAAACCAATTATGAGTCGCTACACACAGTGCACACACGCTGTCTCTATGCGAAGCCCCAAGATTGCTGTGCGGGGAGCCGTCGGAGTGGAAGGGTCCTAGCATAATGGCAGTGATCAAGCATTCCTTACAGATATTTACACTGAAATTCACCAGAAATCATAGATGAAATACCAAATGATCTCTTCCAGACATCTTTTGATACAGGGAGAACAACTTGAGACTATATTTGACATGTTTCTTTCCAATTTCCTCTTTGCTACCAATACTGTACATGAGCTTTAAAGGGATTGATTAACTTTGTGAAAAATTGTGAAATCAGCTCAAATGCTAATGAATTGTGTACAATCCTCTAACTAAATATATAATTAAGGATATGTGAAAGTATGAGAGAAAATGGAACCTGTTTACTATCCTTAAAAAGAGAAAAAAGCTAGCTAGGCGAATGGTATCGCGATCGATCGCTAGCGCAAGTCGCTCGGCTTCTTCACTGGGCTGCACTCACAAAAACCGAGCACCAGCGCTTGGTGATTTCAGAGCGAGTTTCCAGCCCGTGAAGAAATAGGGATTCGTTCATTGTACATCATTCTGTGATAGAACCGTAAGAGTTTTTAGGGTTCGGTGGTACTCTATTCCGACATCAATGTTCAGTCGTAAATATCTTGATATGTAAACGAGCGATCAGCTTATAAAACTCGGGCGATTCCTGTCTGACCTAAAGGTTTGCAATTATGATTACAGCATTAGCTGGAACAGTGAATTTTTTTTTCAATCCTGCGCAAAGTTAATCAATCCCTTTAAGAATATTCTTTTCAGTCATCGGAACACAGGATTCTATAAGGGCTAGAAGGCATCTAAAAGACAAGAAGGATTGTTTTGCATTCTAATTTCCGAGAAGTTCCTTTATTGTTTTTAGCAAGATCTGTAGGTGATCAAATGAATGCCTTTTACATGTACATGTACATGTACTGGTCGCATGACTGTTTCATTTTTTAAATTTTTTTTTACTTCTATTGAAAAACCAGGAAAAAGATTTTCATCATAAAGTTAAAACTAACCTTAATTGGAACTAAATTTAAACAGTGATTGAAGACTAAGCATACATGTACATGTACATGTCAGGGTAGGAAGAGCGAGCCTAAATCTCTGCTTTGCCATGATATGTAGGTGGGAAATAAAATTTGTCCTGGATCAAATGCATCTTTGATACCAAATGTACAAAATTTCAACCATGGGTTACAGTATAGCATCAAAAACACTGCTCTGTGAAGCCATTTACCAGGCTTCATTTGCAGTCACCGTTAGTCCATGGCAGAGATCTAGGGGAGAGTTACATCCCCCTTCCCCCTTTGATATATGAGAATAACCAATATTTGAATACCTAGTACTAGTAAAATCGCTGAATTGTAATTTTTCAGAATTCATGCTTTTTCTTGCAATGAATATCGATGTGAATGAACAATCCTTAATTTATCAACATTAGACTTCTATGCCATTGTACTAATGCCTAGTGCTAAGTTATAATTGGACCCTGAGCCTTATCATTCTTTGGTTTTGCAGTATAATTATTTTTAGGATATTTTTTTCTTTGTATTCTAGATTTCTCTTGATTTCTCTTGCCTTGGTTTTTGGTCTACCAGCTTCAGGGCCTCGTAACACAAAGCTTAGCAATCAATCAATCATACGATTGATATTTTGAAATCAATTGCATATACAATGACATAGTGATCAGTCGTAAAATAGCAGTCAATTGGTAACTTATTTTTAATTTTCCTGGGCCCAGGACATGTGAATGAGCATTTCAGTTCTCGCTAGCTTCAGTTTTGGGAATGTGGCTTTATTGTTGAACTGAATCCAAGTAGAGAGAGAGAGAGAAAGAAAGAGAGAGAGAAAGAGAACATTCACATTCACATGGACTTCATTTGTCTTAATACAGACCAAACATCTTAAGAACTTTATGTAATTTCAATATCAAAAACTCACTGTACCTAGCATAAATGAGTACATTTGATTTTCTTTTTTCTTTTATTTTAGAATCCAAAGTCACCCAGTCGTCTGTTGCAGATGCTCCTCTGAAGAGTTCCAAGCTGAGTGGCTCTGAGGGAACTAGCACAGCACCAACTGACCCAGTCAACAACTTACCCAATGGCACTCTTCACACCCATCTCAACGGAGGTTCCATCCGTATCCCTGTAAATGGCACTGCTATGCAGGCTCCACTAAATGGTGGGTCTATTAAGACTCCACTGAATGGAGGTACAGTTCACACCCTGCTCAATGGCAGCAGCACCATCAGTGCTCCTATCAACGGTGGTACAACACCACTTGTTGGTGGGAATGGGGTCCTCAACCTGAGCCTAAGCAACAGGGTTGGTCTCCTGAATGGCATACCTGTTCAGATTGGCATCAAGACGCCTGGAAATATGGGTGGGAACAGCCTAGGAAATGGGGTCATTCAGTTGGGTAAAGGACTCAGTGGCACATACACTGGAGGTACGATAGGAACAGGAATTGGGGGCATCAGGGGTGTAGGCAATGGCTTTGTTGGTGGAGGTGGTCGTGGCGGAGGTGGGGGCAATGGTGTAGTTCTTACAGTCCCCCCTAACAATGTCCAACTGATGCCCGTGCCAAAGCTGGCTTATTCTGTAGGTGCTGTATCGGCTGTGGCATCTGTCCAAAACATTCCTTCTTTCCAGGGGCCCATTACATTTGCAGTGCGCAACAATGCCCTTTCCACTCCTGTACTCTCCAAACCAATCCTCCCCAATCCTGCTACACTCACCATCCCTTCTGTTACCAATCCTACCATTACTAAACCAGCTCAGGTTAAATCTAACGTAACCAAACCTGCCATTACCAGACTTGGTAATGGAGTCATCCCAGAGAAGATTTCAGAGTTCATCCGCCGTAACTTCATCAACATCAAACCCAAGCAGTCTGCAACCAAGTTAGTCCCGATCAAGGTTGAAGCCCTTCCCTTGCTCAAGGTCAATACTGCATCGAAACTTGCAACCGATCCGAAAGTGGAGGAACTGATCAAGGTTTGCAAATTGACATCACCAAGTGGACAGTCAAACATTGGTGCAAAGAAGGAAGGCAAGGAGGATGAGTTTGTTTTGACGAGAGTTTTGCAGTCCCTGGCCGTCATCAAACAGCTGCAGAGCAGTAAGTTCTTACCAGAAGAACTCTGCAAGAAGATCACCCCTCTGTGCGAGAAGATCGTCCTGTCCTCAACGACCATGGAGGACAAGGAAGATTTGTCAAGGAAGGTGGATGCCATCCTGAAGGCAGAGGCAAAGGATGCTTTGAAGCTCTTCAACGAGACAACAGACCTCAATGACAATAACAATTCGCAATCCAACTCTGAAGATGGAGAGAGTGGGGACGCCAAAGCAATCGACCAGTTCTTACACAGCCTGGCCAAGCGTATTAAATACATCCAATCACGGCTGAACGCTCGAAGCATCGACCCCATCAGCATGGCTGAGATTGTTCCTCTGTGCCAAGACATCTGTGATCCTAAGCTAACCCTGACCAGGAAGGTCCGCTGCATCAGGGAGATTGAAGACAAGATCAAGACTTACGAAACAGAGGCCTGTTCTCGAAGCAAGGTGGCCACACCTGTTAA
The DNA here is from genome assembly GCA_025618425.1 of Heliocidaris tuberculata. Lineage (NCBI taxonomy): Eukaryota > Metazoa > Echinodermata > Echinoidea > Camarodonta > Echinometridae > Heliocidaris > Heliocidaris tuberculata. The sequence goes on from CM046844.1 coordinate 30,914,455, forward strand.
CATCGCTGCCGTGCCTCAGGAGATTGAAGTGGATGAGGATGCCTGTGTGTTCTTCAAGCTACAGCTAGAGGATGGAAGTAGCGTCATGGTTAACATGAATGACCTTGAGGACTCCTACCAAGCTATCTCTGACCTCAGCAGATTAGCCATCAGGGTCAAACGCATGAGTGACAATGATATCAAGAATGAGAAGAGAAAGGTTAAACGAAGGAAGGTTCTGAAAGATGAGAAGAGGGAAACGGTAAAGGAACAGGCAACCCCAAAGGCATCTCCAAAGCCAACCCCAAAGGCATCCCCAAAGGCATCCCTAAAGGTAACCCCAAAGGCAACCCCAAAGGCATCCCCAAAGGCAACCCCAAAGACACCCCAAAAGGCTGCAACTTCTGGCAATGAAAAGAAAGTTAAAGAGAAATTAGGAGTCCTAGACACCGCCAAAGAAAGCCAAAAGGTAAAATTAAAGCAGGTCCAAACAAAAAACGCCAAACCTATTCAATTGGCTGTAACCTCAAAGAAAGTACTGCTGAAAGAAACGGGGCATAAGAAGCAAGGTGCAGAAGATCGTAAACAGAAAGCAGCAGTCAAGCCTGTTAAATTGGCTATAGACCTTGGAAAGAAGGGAAAGAAAAGCAATGTGCCAAAACCCGTAGCATTATCTGTAACCAGTAAGAGGAAATCTCTGGGTAGCGATACAAACAGTAGCAAGAAAAAGAAGTAACTAAATGTACTCAATAGTAGTTCTGCAGCCCAGTCACAGTCACTGAAGAGACCGATAGTAGACCAAACAAAAATTTTCATTTCCCTGAATGGCCAAGGTTCTATCGATGAGAGGTCAGTTTGGGTTCCGTTTGGAGGTGTGACTGAAGTATTAGCCTTTACAAACAAGTGTGACTGAATCCCCTATCCTTAGATCTTCATCTGTGAAGATACTTTACTATTTGATAACCAAGATTGCAAATGCTGAATTTGTTTTTCCAAGAATTATATCTTGCACTCTTTGACATTACTGACAAATCAAGGGAAAAAAGTATGCATTTGTTACACAAGAACCCAACTTTGGAGAAAGAATAGTCCTGCTTTAATTTTCCTGTGAAACTTGGAGAGGGATGAATGTTTGTGATCGAAAAATCCTGAGATGGTTACTGGATGTATTACCGTGGAAACTCACTATAACGAGGACCTTGGGACCATGAAAATTACCTTGTTATATCAGAAATCTCCTTATATCAGGGTAGAACAACAAAAGAACATAAAGATCTGGGACCAACAAAATTACCTTGTTATATCAGGAATCTTGTTATATATCAGAGCTATTTATAATGAGTTTCCACTGTATAGGTTTATTATGGTTTCAATGGATATATTTTTCTGAAAATGGGGGTGGGGGGGGGGGGGTAATTAGTGGAGATTGGGAATAATTAAGTAACTTCTTTTCCTAGTTTTCTTGAATCCCATGCCCATCCTGCCCTAATATAGTCTATTTAGAATGACTATTACTAGGATTATTAATTCACTACTGGGTAGGATTTGATTTTGGTATTATTACACAGAGTTTCCAAAGGTTCCAGTCTGAGGCTTTTAGAACTTTAATCATTATTGAACCTTGAATTTATTTAAAATGTAAAATTTGAAGGTGATCATTCAACCAGAAGTGAACTGAAAGTTTTTGCTGGATTTGCAAAGTACATTTTGTTCCTTTTTAGAGTTTAGAACAAGCCTCGTGTGACAGATATTTTAGGACAATGAATTCTTTGTTAAGATAGGATTTCTAGAGAGGTTTTATTTTAGAAGATGGCTTTGGAAATGAACTTGATCATAGCATGTTGAAAAATTTGAACAAATAGGAGCATCATGAAGAATTTGCTTTGCCAAGTTGTGAAGATCCAGTTTTTTGGCCGGTTATTTTATGGAAAATATAGAAAGTGTGTTTGATAAGTACAAAATCAGCACTTTGACTTGTACATGTAACTCTGCGTGTGGTGTGTCTTTGGCTAGTGTAAGTCTCAGGCAAGCAAATCATTCTTTCTTAAAAGGCTAGCCTAACAGATGTGAAATTACAGAAAGTAACAGCAACCATTACTGGGGTGAAAGAAAAGCTTGTACAAGATACATTGTAATATAGATGCTGTCAAAACGGGAATGGTATATTCATGTACAAAGAAAGTTTATGCAAGATTAACAAAGACTTATGGCATGGCATTATACAAAATTGTGTGGGAGACTTGAAGGCTTGATTTTACTGAGAAGATTGCATGTGTTACTTGGAAACTGAAAAAAAAACTCCCTTCGAGGGAGGAATGTTATGAGATGTTAACCAACGTTATACCTCTGATTTATACGGAACTATTTGATTGGAGTGGATGAATGAATTATCAGTGGACATTTATTATCCTATAATCGAGTGTAAGTTATGGATGTACAAAGAATTTGTTTGATAATTATTGGACAACTTTTCTCCTCATGGAGCCCAGTGCTCAAAATATGGAGTGGATTGTGATTATTGTGTAAAATATGTTAGAAGATAAGTATTTCAAGTATTGGTGATATTCCATGTATATTATTACTATGTCATGTATATGATTGTGTACATTACACTGAAATGCACATTGCTGCTCATGTAAACTTACATGATGTGTACTTTACATGCAATGTGCTTTCTAACCAGTGTGTACATGACGTGATGTGTATTTAAGAATTTACATGGAATGCTTTTTAATATTTACACATTTTTTTTGTGTGACTATTTCATCGGATTAGACTTGTGAATTCTATACATGTCCTTTTTTTTTTCTAGCTGTAGAATATTAATTTTGTAGACGATGTAATAGTATAATCCTCGTTGTGATTTTCGATGTTTAAGAAACTTAAGTTATTGAAATTTTCTAGGCATTCTTTAGACCTAATTTGCAATTTCTTGTGCACATAGGCTTATCTGTATAGTTAATTAAGTTATTATCTTACAGCTTTTTTGTATTTTTTTTAATGAACACGATGAGCATTCATGTTTGATTAGTGAAATTGCCATTTTGCGTACAGGTACATAAACTTGTAGCTTATTTTGTAATCTTGCCCAGCTCTGCAAGCATTTCTGAAGTATAATTTGTTTGTTGGTGGACTGGAACGAAAGAAAGATTGAGGGGAGATGGTTGACCCGTTGACTACTGAACTCTCTTATTCAGGGGTAACCTCGCTAGTCATAAGGACCGCTATTCATAAGGACCACTTATTCATAAGGACTGCTAGCCATAGCGTGTGACTAAATGAATAGCGGTTTTGTACGAATAGCGAGCAAACCATAGCCAAATTACCTCGCTATTCATAAGGACATCCATTCTTAAGGACCACTATTCATAACTACTTATAAGGACTGCTATTCATAGTGTGTGTTAAATGAATAGCGGTTTTCTATGAATAGCGGCTCTTATGAATAGTGAGCGGACATAGGCTTAATACAGGCCCTACCCGGTTTCTGTAGGCAATAGGTTAAATCATTCAGAATCCACTCTTTGATGATCAAAATACAACCGCTAAAATTGTGAAACAGTACCAGATAATTCTTTTGCTCTTCCAGAAAAAAAAGATTTTTTGCTGAAATTAGCATTACTCTACATACATGTAGTTGTAATTAAAAGACAAGATTCTTCTCATGGACGGCTGGGTCATAATTTTAAGTATTAGGAAATAAGCAAGTTCATCTTTGGATATGAAAATTAGCTTTTGGGGCATTACCATAAGTGGGTTTTTTTAAAGAATGTTACTTCTTGTGTTAATGTACAGTTGTTGAAAATAGATTTGTTCCTTTATGCAACTTGAATAGATTTGAAAAGAAAACCCAGTAGTTTACCATGTGAATGAATTATTAACGAAGGGATGAAGAATGGCACAATAACTCAGCTGTTAAAGCAAGCTGTCTTAGAAGTGAAAGACCAGAGACTACCCGGTAGACTGACATCCCCTGAGGCCGACCTGCTGGTCTCATGGACTGTCTCTCTTGCGGGCTGTACTGTGTAGCTGAAAGATTTGGGTACGCTTATGATTGCCAGAGTACACAGGTAATGGTTAATGAATCGATCCTCCCCTGTTAAGTCCCTCACATAGGACTTCAACTAGGTTATAGGTTCAGTGTTCCTTACTTTAATTGCTAGCACCTGTAAAATTTGCACCAGAAATCCTTCAGAAGGAAAAACCCTTGTTTGATTCTCCAAAAGTTTTCACCACGCAATGTTAGTTTTCCTAATGTTCTGCTTTTGAAAGTCAAGTAAAAGTTTGCATGTACAACACTGTATGTACATGTAGTTATTGTTCAAGTTTTTGTATCATCTGTTGTATAAAACGCATAACCCCTAGTTAGTATTTTTCTTCATGAGTTGACCCATTATAAACAGTGTTCTCTTATTTTAACTCACTTGTAAATATTCACTAGTTGTAGCTTAATTGTGAACCAGAAGACCAGTAGCGAGTACCATGTATAATAAATGATGATAGCAAATTGAGATAAAACCTTGCTTTGGTGTCATAATTTAACTTCGTTTTTGTGTGTATCTTTCACATGCATTGGTACAGTAGGTTATGAAGGTATGATGATCATGGTGATGGTGATGGTGATGGTGATGGTGATGATGGTGATGATGATGGTGCTGGTGATGATGGTGATGATGGTGATGGTGATGATGATGATGGTGATGATGATGGTGCTGGTGATGATGGTGATGGTGCTGGTGGTGGTGGTGATGGTGGTGATGATGGTAGTGATGTTGGTGATCATAGGGGTTGTTACGATGGTGATGGTGATGGTGATGATGATGGTGCTGGTGATGATGGTGATGGTGATGGTGATGATGGTGATGGTGGTGGTGGTGGTGGTGATGATGGTGATGGTGGTGATGATGGTAGTGATGTTGGTGATCATAGGGGTTGTTATGATGATGGTGGTGATGTGATGATGGTGATGGTGATGGTGATGGTGATGGTGATGATGGTAGTGATGTTGGTGATCATAGGGGTTGTTGTGGTGATGGAAATGGTGGTGGTGGTACATAGTAATGATAATGGATAATGATGATAGTTATGATAATGAGGTAGGAAGGCAATGATCTAGCTGATCTTGATGGTGGTGGCGGTGTTTGTGGTGATGATAATTGTGATGATGATAATGGTGATGGTGATGATGATGATAATGATGGTGACGATGGTATAATTGTATAATTTGGTATAATAGTTCATGGGTGTCGATCCGGGGGGGGGGGGGGATGGGGGTATATATCCCCCTATTGAGGTGGAGGTAATGGCCTGTATTATCATTACCCCACAATATTTTTGGATAAAATAAATAAGAATTATGATACATTAACTTAAAACTAATAATTATCCAAACTCATATTGTTTGATCTTCAAATAAGAAATGCCATAATGTCAATGCGAAAATATCGAAGAAAACTTGTTTGCTCGCATTGTTATTCTTAATCAAGGGCTTCCGTACATTGACATAGATCCGTGCATTCCTTCTTTTCATTAAAAACCATTTTGGGATGCTCTAAAATGCAAGTTTTATAGACAGATTTTTGAAAAAGTCCCTGGTGTGGGAAGGAGGATACCCCCTCCTACACCATCCCCCACTCAGTCGCTTCGCTCCCTCGCCGGTCACCCCCCCCCCCCCCCCCCCCCCATCATAAACACGGATTGACACCCCTGGTTTAGTTGTACTCCCTCAAAAACTTTACATTAGATTTCTAGGATTTTCGTTAATAAATAGCAAGATACTAGCAAAACTAAGATGCTGTGAAGATTTCACCTCCTAAAGTGTAATATTTTACAAATGAGAGGTAAAAATGATTTATATACCGGGCCAGGGATATATAAACCTACAGCAAATGAAACCTCACCTTCTAAATTTTAAGGTTAATTGGTAAAGGGTTTAACTATGATATGTTATGATCAGTATATCGAAACGTGTCAAATGATTGTGGTTTGGATTTTGATGTTACACAAGGGGGTGGGGGCACTAGAGGCTGTGGCGTAGCATCACTAGCGTACCCAAGGGGGGGGCAGGGGGGCAGATTACCCCCCCCCCCCGACATTTTTTGACAGATTTTTTTTTTTTTTTTAACTTTTTTTTTTGCTTGCTTTCTTGCTTGCCAGAGAATCATGGAGCAAAATGTCTGATAACCCCCCCCCCCCCCACTGAGCGACTTTTTGAGGACTGGAGGAAAAAAAAAATTGTCGCCACGCCCCCCCCCCCCCCCCCCCCCCCACACACACACACACACTGAGCGAGTTTTGGAGGGCTGGCGAGAAGAAAAAAAATATGGGTCTCCCTCCAAGTAGAATTTGACAGTTGACAAAATTTGCTCCCCCTGTAAAAAATCCTGGGTACGCCACTGCGTAGCATGGGACTATAGGCCTATAGCTCCTGAGGATGGCCAGGGATCATGGGGGGGGGGGGGGGGGGGTCCGTACTTAGCTTGATGAATTTGGTTCCTAATGGGATATTGATATAGTAACCTACATGTAAAAGAAGTGTGAATTTACAGGTCCACCGATCTCTTTATCTCCCTGCCCCCCCCCCCCTCTCTCTCTCTCTCTCTTTCTCTCTCCGATTTTTGTGTTCTGTCATTTTTCCGATCTGTTAGCATGCATGCATCTTTAAATCATACCGTATATAAACATAAGATTTCAGTCTCCTTTAAGTAATCATCTAATGTATGTCATCCAATGTATATGCCATTCTTATCATTTGACTAAATTTAAATTTAAGTTTTGCTCGTTATTTTCATGTATTTTAAAAAATAATATAAACAGAGCCCTGTGGAAGATCAGCTTTTTAGATGTGTTTCGTGTACGTTTACGTTAACTTTTAGCGTAAAATCAGTGTATTCTATGTGTAATTACGTTTAAATTATTCCTGTGTAATTGTTTGCTAGCAGAACAGGCTATACTCTGTTTAAAGTTGTGATTTAAATAAAGTAAATAAGTAAATAATGGTTATATAGGGTTTTTTGGCAGTGACCCATTCTTCTTTAATTCGACCCTCCTACTCTATTGTATCAAAATTGAAGTATAGGGCTGTAAGTCGGCATGCAAACAGTTGTCAGTGGAATAGGCTAGACAAAGCTTTTTCTGCAGGGGAGGGGGCTATTATATCACGTGTAACTGTTTTCTTTTGTTTGCTACCTCCCCCCTCTTCCTAAGTTCACTTATAGAGGTAACTCCAAAACTAAGGCGTCATTACAACAACAACAACAACAACAACAAAAACATGTAAGGGGGAGGGACCGAGCTACTAAGATATGCCAGGGAGGGGTGGATATTTCATGAAGGGAAGTACGTAGTAGTTAGTAGGTAGCAATAGTAGCGTTGTCATGGTTGTCATTGAAGAAAAATATAGCAGAATAAGAAGAAGACGGAATAAAAAGAAGAAGCATATAAGAAGAGTATTAGAAGAAGAAGATGGAATAAACAGAAGAAGCTTAGAAGAGTTTTAGAAGAAGAAGAAGATGGAATAAAAAGAAGAAGCTTATAGAAGAGTATTAGAAGAAGAAGAAGAAGAAGAAGAAGAAGAAGAAGAAGAAGAAGAAGAAGAAGAAGAAGAAGAAGAAAAAAAGAAGAAGAAGAAGAAAAGAAGAAGAAGAAGAAGAAGAAGAAGAGGAAGATGAGTAAAAGAAGAAAAGATACAGAAAAAAAAATAATACCAAATCAATAGTTTAAATGACGTCATTTTTCCTGAATTAATCATAATTATCGCACTGTTGCGGAATGATATGAACTATCACTCAAAACCTTCCATTTATATAGAGAAACCAAATTCTTGCAAATATTCGTAGATCTATAAATGAATAAAACCATGTTTTTCATGATCATGAAAAAGTGTGGCCTTACGTCGATTCCTCTGCAAAATGTGGAGAGTCCCATCGGTCTCCATCAGACCTAAACTTCAACATTGTCTTTTCATCAAACGATATAGACTGCCGCAGGCAAGATAATAAAAGTGTGCTTTCCCGATTTTTTTCAAAAGTCTACTTTTCCATGGAAATTCTTCGTCTATATTATGAAGTTCTCACATAAACAGTCTCTTTCACCGATTTACGCCTAAAACAATGATTGTACCCAAATGGACAATAACAAGAGCGTGCCAGCAATTCTCATCCATGCATATTCCCACACTACTTATCTTTATAATTCTATCTACGGCGCAATACAAAACTTTTTTTTTTTTTTTTAATGCAAACTATAAAGTGACCCGCCGGCTCTTACGGAGAATTAGACAACAAAGAAAACGATAAACAAAAGCAGCAATCTGTCCCGCAATCGGTCTCAGTCCTTTTTTGTCTCTTTTGTTCATAGGCATTCTCCTTGACCCCCTTCATACCAACTTCCCCCTTTCAGTTTACTATAATGCAACATCCTTTAAAAAGAACTTTTATCCGAACACAATGCGCAATTTATTAACGCGCCTTTATATATAACTTCCTCCAGTGGCTATATTCTTACGTCACGTGATGATGTAAACTTGTCGTTTTAGTGCTTTGGGGAAATGCTTTTTCCCTCACTCTTAAATATAGGTGACTATCATTCAGGTTATGCGTGCTGTTGGAATAACCTCTCTAGGGGCCAGAAAAGGTTTAAAAGTGCCTTATCAACGAAAAGAGATCATCTCCCGTGAGTTCTGCTTCATGAGAGTTAATCACAACAACAATATTTGAACAACAAAAAGGTAACTTCAAGCTTGCTTATTTATTCATTTTTTTAAATATCATTGTTATTATTGACTGATACATGTGCATACCAGCTCCATTATTGAAAGATGAATAATGGAACACCACCTCAAATATAATGCAACCTTTACTTCTAGTATGAAATTGGCATGTCTGCCAATATTTGTTGTCGTTGTTGTTGTTATTGTTATTATTATTATTAGGGGAGAGCGGGGTGAACTTGGGACAAGAATCGTGTTTTGGAACTCTTTGCTTTGTAACTCCTAAAATATTAATTGAAGCCTCTCCATTTTAAATGGTAACTAATACCAATGCTAGGCTACAAAGCAAAGTATTTAACACAATCCTTATATTTTTAGTTTTTATGCAAATAATCAAAGAAATGAGGTTGAACGGGGTGAAGTGGGACACCATGCTGGAGGTGAACTGAGACAGTAATTAAGGGTGAAGTAGGACAAAACTCTGGAAAATGCTAAAATCACCTATTTTTCTGGTAGTTGTCTAAAATAAGTGCCCAAGGTAATACATCACATTAAAAAACAAATTCTTAAGAGTCATGCACTTGTAAAGTTGACTTTAAGATTCCCATTTAATTTTGGATGAAATGATGAGCGTTTTGTAAGTTGTAACCTAAATTTCTACCTCCTTGTAACCTATATTTCTTGGCAAAAATAAACAACTATTCATAATATTATTTCATATAGTTTTTTGCTCCACACAAGTTTGTCTAAAGTACATGTAATATGACTGATCTGTATATTAAAAAAAAAGGAATCGACCGATATGACTTTTTACTATTTTTGATGTATATAAGAAAGATATTTTCATGTTTTATGTCTATGGATTATGACTGACAAAAGCTCATTTTCCTTACATACACAAAAGGTAACCGGGTGTCCCAGTTCACCCCAATAGGAAAAAACAACAACAGGTGCCTGCAAAATAATAGTGTTGGTATTTATCGCAAAAAATATAACTGTTGCAAATTTTAGGGTCATATATTAAGACCTATATGCTGTATGCGGGGTGTTCACTATAGCCAAGTGATGTACTTGTAAACAACTAAAACTGAATGATGAAGAAAAAAAAAGTGGTAAAAAAAAAAAGAACTGAAAATCAAACCTACAAGCAAAGTCGCAGTATAGCTGTGGGTATATTTTGTAGCTAAGACCTTTCGTAGGATTCAAACTAATTTATAAAAGGTTAATTATAAATTAGATTCTCCCTCGTCCCAGTTTACCCCGCTCTCCCCTATTCTTCTTCTTCTTCTTCTCTACTCCTTCTTCTTCTTCTTCTTCTTCTTCTTCTTCTTCTTCTTCTTCTTCTTCTTCTTCTTCTTCTTCTTCTTCTTCTTCTTCTTCTTCTTTCTTCTTCTTCTTCTTCTTCTTCTTCTTCTTCTTCTTCTTCTTCTTCTCTTCTTCTTCTTCTTCTTCTTCTTCTTCTTCTTTCTTTTCTTCTTCTTCTTTTCTTCTTCTTCTTCTTCTTCTTCTTCTTATCATTATTATTATTATCATTATTATTATTATTATTATTATTATTATTATTATTATTATTATCATTATTATTATTATTATTATTATTATTATTATTATTATTGTTATTATTATTATTATTATTATTATAATTATTAGTATTATTATTATTATTGTTATTATTATTAGGTCCTTTAAAGAGGAGGTGCAGAAATGCTGATGTGTGTTTCCGTCAGACATGAAACTTAAATATTTAGTTGTGTGTTTAGAAATCAACTAACAATCATTATAGGCACAGGACTACCACCAACTTTTTGCTCCGTATCAGTGTTACAATGCATATAACAAAAACATAGAAAAGAATTAGTGCACAACGGTAGACATATTTGTCATTAATCCCTTATGCCCTGCAATTAGGCCAACTCCTTGAAAATCATCTTGGCCATTTAAAATTTTTTTTTTTTTGTTTTTGTTTTTTATGGGGAGGTGGTATTAAAAGAGAAAATTGATTCAACAACTTCAGTGCTAAATATCACCTATGAAAACTTAGCTGATTGGAGGTAAACATGGGATCATTTAACAAATGTTTATTTCTTAACGTGAGTCACCTTGAAAATATTACCTTTGCTGTTACAAAACAAACATACAGAAAAATCAATCAATCACCATTCACTCCTCTTTTGTCGTAGAGGGCCCATTATAAGCACCATCGAAAATACTGATCATAAATAAATGGCCATAACCTGAACCGGAATTGTGGTCATAATGGCCTTAATTTGCAGCAGTTATTTCATTCCATAAGCCATAGGCGATCTTGAGATTAAGGTAACTATCTTTGTTGTTTTGAAATGTTATTGGTATTTTTCGTATTTCATTATTTTGTGATGTTTGAGAGATGAATAAGACGGTGTTTGCTGCGCGAAGTATTTATTGTTTACAAAATTACAATTTACTTTATGTGCAGTGGCTCAGTGCTGTGCAAGTTTACGCCTTGGCTCGTGTGCTGCTAGTCCATTTGTTCAATTCAGTGTATCACTTCGCTCCCGCGGCCAAACATCACCTGATGAGTAGGCACGGTGTGTTTTGTTTAGTTTTTCCGCCTAAGTAGCCTGTGACTATACTAGGTCTGCCTGGAGTAGAGCTGTCCCTGTGTGTTGGGGTGGTACAATAGATGTTTGTATTTTGTTAGTCACAACTGATGAGTAAGTTTTTCAACATGCGTGCTGAGTGATGATGTTGAGGGGTTATTGGAAAATTAGCGATTGGAATAGGTTGGTTACATTGTTATGCCATGGTCATGATGGTTAAGGAATAAGGACCTTCTCTGACTAGCATGTAACTTAGAAGGTAACATAGTTTACACAATCAATTTGGGATGACTTTTGACTTTTGAGTGTTTGGATGTGAGTGACAAAGTAGAAGCATTACTCATTGGCGTGGATCATTATTGATAATAATACTTAGATCTAGTTTTAAAGGGAAATCCAACCTTAATAGCAAATTGCTTTGAAAGAAAGAGGAAAAATCAGAGAAGTAGAGTGGTGAAAGTTTGAACTAAATCGGACAAGTAATAAGAAAGTTTCGAATTTTTGAAAGTTGTAATCACTAGACTATGGGAATTTCAAATTGGCCGAATAGGTTATGTCACTGTGATGTAGCTGTGGACAACTCCCCCATTTGCTCCAAGACACAAAATGACTAAAATGTCACTTTTTTCAAAATGTATTTCTCCGTAGGATCTTTTTCTTTTATGAGGACCTATAACAATTTACTATCTCCAATATATTTTGAGCACTGCCCTGAGGGTAAAAGTGCCTCGAAGAAAACTGCAAATTAATGATATTTTTGTGTACGACAAATGGAAGAGTTGTCCACAAAAATGATATAATCAAATCACCAAATTGCCAATTTGAGATTCGCATAGATGTAGTGATCTCATTTTTCAAACATCCATAATTTTCTTATTCCTTGTCCGATTTCTTTCAAACTTTCACCATCCTGTTTTTCTTATTTTTCTGCTTTCACACAAATCATCTCATTACCAAGGTTGGATTGCCCTTTAAAGATTAAGAACTGGGAATCAGAATTGGTATTATTGTACCTAAGTATTTTGTCCAGTAATCGATTATCTTTTGGTTAAGTTTAGCTGCTCATTTGCAATATTTAATATTTTTCAATGAAAAGTTGCATTTTGAGAGAGAGAGAGAGAGAAAGTATAATTTTGTATTCATACCTGTACATGTGTACATTTATAGATCTATAGATTAGATCTATTATTTTTTCAGAATATTGGATGTTGTAGTTCAAGGGGACACTGATGTAGTCATGAAAAGAAGGGGGAATAAATACATGTAGCTGATTCACTGAGCCATTAATCATAATGTGATGACTGACTAACTTCTGTAGTACAAATGTACAAGCAAAAATTTACACATACCCTGTACATACATGTAATACCATACATACATGTACACTGTACACTGTAAATGTAGGCCAGACACCATTGCACATTGCAATTGAATCATTGCATCTTATCATTTTAATTATATTTGTGTGTTATGAAGTGGTAAACTTGCATGTAAAGAAGATCTTATCACTTCTAAAATTTGATACAATTTTGAAGTCAAAGGGTTTTTATGTTAATGATAACAGGTACATGTACATGTACCTGACCCGGTAATTTGTAGATTATCTTGAGTAGCTGGCCTTGTTTACACTGCTGTCAAAGGTTGATTAAGATAGTGACTTGCTTAACACTTGATTTGCACAAGCATGCCTACAAGAAATATTATGATAACTTATCATTCATGGAAGATAAGTTTTTACCTTTAAGTGAAAATGTGAAATACTAGTCAAATTGATGAAATACATTCGTCCAGGACGTTAGGCCAACTGAAAATAATTCCTAGTTTCTCGTCCCCCCCCCCCTCCTCATTTTATCGTCCCGCCTCAAGGTATTCTTGTTATTTGTTGTTTTTGTAAAATGTACATGTACTTTGATTTGAGCCTCTTAAGTGTATAATGTACAAATGAAAAAGAAAAGAGAAAACAAAAGAAAACTTACAAGTGTTAAAATTGGACCCAATGGCATTTTTATGTACAAGAAAAAATATCAAATATCACATACATGTAACATGGAACACCCTCCTCCTAACTTTAAAAACATCTGTACAAGAAGCTAGGAATCAATTTTACTTGTCCTTATCAATACACACACTGAAAGTCGAAAGACTGCCTGAATACTGGAGTGTGCACATGAGACCAAATGCATTAAAGTATGTGGTTTAAATACTAGCTTCAAAATTTCCTGACCTTTTTTTGTACTGGTCTCTGGCCAATATTACAGAATAGTACATGTACATGTACATCATACCTGTACATGTATTTAAGTATGCGTATATTGCATTTGATGCCAGGAATTAAAATGAGAATAATCTTTAAAATCCTTAAATTGGCAACACATTGAGAGGTTTAAAATCATTGCTCTTTTGGTCAAAATTGTTTTTTCAACTTTTCAACAAAACTTCTAACCATGTACATGTACATGTATTGTTTTCAAAGACATTACACCATATGTAGAACCATGTAGCACTAACAGAAAAATATTATTTTTGCCAATTTGAAGTTAAAGTGTAATCAATTGGCCCTCAAATAATTCATGTCCTGAAAGGGTTAATAAGAAATCCAAGATGATGCCAGCTGTGGCAATTCAAGCTAGTGTACCATCCTGTGTTATTTTGGACTCCTTTACTTACATGTACATGTACAAGTACATGTATATTTCCCTCCCTCCTACAATTCCTATTATAACCACTGCTAAACCCAATGCCAAATTCTGTTGTATGTACTAAATTAGGACCGAGCTCTTCAAAATTGGAACGAGCCAACAACAATATTGTCATACAATGGTGCCTGCTGTCCAGGTCAATGCCGAAACACAAAAGACAATTTTTTGGTATAATTCACACTTTAGCTCTCATGTTCACAAGTGCGCAAACCCATGCACACTCGGCTTTTTGGACAGACAATTCATATTTTTCATGGAGAAAAAAAAAATCACCTCGAGTGTCTTTGTTAATGATTAGCAGCAAATAGAATGTAAATGGGGGCTAAGGCCATACTTATGTACATACATACATGTATACATGTAGTACTTGTAGGTCCGCTATGTGTAATACATACATAAAGTACATGTACATGTAGGCCTTTGTACATATGTACATGTAAGTTTAAGAAGAGCCACCTATTTACATGCATGCAGGGTTTACATACATGTACATATGCATACATGTAGCAGTGAAAAACATACATTAGACATGAGCTACAGTGTATTTACACATGTACATGTAGCTGTGGTAAGCTTTAAAAGAGCTCTGGAAAATACTTTAATAATAACTCTGGAAAATACATAAAGAGGTCTACACATCCCGCTACACATACATGTACATGTCATGTAGAGTGAAAAAAAAAAAAAATGTTGGCAATTCCTCCTATCCTTTAGTAGTATTAAATCCTAAAGAGCTCCCGTGCATGAAAAAGTATTTTACTCACTGAAACTGATACATAATAAGACATGTACATGTATGTATTTTACATGTGTCTGTATGTACATGTAGATTTTATTAAGTATAATGTTTTTAAACCCAGAGTGTTATTCTGAGCTCTATAGTTTGCTTGAAATGTACTTGTAATTGTTTACTCAATGGGGGTAAGTACTGAGTGAGGGGTGTGTCATAGTCAGTCTATTGACTAAGTGCCAAAATGCTTGTAATTGCCTAAAGGAGTAAGGCCTACATTGTAGTTTGCAGGTACAGTATTATTAGTGCATGAAACAACAGAAGAGGAAATGAGATATATTTGCTAAACTCATAATGACTTTTTAGTGAAAATTTAGGGCTTGCTACACACATACATGTCATGTACATGTAGGCCTAAATTTCGAAGGCCAGGAGGTTTTACATGTACATGTAGGACTACATAGTAAATCTTTGACATGTAAATGAATTTTGAAATGTTGCTGAAAATCACATTATCTACATGGACATGTACTGTAGGCCATCATGTTGATAGATTTACAGGGTTATAATTCAATAAATTTTTTGACGTTTGAATTTATGTACCTTACATGTAGGCCACTGGGCCATAACTCAAGGAGAAGAATTACTTTTAAAGAGTGTCAGACATACATGTATTGTTGAATACTACATGTACATGTACATATCTGTACATGTAGTATTCAACAATATGTCTGACACTCTTTAAAAGTATTCATGATTACATTCTATATTTGTACAGCACATGTACATACACGTACATACTACATGTACATGAATTGTGTACTGTACATGTACATGTATATATGTAATGTATGTAGTTCTTTACCCCATACATCTGCTGTACATGAACCATTGATTGTTATTGTTGTTGGTTACCTACGATCCATACTTCACAAATACAGGTAAATCTGAGTGCTCAGCTGTGGGCAGGAGATTGAAAACCAACCTTGCATTAATTGGCTAAATTTACTAGATCATTGTACATTGTCTGGCAGTCTGTTCAAAGCCAACATTCGTTTGTTGACACACTTGACTACATGTGCATACATGTGGCCCCAGATGTAGCCGTAGGCTGCATTTTGGTTGTGTTTATTTTGGTAATGAAGGTATTGTTGTGAAGGATAATACAAAGTTTATCTTATTTCTTCAGGTCTGAAACATTTTGTTAGTCTACTTCCCATTGTTATGTTTACGTATATAGGCCTACTTGTCCATTCATTTTGTAATTAAGCATCCATTATAGAGAGGGATCTTTCATTCTTTTTCTTTTGAACATTGATCCTAACATGTGGTTTTAACCAATTTTTTTTTTCTTGTTTACTTTGTTAATGAAAGCATTGTTAGATGTTGTTGGGTGTTTACAGTTTTTTTTTTTCAGAGCTGAAACAAAATCCTCTGCCAAGAACCAGGATGACATTATGAAGTAAGGGCTCAGTGGTAGAGCAGTGGTCTCGTAACTGGAGGACCCGGGTTCGAAGCCAAGCGGATGCACTAGTGCCCTTCTGTAAGGCATTAATCCTCATTACCAAGTCCCTTGGAGAGGACTCAAAGCCATTGGTCACCTTGTTGGTTATTTAATAGCATGCACATGCTTTCTTAGCAGTCGGGTAAAATAAACTATCACACCATCAATCAACATGATACATGTCATGTATGTACACATGTGTCTTATGCCTTTCTGCCACTCAGTAGATGAGTACAATGTAATGTACATGTGCATGTACATGTATGTATGTGACATTTGCATAATATAGCTATACACAGGGCTTTAGCCAGGATTTTAAAATTGGGTGTCCAAATTAAAAAGCATTTTTCATTATTTCTATCTAAAAAGACACTGTTTCCTTGCTTGTTTACTCCTAGCTTGCTGGAATTATTCCCTCAGTGTTTAAGGTAAAAACATGTTGAAGTTAAACATTCTGATGATTTGTTTTCCCTACATGAATGTAAGTTTTCATTATACATGTATTAATGTAAGTATAACTTTACCACCAGGTTAACACTGTACCAATGTCGACCCCCCCCAAAAAATTTTCGCCAGCCCTCCAAAAGTCGCTCAGTGGGGGGGGTTATGGGGTCCAGTTCCCCTCCATAATTCTCTGACAAGCAAAAAAAAAAAAAGTTTTCCTGGTCGAAAAGGGGGGTGGGGCACAATCGCAAATAGGGGGGGGGGCACAATGCATTGTTTTCCCTCAAAAGGGGGGGGCACGGGCCGGGATTGCCCCCCCCCCCCCCTAAATCCGCCACTGCGTATATGTATGTACGTACATATACACTGAATGCGCACAGTTACAGGCGATTTTTCTTTTCCAATTTTTTTCGCGGATACCATTTCACTCTATGAGCATCGCTCTCGCGCGCGATAAGTAAAAAACCCCGTCATAAATCCACCGATTTCTTGAGTTTTAGCGCGTTTTCGGTGACTCTGTTCCTCACAACCGGACTTAAGCGCCGCGTGATTTAAAAAAATGGCACTAATTCCGCATTTTTGAGGCAGGCTTTGGTTTTACAGATTGATTTTTTGAGGTGACTATGGACTTAATGTGGTAAGGAACTATTTCTCTGTGTAGTGTATCCGGTCGTAGATCTAGCGATAGTCTCATTACACGGATGATGATATTTTTTAGACCTCTCATTGTAACAGTGATAATGCGTTTCGGAAAGAAAATTTTCACAAAAGGTGTATCCGGTCGTAGATCTAGCGATAGTCTCATTACACGGATGATGATAATTTTTAGACCTCTCATTGTAACAGTGATAATGCGTTTCGGAAAGAAAATTTTCACAAAAGGTGTCGCGCAAAGACTAAGTAGTAAGTAGCTACAGCCTAGAGCTACATGTAGACCCGTACGCACGTACCGTACGGTACTTGTTTGCGGGAGCGTTTACGACTTCGACTTCTGCTGAGAAGCCGAGGATATAAATTATCGTGAATACAAAACATCTTTACAAAAACTGAAAGGGCGTCCATCAAATGATTTTTAAAAGGCATCTTATGCAAATTTATCTTTAACTACATGTATTAAAAGGGCGTCCATCAAATGATTTTGATCAAGGCGTCTTGCAAATTTTGCTGGGCGTCTTCCAGAAGAAATGGGCGTCCAAAAGACGCCCAGACGCCTCGCTGGCTAAACCACTGGCTATACAGGGATGTCATATTTTTGAACTCCCTACCAACAAAAATAAAAGGAGAAGAAAAAAAAGTAAAAATATACATGACTACTGCTCATGTACTTGAACAGGAAATTGTGAATTTTGTTGATCATTAGGTTTTGTAGTTCCACATACATGTACATGTAGTAACTGAATTGCATGTACATCCTGGCCTACATGTGTAGTCGTGTCAGCCCTATCAGGACGGGAATTATTTAAGGGCTAAATTGATCACATTTTGTTCTTCAAATTAGCAACATGATATTTCTCTTAGTGCTACATGGTTCTAATAAGGTGTAATGTCTTTGAAAACAATGTACATGGTTACGACTTTGTCGAAAAAGTTTTAAAAATTGCCAATTTGATAAAAAACAATGATTTTGAATCGCTCAAGGTGTTGCCAATTTCAAGATTTTAAAGGTTATTCTCAATTCTAAAATTCTTGGCATCAAATGCAATAGGGTCATGCAACAAAAATGGACATAAGATGTGTAGAAATTTTTGCTCTTTCACCTCATGCATCTGGTATATTTTTTAGAGCTCTGAATCAAAAGTTATTGAGCCAAACCACAAAATGTGGTCCATTGTCTCGAAAGGGTTAAACCATCATAAGCGCGATGGTTTGCATGATCCACAAGTAGTAATGGATAGGACCAAGGAGGTACTGGACTAGTACCTCCTTGATAGGACCAGGGAGTTATTGAGCTGTGGAGCTGTCAATAACCCTTTGAAGGGACTCACCAGTGTCAGGGAAGTCAAAAAATGCAATCTTTAATTATTCAAGTTTGATTACTACATGTACATGTAGTTCTTTCAGTGAGCAAGGGGAGGGGGTGGTCTTTACAGACAGGTAGTCTTTCTTTACAGGAATTGAGGAAGAAGTTAAAGATTTACATAGGCCTACAGTACATACAGTAGATGTATAAAGCATAATTATACATGTACAGTGTATGTATTCTTGATAATAATTTGATAATAAGGGTCTAAGACAAAGGTTAAAGGGTACCAATCACCAAAAAATATTTTGCTCTGTATGTTAGGGGATCCATGTCGTTATATTCAAAATATGGGCTTCAGATATTAATTCTATAAAGAGATATTTCAATTTTAATTACACTCTCTATCAGCATAAAACCGACTCGCGATTAGACTACTCGACGCACCCGTACTAAACTCGGAGTTCGGTTCTGCGCGAGCATTTTCATGTTATCCTTTTTTTCCTTCATACTCCTTAACTGTTGACCTATAGAATGCCAGATAAAGTTCTTCGAGATTGATTTTATGCTTTCTAGCTGTACACAAATGATTTTTTCCAGTGATTGGTACACTTTAATGAAGAAAAATAAATCTGCATTCTTCAAAAAATTGAACCATGTTTTAAAACATTCTTGTCTACTCATGTGCCCTTGGCTGTATGGTGTTTGTGTTATAAATGGAAGCATTGTCAGGAATTGTTGCTTCAAGCCTTTAATCTTTCTATGTACTTTGTACATGTATGCACTACTAGAGCGAGGAAATGATCAATGATCTGGCACAATGAAAGCACACTCTTTTCAGGAGAACTCTCATTGTTCAGCAAAGGCTCCTTGAGTGAGGTGATCAATCCTCTACATGTATCAGTAGGGTATTGTGTGTGTACAGTAACAATGAACTTGAACAACAAGGCAGCGTTGCTTGAAGCTAGTCAAAGCAGGCACAAACCCTCACGTGTCAGTCGGAATGTGTTTTAGAGTGTCTGAACTGTAAGACTACAAATGTACCACAGGCCCTGTATTGTACCAAGGAGTTGTGATAACTCCTTGATTGTACAATGTACATGTACACCTGTAGTTGCTCCTGTGTAACCAGTAGGAACCTGAGTTAGGCCTCTTTCATTCTCTCAACACATGAGATGTTAGTCAAATGCCTTTGTTCATTTTATAACAGATCCAAATTGATAAATGTGGGTCTGTTCTTGCAGACTAACTCGAAGCTCGCAGTCAGAGTTTGACCTTCATAATGCGCCATCGCAATATGTTAAACATTAACATGCATTTCATGAGATGTTAGTAAATGACTTTTATACAAGTGGATTTGTATGACAGGGTTTCATGCATAGCTGTCTTTGGTTTTTATGGTACACATGTTGTTACGTTAAAATGTATCAATCACCCAAAAATATTTTCTTCTGTATACATGTACACACATGTCACTTTATTCAAAATATGAGCTTCAAATGTTGATTCTAAAAGTGATATTACAAGTTGGAATACACTCCCATTAAACCAAACAGTGACTTGTGAGGAGTCTAGTGGACCAGAGATGCCAAGGTCAAATACCAGCAATGCGTGAGATTTTCCGTGCATCAGCGCCAGGTAGGGGAGGAACCGTGCTGCCACTGTGCTTGCCGCGCGGTATGTATACATGTAATATACATGTATATGGAGATAGGCTGTGAGGCTAGGCGTGAGAAAGATTTTTTGGGGCGTGAGTAAGACACCTAATGCGTGACTGTCATGCCTAATGCGTGATACTTGGTAGGTCTGGTGGACGCACCTGTCCTTGGGGAGGAGGGGGGGGGGGCACTCGTGTATTGTAGTACGGGGATGTGCTGCTTTTTAGACCCCTTTTTTGGCTTCTGATTGCCGTTCTCAAGATGCCCAAATTTCCATAAACTGCCGTTCTCATGCATTCTCAAGATACCAGGCCAGGACAAAAGTGCTTGTCTCTCTCCGTTTCCCCCTGTGAGGCCCATGCCCTAGCTCTCAGGTATGAAATTCTATAAACGCAGTTCTTAAGATACGTACCCGGCCAGAACGAAAGCGCTCATCTCTCTCCATTCCCCCTGGCGCGCCCCGTTCCCTAGCTGTAACGTACGTCCATTTACTTGCGAGTGCAATTGTACATGTATATGCATGCACTATAGTATCCCCATACTAAGTGCCGCATTTTTTTAGACCATGTTTTTTCGCTCAGCTAGGTATAGTTCCACCATTCCCAAGACCCTATGGCCCGAATTCACAAAGGAGGTTTAAACCTAAACCATGGTTTAAACCTCCGCAAGCGTACTGAAATAAGCGTAAATATAAAGCGCACATTGCTCTTGCGTGTGCTCAAAGAAAATATATGATTGGATCGGATTCAGTGCGCAAGTATGCTTAAAAAAACCCAGGAGGGGATTTAAACCATGGTTTAAGGCCACCGCACACTACACGACCTGAGGTCGTACGACCTTCCGAACTACGGTATGACGTCACCAAACACCCAAGTTTCAGGTCGTAGGACCAGGTCGCACGATCAGGTCCCAGGTTTTGGCATGTTGAATTTTTGCGAGGTCGTGGACTAGGTCGTATGACCTCTAGGTCGTACGACCGCAGGTCGTGTAGTGTGCGGTGGCCTTTAAACCAAACCTCCTAAAATTCGGGCCTATGTTTTTCACTTCTAATCAGTTCCTTAAACCCCCATTTTGGGGTTGGCTGAGGCACACCCCGTCAACATAAAACTTGAGTGCCCCTTGAAAAAATTAACTGCTATGCAGATCAAAAACAATGATTTTGAACCTCTCAGTGTGTTGCCAATTTAAGGATTTTAAAGCATATTCTCCATTTTAAAATGGAGAATATGCAACAAAAATGACACAGTGGGTGAATTCAAGTTCGGTGTTGAAAGCTGGTGTTGGTGTTGGGGCAGGGCTTTAGCCAGGATTTTAAAATTGGGTGTCCAAATTAAAAAGCAGGGTGGCCAAAAAATTGGGCGAGCGCAGCGAGCCGTTCAGGGGGTCCAGGGGGCAGCGCCCCCTTTCCGCTGGAAATTTTTCATTATTTCTATCTAAAAAGACACTGTTTCCTTGCTTGTTTACTCCTAGCTTGCTGGAATTATTCCCTCAGTGTTTAAGGTAAAAACATGTTGAAGTTACACATTCTGATGATTTGTTTTCCCTACATGAATGTAAGTTTTCATTATACATGTATTATTAAATGTAAGTATAACTTTACCACCAGGTTAACACTGTACCAGTGTCGACCCCCCAAAAAAATTTTCGCCAGCCCTCCAAAAGTCGCTCAGTGGGGGGGGGGGGGGGGGGTTATGGGGTCCAGTTCCCCTCCATAATTCTCTGACAAGCAAAAAAAAAAAAAAAAAAAAAAGTTTTCCTGGTCGAAAGGGGGGGGGGGGGGGGGCGCAATGCATTGTTTTCCCTCAAAAGGGGGGGGGGGGCACGGGCCAGGATTGCCCCCCCCCCTAAATCCGCCACTGCGTATATGTATGTACGTACATATACACTGAATGCGCACAGTTCCGGGCGATTTTTCTTTTCCAATTTGTTTTTTCGCGGATACCATTTCACTCTATGAGCATCGATCTCGCGCGCGATAAGTAAAAAAACCCCGTCATAAATCCACCGATTTCTTGAGTTTTAGCGCGTTTTCGGTGACTCTGTTCCTCACAACCCGACTTAAGCGCCGCGTGATTTGAAAAAATGGCACTAATTCTGCATTTTTGAGGCAGGCTTTGGCTTTACAGATTGATTTTTTTGAGGTGACTATGGACTTAATGTGGTAAGGAACAATTTCTGTGTGTAGTGTATCCGGTTGTAGATCTACATGTAGCGATAGTCTCATTACACGGATGATGATATTTTTTAGACCTCTCATTGTAACAGTGATAATGCGTTTTGGAAAGAAAATTTTCACAAAAGGTGTATCCGGTCGTAGATCTAGCGATAGTCTCATTACATGGATGATGATAATTTTTAGACCTCTCATTGTAACAGTGATAATGCGTTTCGGAAAGAAAATTTTCACAAAAGGTGTCGCGCAAAGACTAAGTAGCTACAGCCTAGAGCTAGACCCGTACGCACGCACGTACGGTACTTGTTTGCGGGAGCGTTTACGACTTCGACTTCTGCTGAGAAGCCGAGGATATAAATTATCGTGAATACAAAACATCTTTACAAAAACTGAAAGGGCATCCATCAAATGATTTTTAAAAGGCATCTTATGCAAATTTATCTTTAACTACGTGTATTAAAAGAGCGTCCATCAAATGATTTTGATCAAGGCGTCTTGCAAATTTTGCTGGGCGTCTTCCAGAAGAAATGGGCGTCCAAAAGACGCCCAGACGCCTCGCTGGCTAAACCACTGTGTTGGGGCAAAACTAGCACCAGCCACAACACCGAACCTGAAATGAAGCTGGTGCTGGGATTGAATTCACTAGGTGTTGAGCTATCAATAATGTGATTGGTATTATTTTTATAAACCCGAATTCGGTGTTGGGGCTAGAATCAGCAGCCCAATTCACGCTCTCAACACCAACACCAACACCAACGCCGAACTGGAAATCACCCAGTGAGTGCATAATTTTTTGCTCTCTCTACTCATGTATGTGGTATATTTTTTAGAGCTCTGAATCAAAAGATATTGAGCCAAACCACAAATATGTGGTCACTGGTCTTGAAAGGGTTAACTTGTTCCATGAAACAGAGCCCTGATTTCAATGAAATACTATTTACTCACTTCAAGCCGCCAATGCGTAACCATAACAACCCTCACTGAATGCAATTAATTGAAATGCCTGGGAATGGAGATCTGCAAAGCAGTTAATTTTTTATTGTGGTTCGTTATTATTAGTGCACCAAAATCAAGATAATACTGCACATCATATTGATGCTCACATTGTATTCAAATCTTACATCCCCCCCTTTTTAATCTGGATAATTAATACCAGTAGACCACGTGATGAAATTTGGTTGGTTTGCATCAATCGTGAATTCCATTTTTCATTAATTCACGATGCTATTGAGTAATAGAAAGTGGAGCCTGTCTGGCATTATAATGAAGCTTGATGTGCAGACAGCATCAGAGGAACAGCTTGGGGCAGGGTAAAAAAAAAAATAGTTTTTGGTTATGTGAGCTCTTTTTGGAAAAATTTGCTAGTCACAGTGAGATGTCATTGCAATGTTTACAAAATTGATTATTATTTTTTATTAGAGCCCTTTTTTAGTTTCCGGAGCTCTATTTGAGCTTTGCAGAGCTACAGTACTTGTACAACTGGTTCATTGCTTCCAGGTATTTTTATCACTCTTGGTTTATTAGCTACAAAGAAATATTGGTCATGACATGACAAGTTTCGGGCAAATAGATTGTTTTGAAATTTACCTTTAGTAGTTCTTTTACAGTTTCGTTTTCATTTTCTAATGTTCTATGTTTCATAGATTTAAATGCTTATTGGTATAGAGATCTACTTGTAGTTGTCTCTTCTTGAGTTTGCACACGGTGGTTTGTTTTTTTTATTTTATTTTTTATTGGTTATCTTGATAATTACATACATGTATAAACACTCTCTGGAGTTTCAATAGAAGTTTCTATTTTATCATGTTGAATGTTGAATGATGCTGATGGGGAAAACTTTTCAAATAGGATCTCACCAATGAAGTAATGTTCTTATAACGATTTAATTGTTTACCTCTTTTTTTCATCTGCACTTTATTAGTTTGATTTTTAAAGCTGGTAGAAATTGTACCTGTTTCTTACTACTATGTATATGATTTTGCTGAGGATTTGATGAGAATGTCTTAGAAGCTACTTTCAACTTTTATACTTTGCTTTATAATCAATAAATGAAAATATCAAGGAGTTATCACAGCTAACTGATAACTCCTTGATTATATTAATTTTGCAATGTAATACAATGGTATCTTTATATTTATAATATTGACTGGCCTTGAGGAGGATACGACATATTTCACAAACAAGATTCACATTACCCGAGTCGAAGACGAGGGTAATATGGATCTAGTGAGAGCGATATATGTCGCATCTCCCAAAAGTAGGAGCCAGTCAATATTGTTATTATTATCCACATCATACATTTAGAGCAAGCCTACGTCTTCTTGATAGTCAGTGTGACGTCACGCAGTCCTAAATAATGCACGCTTTATATATGCTTGTGCGCAGCTGTACTGCTTCTGCCGGCCGCGTATGTCTGTAGCTGATCTCCAAGTTCCTGGATGTTTATAGACCAGGGAAAATACATGTAAAAGGCTATATTGCCTGGTTTTATAACAAGTACATTATGTAAAAGAGGGTGATACAAGATTTCCCCGGTTTGCACCAAAGATGAGGGGAATACAATTGTGTAAAACCACAGCTCAGATGTCTGATACGGATAATAATGTACATCATAAATGTCATTCTCAACATTTCAGTCAATTCACTGCCAATGTGAATGAATTTTAACTATTCTTGTTGTATTTTTATCCAAATAAGCCATCCAATCCAATCAATCAATCAATTATGTATTGCCTATCTCAAAGTATAATAGTGACCAGGGAGATTGGAGTTTTACTCCCTGTAGTGACCTCTATAAACACATACACTGTATATGCACAGACAATCAGTTTACTGCTGCAGTATACAAGTGTACATGGATGCGGGCTAACTCGGCACTAGGGCGAACTCGGCCATGGCGGAAAATCGCCGCGGAGTGAGCCCAGAGAGTTAAAGTGATCGCAAATATGTACTTGTGTTGAATTTCGCATTTAATTACCCCACATTTGAGAACACTTAAATTCAAATTATTTGATATCAATGTGTAAAATGATTAGCAAAGAAGTAATGTTGACAATTTCAAGAAGTAAAATTATGCAAAACATGAAATTTAAGGCAAAAAAGGGTACGGTGCGTAGCGTGGACTTCAACTGTTGAATCATAGTCACCGCGCAGTGCCGAGTTCGCCCTAGTGCCGAGTTAGCCCGACCTCGTGTAAATATAATGTACGTATACATGTTCAGTACATTGTACATGTAATGTAGACCTACATGTACATGTAGATGTATATATATTCAGTATTGTGTTAGAAACTGAAGACACCAAAGACCACTAGGTGTTAGAGAAAGTACAGTAGACCTACTGCTAACCATACAAACAAGTGAAAGAGAAATACTCCAGGAAGAGGCCTGGGCCCTGTTTCATAGAACTTGTTGCCGATATAACAAGTTGCGATATTAAACTGATAAGCTACTGAAATCCTTGCATCTGAGAGGGAGGGAGAGAGAGGGAGGGAGTAAGTGAGAGAAAGTGCAGAAGGGAGAAAGATAAATAAAGATGAGACGAGATTAACCATTGTGAGAAAAAGAAAGAGAGAGACAGACGAAATAAAGATTAAAAATTAGCAAGAAGTAGCCTACTCAAGTAGCTACTTTGGAGAAAGTGAAGGAAATTTGATTTTATCTTTATAGTGCACTGTCTATAAGTTCCGTTATGTTGTTCAATATGTAATGAATGTTGTAGGTTTGAAAATACAGGTTGTTAGATTTTTCAATCTTGAATTCTTGTCTTCTTTTATTCCTCTCCGCAGATTTCAAGTAGTATTGATAAAGGATTTGCCTGATCAGTCTGTCTTCATAGCACAAGTACTGCATGTCCGCGCCAAACGAGCTACATCAGCCCATCTACCTTTGTGCTGCAGGGTGCGTCAGGGGGTGTGACTCCCTTCGTGCCCAAGTCCACGGCACCGCCCCTATTTTGTGGCCCAAGCAGAGGGTACTCTTCAACTCTTTCAACGGCAGCTTTGTCCTGCCATGGAGATAACGCGAACGCGGGAGCACGCAAGGTGCTTGTGCGTGCTCGTCCAGCTACAGGTCCAAATCACTGTTTTTATATTCTGGATCATGGTGGCGCATCCGTCTGGCGCCCTCTATCTAGACTTCCATTCTGGTCACCACACCGACCAAGACTCTTCAAATGTCCCACGAGACGGACTTGGACATGAGACGTTATCATGGGCTGTGAAGATACAGCACCAAACACACAGGAAAAGTGTCAATAGGACTCACGTTGATCTACTAGCTGATGTAGTCGCGGAGGATCTTGGTTTGAAAAACTACGGGCAGGTCGGGGAACTCTTGGGACATTATTTATTTGCGGCCGAGAGCTACCATGAAGCGTTGAACGGCAGCATGGAACGGGACTTGGTCGGGAAGATTCGTAGTAAAGCTGAGAGCGCCCTCACAAGACATTCTATGATTGAATGGTTCAATCAACAGACTATACGGAGGAGATTTAAAAGGTCGCTTGTTTTTACTGATCCATCATATCCAAATCAGTGGCATTTAGTAAGTATACAATAAAATATTTGAAAACAACATTTACATGTAATTACATGTATACTACTTTTCCAAAGATATTTTGAAAGTTACCGGTACTTGATTCCAGGTTTTTACTTTAAAGGTTAGATTGCCCTTTTCAAATGTAATTGTAGTGTGTAAAGATTCACAGGATTTTAGAATCGATGTAGAATGTACTGTAATATAGTCACCTTGTGTCTAACCGGTAATATTTTGAGCAAGGCTGCGAAAGTAGGATTTTCCTTTTTGTCCTTCATTTCTTCTGTGGTAAGAGTGATAGGGAAAGGTTATCTCATGTTTTCTTTTATATTAAAGTGACATCTGTTCTGGGCCCTCTTGCCTAAAAATTTGTGTTTAAATGCAACTCAAAAGGGTTAAAGTTGATATTTTTTACCCCCGAGCACACATGTACATGTATTTTCAGTTGAAATAAAAGATATTCTGTAATTACTAAAAGAAAAAACAAATGGGGAACATACATGTACATGTAAAAGAATTTCTCTTCAAATGCCCTGATATCCAAAACGTGATGAGAAACAGCTGAAAAGTATAGACCAAACTTACAGATCTACCACATGTGTGTGAAGGCCCGTATATACCCATATGATTTCAATAAAGATTGAGTCAATTTCTAAATCCTTTTGATCATTCCAAATTCCAAAACTTCAGAGTACATTGATTCTTACAAGTACATCATAATAAACCTTTCCCAATCGCTCCCAGACAGTTTCTTTCACAAAATAATCGCACAACCAGAAAACTCAGCTTCATCTGTATCCATTATGATTCATGATCATTTGTTCACGAACTTGGAAGGTTTGTCAATTCTGTGGATCACTAATACAGGGAGTCAGTGGGTTTGGTAATCATTAACATACAAATGATGTCCATTACGTTAACACGTATACATGTTTGTACAGTCCAACCTGCTTTAGTGACCACCTGTGTAGAAAGACCACCTGTCTATAAAGACCTCAATTTTTTTCCCCTTGAACAGCATTTCCCATTGAAACATGTATTAAACCCACTGTTCAGACACAAAACGTTTATACCAAAGCTCGATTAAGAAACGTCATACAAAATTTTCACAAAGTATAGCCTACGGACCGTTCAGACACATATCTTGACCGATTAGAAAAAACATTGTATACATTTCCACTGCACATACATTTTCCACTGCACATACATTTTCCACTGCACATGTTGTTATGGTCGCCTCTAGCCCGTGCCCCCTGGTAAGGTCACCTTTCACGTGCGCTCACTTTAAGCCACACCCTGTTGTTCCGTTCTATGGTCGCCATACGTTCAGACACACATGGAAAGGTGATTCGTTATCGAGTTCTTGTTCGAGACGATGCTCTGACCCTAGTTTCGTTATACATGTACGACGTTTCATTAGCGTTCAGACACATAAATCCATCGTATAGCTATACTGTTTTGGTATAAAAGTTTTGTGTCTGAACACCCTGTACAGAACCTGTCCAGAAATACCACCTGCTCATAAAGACCGCTTTTCTTGTCTCCCTTGAGTGGTCTTTATAGACGGGTTTCACAGTATCAGGATAATTTCTATTCCATCTTGTTTTTTATCTCATTTCAGCACAACTCAAAGAACGTAGGAATGGACATCAATGTAACAGGGATATGGGAGCATAACATCACAGGGTCGGGGGTCACCGTAGCTGTCATCGATGATGGTACGTTCCACTTTCTTGTTTTTTTAATGTTGGATTGTTCACTTTGTGGAACTTTGGTGTTATTTGTCAAATTTCTGATGATGTCATTGAGAATTGTAGGTTGATTTTTCTCTTTTCTTTACCACTTGGTGCAAAATTTTGTCAAGTTTGTGTCATACACATGTAGGCCAGGGCTTATTAATTCTTTCATCGATGATTGAGTGTTTTATATTTCCCTTTCTGTAGTGCAACTTGTGACAGTTTTGTGTCATAACTGTCATTGGACAAGGTTGTTTGTTTCTGTCATTGATTTTGATTGTGTGGTATCCATTTATTGACATTAACTTTGGAAATTTAGTTATGTTGTTTTTGTTTTGAGCAGTAGACCTCCATGTATGTACATGTGTGTAGTCTTTGTAAAAATGTATGCAAGTCTTTTTTTTTTTAATTCCTAGTTTCTTGTTCTTTTTTGTGGGGGAGGGGGATCCTTGTTATTTGAGATAAATTTGAACCCAAGTTTTCTGGATAAGTTTTGCTTGTACTGTACATGCACAACAGAGGCTGTAATTGAAATTGCACTAGATATTAATTATTTTGTTTCACAGTTCAGATTTCCTCAAATTATTTTTAATCATTTTGATATTAATGTCAATACACAAATATTTAACAAAATAAAGAAGTGGAAAAGGAAGGGGTAGAAAAGATAAAATTGGAATCAATTTTGATTAGCCCATTTTAACAAGATATGCAGTGAAACTTCGTTTGAAAAGAAGTGATTGTGACCCAGGCAAAGTGTGTACATCAGAAATAACCATTCCCTCTGAGAGGAACAGCTAAGTACTGCACATGTACATGTTTGTAAGTGTCGTCTATAACTTAACACCAGTCACTGAACACGTACATATGTACATTTGTGTTGCTAAGGCTTTGTGTTAACAAACTATTCAATGAAAAGCCAACATAAAAGGTACTGTATAAGTGGTTATTTTCGCGGTGGTTTTATTTTCGCGATTTTCGCGAGTCGGTCCTCGCGAAAATTTCCACTTCAATATATGGCTATTTATAGTAACAAAAACATCACAAAAATCGCGAAATTAAACCCTCGCGAATTTCCCTACCTAGTCCAAAATCGCGAAAATATCTGTACGCGAAAAAAACAGCTTATACAGTATTCCAAGGAAATGCCAAGTAGTTGAATTACAATGAGTTCTGAGAACTTGGCAGCCAAAACAAAAATTATGAAAGACTGAAAGTGGAGGGGGGGGGGGGGCACTACAACAAGAAAAGGAGGCCAGCAAGAGGTGTGTTTACACCTTGGTTATCGTAAGAAGAAAGAAGATGATTGTGTTTGCAAACCTGTCAATGAAATGCCAACATACATGTAAAGGTATTCCAAGGAGGTGCCATGTCTTTGAATGACACTGTTTTCTGAGAATTCCGCAGATAAAAAATAAATGAGAGACAAAAAAAGGGGGGAGGGAGTGTTTGGTGGAGGTCGGGGGTGGGGGGGGGGGGAGGGGAAGGGGAGGACACCACAACAAGAGAAATAGGCTGCAGGAGATGTGTTTACACCTGGGATGTATCAAGAAGAAAGAAGATGGAACCACATTGCCACCCTGTATCTGTACCATAATAACCCTGAATGAAAGCCCTGAGAGATGAACAGAGAAGAACAAACATAACCAGGGGAAAAAGATTGGAGAAGAAAAGAAGGAGACCTTGCAGGGGGTTGCATGTGTGTGTGTTTTGTGTACAGTGTATGCCCTCCAGCTCTCACATCTCCCATCGCTGGACCTTGCTATGTTGTTACTGTATTGTGCTTTCAATGGGGTGCTATATAAAGACCTTGGTCATGTGTCTTGCATCACATGACTGCTCCAGTCTCGAGAGTGTTTTGTTAGCAAAACAACTGAGTCAGTAATAGCACAAAATGATGCTGGGACCGAACTGAGAGTCCAGTAGATAATAGACACCTGAAGGTAAAACCAGACAGAAACCAGTGTAATTTGCATGTTTACAAGTGGTATATATGCAAAAATAGCAGTCATTAAAAATTTGGACTTTCATTTTCATCATGTTGTAGCATAGTTATAATGGAACTTTTATTGAGGGGGGGGGGGGGGGGGGGAATGGAGGTGTGCTATATACATGTATAGAACATGCAGTTACATACAATGTCTATATGAGATTGTAACAGAGTCCCGGACAAGAAGTGAATTTCTCATGAGTCTGAAAACCATGTGGATTGTGGGCCTTCAGTTTTGTGAATGTTCCAGTCATTTATATTTTTGGCCTGCACTGCAGTCAACATTGAAAGATACATTGTATCATAGAAAATGTATAAGCATCTGTCGTTCAAAATGACTAGTGGACTCAAAAGAAAGAATTTTGAAAGAATTGCAGGAAGTGAGTGAACCCAGCTGTGCATGTACAGTACATGTATGTTTCAAACTCAGTGTTTAATTGTGATAAAAGATTTTTTTTCTCTCATTTGGCAAAGTCCTTTCCCCATATTTTCCTCTTCCTGTACTGTGTGTGTATCTTTTTATAAATCTAACATGTACAGTATGTATGCACGAGGGTACATGCTCTAAACTGATTTTAGTACGTCTATTTTGAACATCATGTACATACACATATACTGTAGGCTGTATGTATGCCCAGTTAAACTCCCATCTTTCTGGTATGTGTACCTACTCGATATACGATACGTGTGCACATGTGGGCAATTCCATGGTAACGGAATTACAAATGAGAGATATTTTGCTCACATTTTTGAAGGCTATGCACTAATTTTGGACTTCCGTCCCCTTCTCACCAATTCGTAATCTGCATACATGTATGTACTCATTCTTTCACCTCAACTCGTTCATACCCAAAAGTGTCCACTTACATAATACATGTAATTATATTGAGGTATATACATGTACATGTAGTAACTTTGGTAACGGAATTACCAGAAAATGGTTGCATTTTTGAAGTTCTCATTTCCATGCATAAATCATGCATTGTGCGAATCCTGATTGAGATGTGGGAAAAGTTTTTTCAGATTCTTGTGATTTAAGGATTTGCCTATTTGGGACTATTAAACTGATTTTCTTTAGTATAAATCTGAAATTAAATTTTGTTGTTGTTTTTCCCATGTGGAATTGCCCATGTGCCATTCTACTTTGGCTAATTGGAACAATGAAAATGATAGAACAATATGTGAATTATCAGTTTTGCAGAATAGACCTGTTCACTAATATATTCAAATTTAATGCATACAATACTTTTAAAACAAAGGTTGTTCTTGACAACCTGAAAGCTTGTCAGAGGCTTGTCAGACATAGCAACAAGTAATGTATGCAAACTGAATTCCAAGTATTGTAGTTCATTCATTTAATAACCAGGTTAATGGAATACATGTACCTGGTTACCACATGTACATGTAGGTCCTCAGGAAAGAAACGTCCATAAATTTGAATAACTTTGTGAACAGGTCTATTGAAGGGTTGCAGCTGATTAAATTAACCCTTTTAGAATTGTATTTTTTTTTTGTCTTTAGTGCTGGTTCTGAATTGCATTATTTCTTTGTTCGTTTCAGGTCTTGAGTGGACAAATGAAGATATTGCAGAAAATTATGTAAGTATATATATTTTTTAAAATTCATATCATCTGTAAGAGCTAGAAGGGTCTTAACGCTATACTGGTACATGTGTATATAGGTCTTTCTGGTTATCAGCTGATATTGGTCTGTTTCTTACTGACCTTATGTTACTGCCATTGTTAGTACAGTAATGACTTTATTGCAGAAATGCTACCATTTACAATAGGGTCCATGAATTAATTCTATACGTACTCATGTCTTGTGCCAATTTTCTTTTTTTTTCTGTCACTTTCACCCAAAGCTTTTAATTTGTTCAGACATTAATTCCTTTGTGATTTCTAAAACATGTGTTGTTATGCAGCAGTTGAGTGATGTGTTGATACCAGAAACGGGTAATTATCACTTGTAAGTTACACCTCCAGCAGTTGCCTTGTGCAACCGTATTGTAAATAATGCTGTTGCCTTTAGTTGGTGCCAAATTGGCAACAGTAGCTCATGCCAGGTAAAGAGGCAGTTGGCTAATGTAGCATATAAAGTGTTAATGAACTGTTGGTATACATGTACACCCTGAATGATATTTATTAAATGGGAAACGGATAGTGACACTACATTGCAAGATCACATGTATATAGGCTACAATGTACATTTTTGTTTTCTTTCTTATTTTTATTTAATTCATGTACATGTATTTCATTGATTTACATTGTACATGATTAGAGCAAACAAGACTAATTAGAGTAGAATTACAAAAGAAAATACAATAAATTGTGTATGAGATATCAAGGAAAGGAAAAAAAAGGTGAAATAGAAAAAAAAAAGCAACATTAAAAACATGTTCTCTCTTTCAATAGTAAATAGACTACCGGTATATGTTTTGTAGTTGATAGGTATTGTACAATTGTGTCATGTGTGGATAGGATTTCGGGGGGGGGGGGGGGGGGGGGGGGGGGGGGGGGGGGGGGGGGGGGGGGGGGAGGGGGGAGATGAAAAGTGGTCGTCCACACTGAAAGCTCAAGAAAATTTCAAGAAAAGAAAAAAAAGGTTTTGAAATGCTAAAACATACAGTGTACATGTGACTATTAACTCTTTCAAGACAATTGGCCACATTTTACTCTTTCAAGACAATTGGCCACATTTTGTGGTTTGGCTCAATAAATTTTGATATCGAGCTCAAAAAAATATAATGTACCAAATTTCTGCACACACTACATGTAAGTCCATTTTTTGTTGTATGACCATACATGTACAGTTACATGTACGTATTGCAATTGATGCCAAGAATATTAAAAACGAGAATAATCTTTAAAATCATTAAATCAGGGCTGGTCATACCGCTTTTTTTTTTCTTTCTTCTGCAATGGCCCTTACAGGACAGGAATTATTTAAGGGCTAAATTGATCACATTTTGTTTTTTAAATTGGCAGCACATTGAGAGGTTCAAAGTCATTGTTTTTTAATCAAAATCGGCAATTTGTTCAACTTTTCTACAAAACTATCAACCATGTATTTTGCTTGAAAATACATTACACCTTTTTAGAACCATATAGCACTAAAGGAAAAATATCATTGTTGCCAATTTGAAGAAGAAAATGTGATCAATTTAGCCTTTAAATACATGTACATGTAATTCCTGTCCTGAAAGGGCCATTGCAACAACAACAAAAAAGAAAAAAGAAGAAAGAAAGAACCAAAATTTGTATGACCAGCCCTAATTTGATACAATTCAGGGTGAAATTCCTTTTCACACTAGTTACAGGTACATTGTGTACATTTTACATTGCAGTATGTACATGTAGACTTGTATGTACAGTGTACATGCAGCTCTTTCGTTCAACTTTTATTTAGGTCACTAGTATTTTGAGTGATAATAAGATCTCACTGTAATACCTATTTCCTTTATTAAAGCTTTGTGTCAATTTCTTTTTAGTTCCTCGTTGTCTTTAGGAAGTTGAGGATGTGACTTTGATCAAGTGGTCAGCTTGCTATAATTGCACATTTCTGTGTCTTTGTTTACAGCAGATGAACATGGTGAGGTTGATATGAAAATTATGTTTACACAATGAGAGCTAAACTTTAAGTTTCGCTTTGTAGTTTAAAAACTTTAAGTTAACTTGTAGTTATCTTGTAGTTTCAGCCCTTATGAATGGACTTGTTTCGAAATTTTAAGTTTACTTGTAGTTCTAGAACCACGAGCGAGCTCGTGGTTAAGGCTGAAACCACGAGCAGCGAGGGGGGGGGGGTTCCTCCATCGAAGTTACGGCCCATGTGAAAGGAATAAACTTTATGTTTCGCAGGCTTGTGGTTTAGGATGACCTTGCTGTTCATGTTCAATTTCCGGGTCTTACCCTTCCCGCGAATTATGAACACAGGATCTGTATGTGTACATTACACACAATCAGTAGTATCTACTTCCTGGGTCAACCATGACGATCTCTCTACTTGGTTTTGTTAAATTAAAGGTAAATCCAACCTTTATAGCAAGTTGCTTTGAAAGAAAGAGGAAAAATCAGAGAAGCAGATTGATGAAAGTTTGAACAAAATCGGACAAGCAATAAGAAAGTTATGAATTTTTGAAAGTTGTAATCACTATGCATATGGGAATTTCAAATTGGCCGAATAGGTAATGTCACTGTGATGTAGCTGTGGACAACTCCCCCATTTGCTCTAACACACAAAAAGACTAAAATGTCACTTTTTTTCAAAATGCATAACTCAGTAGAATCTTTTCGTTCATGAGGACCTATAACAATATGCTATCTCCAATATATTTTGAGTACTGCCCCGAGGGTAAAAGCGCCTCGAAGAAAACCTCAAATTAATGATATTTTTGTGTACGACAAATGGGAGAGTTGTCCACAAAAATGTCACAATTGACTCACCAAATTGCCAATTTGAGATTCGCATAGATGTAGTGATCTCATTTTTCAAACATCCATAACTTTCTTAGTCCTTGTCCGATTTCTTTCAAACTTTCGCCATCCTGTTTTTCTTATTTTTCTGCTTTCACACAAATCATCTTATTATCAAGGTTGGATTGCCCTTTAAAGTTTCGCTAACTTAAAGTTTTGAAAGTTTATGAACGTTGCTATAAATGCAGTGCAGTACATGTGCATGTAATTGTATTGAAAATAATCTTGGTATTTAGTTAAACAATGATACATGTGGTAATGTCAGGTATCAATTTTTGAAAATTTAAAAAAAGAGAGACCAAATTATTAAATTGGGAGCAGTTTAAAAAATACAATTTCTTTCGCGAGGGCTACTTCAAAGTCCACCTATCGTGTTCAGAGATTTCAATGCACTACGACCCATGGGCAGAAATATTACATGTATTTGACAGTGGCTCTTTTTTCATTTATGGTGGCTTTTTCAAGAGTTTCGGGGCTAATTGCCCTTAGCCCCCGCTTATTTTTTTCACTGATTGGGAGTGACCTCCTTTTCTTACAGCAGGCGATGGATCATATTTCATGAATACATACATTGTAATTTGTCCTGATGAAACCCTAGGCAAATTTTCCATATTAATCCCATTCCGGAAGATTGTTAATCCCCGAAGGGATTACTCGTTAATCTTGTTGTTATTTCTGCCCAGTTTGGACTTGATATGGAGCCAAGCTTGTTGCCTTGGTACTTCATTTGTTTCAGACATTAATTAAACAAGTAGCATCATTCATTCATTGTGTGTCAGTCAGTTCAGTTCTAATTACTATTCATACATGTACGTAATGAGATCATAAATTTATCTACAGTGCATCCCAGAAAAAAGTTAACAGTCAGAAAAAGTCCCCCCAAATAAATATTTCAAAAGATTTGAAGCAAAAATTCATGTGGAAAGCTTAGGGTCTCTTCTGTGACATGACAGCTAAAGATCTGGCGATATTTTACGCTCGAGTGAGCAAAGGCCACTCTTGTGAAAAGGTGCGAAATCCAGACTTGACAAGAATTGGTATTTCTTCTGGATGGTATCAGCAAAGTTGAGAGTCATGAAAAGGTTTACATGTATAAATTTTCATATTTTTATCACTGATAGAAAATTTGTGAAAGAAGAAGTTCTGTTATCTGTATGTCCTTGCATATCTCATAAACACTTTTATGCTTCAGTGAGCAATTAACCACTTTAATGAGTGTTTTGAAATATTAGTTTTGACAAGGTATCAATTCAAGCTGGCTTTCTCAGTCACCCATAAAGTTTTGATGGGATACGTCAGGATATTCAGAAAACAAAGCCTATTCTTTCATAAATTGCCTTTAAATGATTAGAATATAGTTTCTAAGCCTTTTCAAGACTCTCAACTTTGCTGATACCAGCCAGAACCAATACAAATTTTTGTCAACCATGGATTTTGCACCATTTCACAACAAAAGCTTTTGCTCACTCAAGCGTAACATATCATTAGATGTTTTGGTGTCATCTGATAGGAGAGACCCTAACCTATCCATAGGTATGAACATTTCATGAATATATTATGAAATGTTCATTTGGTGAGACTTTTTCCAGCAGTCAACTTTTCACGGTTCTCAAATTTGTTAATACCAGCCAGAACAAAATACTAATTCTTGTCGATTCTGGATTTTGCACCCTTTTGCAAAAGTCGCTTTTGCTGACTCGAGCTTGAAATATTGTCCAATATTTGTTGTCATTTGATAGAAGAGACCCTAAGCTATCCACGTGTATGAAAATTTCCTACAAATATTTTGAAATATTTATTTTGGGAGACTTTTCCAACTGTTAACTTTGGGGGGGGACACACTGTATATTTAAAGGTAAAGTCGAGTTCTGGGCCCCGTTTCATGAAACTTGCTTTCACTACTTACAATAACTGTTATAAGCTACTGAAATCCTTGCATCTGATTGGCTGAGAGCAATCATCAAAATGACAAGAAATAGACCCAATCTCACTGAATAGCACATGTATACATGTACAATGTACTACTGCACACAGAAATGGATATATGGGACTGCACACACAAGGGGGATAAATGTTCTTGCCCAAACATTTTGAATATGAGGGCATTTGAAGAGCTGCATGTATTCTTTTCAGGGGACATTTCTAGTATGATGTTCTTCCAAACTGACATAAAAAGAATGAGTAAGCTCACAAAATTGTTTTTCACCTCTCCCAGAACTCAACCATCTTTTTAATTTTCCATTTTTTTTTTTTTTTTCAAGCAATGTGCACTGATATGTATCAAATATGTTTGTTTTTCTGAGGCCGTAGTCCATTCCATTATATTTGACTCCTTTTTTTTTTTTTTGGGGGGGGGGGGAGCTGTTGGGAAATTTGACCCAAGGAATTACATGTACATGTACAGGCTGTACATGTAAATCAAAAACAAGGAAAGACATCTCTTGTGTGAAAACCATTCAAGACACTGCTGTTTTTTAATCATACATACATGTACATTGTACGTACATGTACATGTACATTGCACAGTGAGTGTGCATTTCCCCAACAAAGATAAATGATGCATACATGTATAAAGTGATAATTGTTTTGCTTGAAACACTGATATATATATACATGTACATGTATTTTTGTTATAAATTGATGCAGTTTGTTATGACTCACGTACATGTAATTTTAATTGTGAATGTACATAAACATGATTCAGCTATTTAAATATGGAGCAGTGATGCAGGACACCTTTCTAATGTACATGTACATGTAAATGTACATGCATTGTTAACAATCAAATAAAAGCAAAGGAATGTTTTGAACGGGCTTTGTAAATTTAGCAACTACATTTACATGTACATGATTTATCTGCTTTGCTTTGTATGTGTGCCAAACTCTATTGAGGCCATCATCACCTTATCAAAACAAGCGAAATTGAATTTTGAATTCAGCTGGATTGCAAATTCCCTGACAGTGTTAGAAAGTTGGGAAAACAAGCTCTAAATAACACCAGTGACTGGTGATTGAATTTGATGTGTGGTGTTGCAAATTATTATTATTTTTGTAGCAGGGACATGGCCATGGCATATTTCCGTGGCGATTCTGTGAAATATATGTACATTGTACATCAGCTACAGTGTATGCCATAATCTTTTATCAAAAAAAAGTGAAAGATCTTTTAAAGGGCTAAATTGATCATATTTTGTTTTTCAAATTGGCAACAATAATATTTTTCTTTTAGTTCTACATGGTTCTAATAAAGTGCAATGTCTTTTTAAAAAAATATACGTGGTTAGGAATTTTGTCAACAAGTTGAAAAATTCCCAATTTTGATAAAAAACAATGATTTTGAACCTCTCAATGTGTTGCCAAGTTATGGATTTTAAAGCCTATTCTTGTTTTTAAATTTCCTGACATCAAACGCAATATGGTCCTAAAATACAACAAAAATGGACAATGTGCAGAAATTTGTGCTCTTTCTACTCATGCATCTGGTATTTTTTAGAGCTCTGAATCAAAAGTTATTGAGTTAAACCACATAATGTGGTCAGTTGTCTTGAGAGAGTTAATGACCATTGACTCAATGGTTATGATACAAGAAAGAACTATTAGATAATGATGGACATCAGTGGACCCCCCTCCCCTATTTTTTATGAAATACATATGATACACATTTAAATGAATATCAGACTTATAATATGTCTTATGTAATAGGGACAAATGTGGGTAAAATGCGTAGTCCGATATGTACATGAAAGAAAGCAATTACATTCCCTGATTAAACCTAGGGCCTCTCATAAGAATCAAGAGCCTTTAAAGATAAAGTTGAGTTCAGGTTGTGAGATTAAATTGTGAAAGAAACTGTCTCAAAGCAATTGGGAAAGGTTGATGTAGCACATAAGAATTGGTGTAGGCTGTAAGGTTTTGGAATCACAAAACTGACAAGAAATTGACTCAATTCTGCTGAGAGTTACATGCACTGCTACAGAAATTTGTATATATGGGACTATACACAAATGTTTGGCCCAAACATTTCAGCTGTTACTTGTCATATTTTGAATTTGAGGGCATTTGAAGAGCAATCCTTTTCAGGGGACGTACATGTATATCTACCGTGATGATCTTCCAAAGTAATATAATAAGAATGAGAAAGCTCACAAATTTTTGTTTTACCTTTCCCAGAACTCAACCTTCTCTTAAACAACATATCGCAGTGCCTTGAAGTTGTTGCCTGAAATCAAGACTTACTGTTTGCTAATTTTAAGACTACATGTACATGTAGTGAACATGGCACAAAGGCTGTGAATTTCTCACCCAAACACCAACTCATCCTTCCGAATGCCCACCGTTGGGATTAATTCCTTTACAATGATGTCCCCAGCAAATAAAAAGAATCATACTACTGTTCTTCTCACTCCCCCTGCTACATGTAATGTGCAAATGTGCACAATGTATGTACAAAAACTATATCAATAATAACATAGACAAAACTGTAGAGCCCTGTTGTTGGGATGGTGTTCAATGTACACTGTACATGTATGCAGATCTGCTATTTTGAGATTGACTTGCTCAGTTTGCAAAACTAGAGTGAAATGTCAGTATGTACATGTATGTACATGTAACTACCAGTGGTGCCTTCTTTCTCAAATGAAATCATATGGAATCATGTTCACAATGACCAGATTTTACAAGACAGTTTTAACCCCCCCCCCCCCAAAAAAAAAAAACAACAACAAAAAAACAACCTCTTTGTTCATGGGATCTCTTTTTCAAATTTCCTGTAAAGAAAATGAAACTCAAAAACAAGATTTTTATTGATTGTACATGTATATTCATCTACAATGTACAGTGTGTATGTATTTATTTATTCTTATATTAATCTATTTCTATTTTATCTTTTTTTCATAATTATATATTCATTTATTATTTATTTCATTTCTTTAACTTCTTACTTATTTACTTGCTTATTTATTTACTAATTTATTCATCAGTTTTACTTCTGTACTTATGTGTTATCATCAATATGTTGTTTGTTTGTTTGTTTGTTTGTTGTTTTTTTTTTTGGGGGGGGGTCACTCTGATATATTTCCCCTGCTCTTTTTGGATCATTCCAGAGCTTTAATACGCTAGTTGAATACCTTTTGAATGAATGACTGATCAAAACTTCTAAATATTAGTATCTGATTAAACAGTTAGGTATGTGATACTGACCTTTCATCCATTTATGTTGGTGTCATTAGTTTCGTTTATAATCCTCTTCATATTTACGATTACATTTTTTGTTGTTTATTCTGTTACTAAACAATGTTTATTGATCTTTCATCCATTTATATTTTTTATTACAGTTTTGTTTATAATCCTCTTCATATTTACCATTACATTTTTTGTTGTTTATTCTATTACCAAAAAATGTTTTCCCATGTTTAAAGGTACCAGACTCGATTAGCATTCATGCTAATTTTTGGTTCCTTTTATCCTTAACTCTGTTATGTATCTAAAGTTGTATGTATATACATTTTGTTTTGTGTTTTTTATTGTTATTGGATAAATAGATATCAAGTTCAATTTCAATTTCAAGTTCAATACATACATGTACATGTAATGTACATGTACATGCATATGTATACATTACATGTGCATTACCCTTTGCCCTGCATTCTTTTCACTGACTATATTTTAGTTTTCACTGAAGAGCTGCAATGAAATTTGGTTTGTCAGGCTTTTGCCAATTTAATGAGCTCATTAAAGAATGAAATATGCAACTTTTTGCTTGACCTTGTCATTTTAGTCGCTGTGAACTTGAGGAAAAGCCAGTCCCAGGTCAACGGAATTAAAAACACATTTTTTTTCGCTGTTTTGAGAGTGAGAGAGAGAGAGAAACTAATTCGGCTAGGAATGGGGTACTTGCAGGGAGGCTGATATCACCATGGCAACATGCTGTCTGATACTTATATGGGATAAATACATGTGCACTGTTCAGTGTTCAAGTAGGATTTAGCAAGTGTGATGTAATTTAAATCTATGCCTACTCGTACCTTAAGTGTAGAGTGCACAGATTTTATCTGTTGAGTGTTAATTGAAACCCAAGTTCAGTAGTGCACAAAATATACAGGAATTTAGATTGATTGTCATTGTACACATGTACATAGCTCTGAAATGCCTAAATGTAGAAAAACTGATTCCAAAATAAACAACAAAAACGAATTGAGGATATTTACAGAAAACAATCCAGTTGCTGTTAACCCTTTCAAGACAATTGACCACATTTTGTAGTTTGGCTCAATAACTTTTGAATCAGAGCTCTAAAAAATATACCAGATGCATATACCAGTAGAAAGAGCAAAAATATCTGCACACACTATATCCATTTTTGTTTCATGACCATATTGCGTTTGATGCCAGGAATTTTAGAAATAAGAATAAGCTTTAAAATCCCTAAATTGGCAACACATTGAAAGGTTCAAAATTATTGTTTTTTATCAAAATTGGCAATTTTTCAACTTTTCGACAAAATTAGTAACCATGTACATGTATATTGTTTTCAAAGAGGGTTAATACAGTCTTGTAATCTTTGTTATTTTCCTCATTAACCCTTTGGAGACAATTGACCACATTTCGTGGTTTGTTTCAATAACTTTTGATTCAGAGCTCTAAAAGATAAAAGATATACCAGATGCATTTCGAAAGAGCAAAAAATTTCTACGCACTCTATGTCCATTTTATTGCATGACCATATTGCATTTGATGCCAGGAATTTAAAAAAGGAGAATAAGCTTTAAAATCTGTAAATTGGCAACAAGTTGAGAGGTTCAAAATCATTGCTTTTACATCTAAATTGGCAATTTTTTTTCAACTTTTCAACAAAATGCGTAACCAATCCATGTACATGTACATTGTTTTAAAAGAC
The DNA here is from genome assembly GCA_025618425.1 of Heliocidaris tuberculata. NCBI lineage: Eukaryota > Metazoa > Echinodermata > Echinoidea > Camarodonta > Echinometridae > Heliocidaris > Heliocidaris tuberculata. Next base: position 30,956,516 of record CM046844.1, read on the forward strand.
GTTACACCTTATTAGAACCATGTAGCACTACACGAAAAATATTATTGTTGTCAATTTGAAGAACAAAATGTGATCAATTTATCCCTTAAATAATTCCTGTCCTGAAAGGGTTAACTCATTACCGGTATATATATCTTTTGTTTCATTTTGCATTGTTTATATGCTGCAGTCCTTTCCCTCTATGAACCTTATGTCGTCTTCCTATGAACTCATTGTATTTATCTGTTTCACTACTGCAGTGTCCTGAAGGAAGCTGGGACCTGAATTCCAATGATAACAACCCCGTCCCAGAGATGAGGATAAAGGATGGCAAGCAGACGCAGAATCGTCATGGTACGCGGTGTGCCGGGGAGATCGCGGCTGTTCGTAACAACGTCTGCGGGGTCGGTGTCGCATTCAGCTCCAAAGTTTCAGGTGAGGGACAAGGGGACGTTACCTGTTACACTGTGTTTCATTTCTAAGTGCATCAGATCATTACCCTGATCATTAGATCCAATTGCTATTCAGCACTTAGCATGTACCATCTCTACTTCACTAGAGAGCATTCCAGCCAGTTGCCATTTTGCAGTCAAAAAAATAGTTTTCGTATTGTAGTGGGAAACTACTTCATACACACCTTAACGGAGAGAAGCAATGTAGATAAAATGCTGTGAAGGGGATCTCCATGTAACTCACAGCCTTGGCATCTCTCAGACAAATTTTTAAACCACTCAACTATGAGTGTGGAGTCAAATGTGGCTTGATATTCTGAAAGTTTGAAATTCCAAATGCAAATGTCTTATACCAGGGTTAATTAATCACAAAAAAATCAGAATTGAATTTAAAAAAAAGAAATCTGACAAAAAAGGTGAAAGGGGAAAGTAGATAATCAACCGAAGATTTGATGCATTAATCAGAAGGTTTGTTCTTCCAAAGGTCCTTTTGAACCTATGGAATTATGAGCAGCAATCAGTTGAAAATACTTGCAATGCAATTCATCTGCTACAACAAAAAAATACTAACTGGAAAGATATACATGTATTGTTCTATTGGTTAACATTCATGTTTTGAAAGGGTACTGTGAACAGGACATCATTTTTGGTGGATAATGTTTTTGTTTCATTTAATGACCACATTTATGAGTCAAAGTTGCTGTAAAAAATCTTTCATTTTTAGCTTATTTCTCACATTTAAAGGGCCTCTGCAACCCAAACGCAACCCAAATGAATGTTTATTCCTGTTGATATGCAGGGATGCATACAACTTATATTCTGTTATTCAAACATCTAGATATGTTGCATACATTTTTAAATGTTTTTTGAAATATTGTTTCCAACCTCCTAAGCTCCACCCTTAAAAAAAAAGCTCCAGATCTCATTCCTGCAATGACATCATCTGTCAATCATCAGTCAGTTACACTAACATTCTACAATAGACAGTGGAATGTAATTTCCCCCAGCTCAGCACATGCTCACAATAGAATTGCATGCTTTCAAACAATACCTCCTCATTACCATTCTTTTCCTGGTGATGCTACAGCATGTCTGACATAGCAACTGCCATGTAGTCATTGTATGGTCTATTAGAACAGATGGTCATCTCTGGCAAAGCTACATACCACTTTCTCTCCTTAACTCACTAATGATTGACAGATGATGTCATTGCAGGAATGAGATCTGGAGCATTTTTTAGGGTGGAGCTTAGCATGTTTGAGAAAAATCTATGAAACATATTTAGATGTGTAAATAACAAAATATGAGTTGTATGCATCCCTGCACATCAACAGAAATCAACTTGCATTTGGGTTGCAGGGGATCTTTAATTATGTAATTTCTCAGCTTTTTAAAGCACCTGACTGGAAGTGGTAGCTTTTCCATGTACATTTGTAGGAATCAAAGGTCATTAAATACCAGTACTTTAAAAAAAAATCTTCCTATTGCATTGCCAGAGAGAAAGTGCCCAGAGAATGCACTATCATAGATACCTTTAATATTGATTTTTAAAGCCATGGAGCAAAGGAATTGAAAGGATGCAGCATACATGTACATGTATGTCAGAACAAAAGTACCATTAAACCATAAATGAATATGCCGGGAAGCTAGTGAGCCTTACTAGGTTTGGAAATAACCGTACATGTACATGTACACTAAATACCGATAAACCATCTAAAAATATGCCAGGAAGCTAGAGAGCCTTATCAGTAGGTTTTGAAATAACTTTACATGTACTAAATAAATATTTACGTACAGTGTACATATGTGTACTTGTTCAGTGCAGCAGCATATTTTTCCACACCACAAAAACTTGTCTAAAAAGAACTTAATAGATGAATGAATGAATAATGTATATCATCAATTTTATTTGATTTTACCACAGTTGACTAGCAGCTGTGGATTTTACATATATTTTTCGACCTTGGAATAAGCAGGGTTAGAGCTTTTTGTGAGAAGCAAAGAGAATGAAGAGCAAGTAAACTGGGACTGTACAGGGCTGACTATAAAAAAAAATCAGGAGAAAAAGGCTCGTCCAGGGTTTAAAAAAATTTCAACTTTGAAAAGCATTAAAGGCCACGTCCACCCTAATATCAAGTTGATATGAATAAATAGAGTAAAATTAAACTTAAGCATAACAGTGAAAATTGTATAGAAATCGGATGTAAATTAAGAAAGTTACGGCATTTTGAAGTTATATTTCATGAAACAGTGATGGGTGGTATACAAATGAGTGAACCAATGATGTCACACACTCACTTTTCCTTACATGTATGTACTTTATTATATGAAATATCATATATTTGAATTTTTTGCTTCAATAATGTGAAACATGGTTTGACTCCTTACGGAACATGTCAAAGCATCCTTAAATTGTAACTTACATGTATTTTGATACAAGGGAGAGATTCTTTATCATCACATCCGCCCATATTATGCATATCATGTGCTGTGTTCCATGAAATAATGCAAAACCTCAAAATACCGTAACTTCCTTATTTTTCATCCGATTTCAGTGAAATTTTCACTGTTATGCTTGTTTACCGGTAATTTGACTCTGTTAAAATATTCAAATCAACTTGATATTAGGGTAGACTTGGTCTTTACATGTAAATGTACTGTTATATTGCATGTACAACGTATATCATGTATTCTTTTTGTACAGTACAGCACATGTAGATGTATAGAGGCAGTGGCATAGTTACATGTACAGGGGGGCATGAATGAAGATGAAAGAATGAAAAGAAAGGAAAGGGAAAAGGGGGAAAAGGACAAGAAAGGAAAATGATAGGACACCCTCCATCTCCCTCCTTCCTGATCAGTGGCCTTGTAAAGTTCACATTTCATTTTCTGAGTAAGACCGTTGGCCCCCCTCCTAATGATGGCAGTGCCTCGCACTGGTAGGAATCACACTATGCCACTATGTGTGAATCATAGAAATGTATCTGCACTGTACATACATGTATGTAAGTTACCATCTAACATATGTACACATATATGCTAATCAAGTAATTTCATGTTTCAAAATCACAATGAGCACGTGCTTGACATTTGATCCCAAATATCATATGCCAAATACTTGAAGTTCCTTTCCAACTTCCGCTTTCAGAAAGCGAAGAGCAGTGGAAAACCTGATAATTTGATACATGCAGTTCCATGTTCATTTTCCAAACAAGCTTATTAAAGTAACGAGATCGAGTAGAGATATTTTGTACCACCCCTTTCTTATATTTCACTGTGAGATACATGTATTCATTTCCCTCCACAAAGGGGGTAAACTCATTTTCAAAAGGGAAATGCCCCATGCATGTACTCATTGATCACAATGCAATAACTATTTTTCATACAGCTTGTACTCACAAGTTCCTCACAATTACATACATGTACATGTAGTCTGAAAAGTCAGACATCGTAGCTCTGCGTATCTGAACATTCATAGGGGCATAATTAGCAAATTTTGTTAATAATGAAATGGCTTTAATTATTCATTGAAACTGAATATTTGTTTATTTTTTTCCATTATTTTATTGTACTTTGTCTAATTGCATTTAACAGTATATACTCTTCACCATGTACATTGTATAGTATGTGTTGTTCATATCTCAGGGTAATATCTCCATTTATTTTGAATACTACTTTTGGTATAACCAATATGACAATTTAATGGAAACATATATGTTAATACATACATGTAGATTGAAAATATGTCTTAATACAGTGTACATCTTAATCATGAAAATTTAACAAAAGTAGAAACATTGAAAAAAATCTGGTAAAAAGACAATACAACAAAAAACACATGTATTTACATGGCCTTTCTTGTTTTGTACAACTGATTTACATGTAGATCAGACCATTGGTTATGCCCGATGATTGAAGGGCTTTTAGCTTCTAAACTTAAAGGGCAATCCAACCTTGATAATAGATGATTTGTGTGAAAGCAGAAAAATAAGAAAAACAGGATGGTGAAAGTTTGAAAGAAATCGGACAAGGAATAAGAAAGTTGGATGTTTGAAATATTGTTATACATGTAGGTCCTCATGAACGAAAAGATCCTACTGAGTAATGCATTTTGAAAAAAAGTGACATTTTAGTCATTTTGTGTGTTAGAGCGAATGGGGGAGTTGTCCACAGCTACATCACAGTGACATTACCTATTCGGCCAATTTGAAATTCCCATACATGTAGGCATAGTGATTACAACTTTCAAAAATTCATAACTTTCTTATTGCTTGTCCGATTTCGTTCAAACTTTCACCAATCTGCTTCTCTGATTTTTCCTCTTTCTTTCAAAGCAACTTGCTATTAAGGTTGGATTTCCCTTTAAAGAGGAAGTGAGTTCTGGGAAAGGTGAAAATTAATTAGTGAGCTTTTTCATTCCTTTTATGTCAGTTGGTTTCGAAGAACATCATAGTAGAAATGTCCCCTGAAAAGGATTGCTCCTCAAAATCCCCCATATTCGAAATATGACGAGAAATACATGTAGCTGATGGCCATACATTCATGCCACATGTGTGTGCAGTCCCATATACCCATTTCTGTTTGCAGTGCATGTGCTTTTCAGCGAGATTGGGTCAATTTCTTTTCATTTTGATGATTCCAAAACCTCACAGCATACACCGATTCCTACATGTGCATGTATGTACATTTATGTACATTGTAGACGTACATGTAATCAACCATTCGCGAGTGCTTTGAGACGGTTTCCTTCACAATGTAATCACATGACCTTGGGTGCTATTCTGAAAATTGTTGTAACTTTTGTTGTAACTTTTGTTCCGGAGATAATACCTCGCTAATATTGTTGTAAGTTGGTATTCTGAAAATTGTTTTAGGGGGATATTATCTCTCTAAGGACCGCCTTTATATTATCTTTGACATGCCCATTTTTTGACACTTTACCAATCAAGATGGATTTTATATAGGCAGGTTAACCAATAGGATCACCTCTTATGTCAGACATAAGGATGGGCTTTGTGCTTTATCAGTTTCGGGCGTAGTTATTAAATTACGCGTTTTATAATGTGCCATGCGGCATGCGCCAATTAATTAACATAGTGGCTCACCCTCTTCTGCTCGAACCAAGTCACATATTGATGTAAAATTACCGAATTCCACCTGTAATTTCTTTAAAATGTCTTTTCTATGAGATCTTGAATCACACACAGTCTCCATCTTGCTATTCGAGCATGTACTGTCAGATTCTGAGCTAGAAAATTGCCGAGATCATGAGATACAACAGCTAGAAGCTGTTGGAAGTTTTGTTGTAGTTACCATGGAAGATATAATAAAACAAAAGATAAAATAATTTTCAGAATACCAATTATCTCATGATATTATCTTCAGCGCGCATATATGTAAATTAGGATCATGCGCAGGGTAAACAAAGATACAACAAAAGTTACAACAAAAGTTACAACAATTTTCAGAATATACCAATTTTATCTTAACTGTGGAGATACAACAGTATTAGAGATAAAACAGTTTTCAGAATACCCCCCAGAACTCAATTTTATCTTTAACGTGAAATTGCACTTCGGCATGATGATTACGGATCATGGATATAAATATCATTTTTGTCCCCGCCGAACGAAGTTCGCGAGGGGACTATGAAACGGGCTCCGTTCGTGTGTGCGTGTGTGTGTGTGTGTGTGTGTGTGTCCGTCCGTCCGTCTGTCCGTGTGTGCTCAAATGTTAGAAAATGCTACTTCTCCGTCATTTCTTGGCCGATTTTGATTCTGATTGTTTTATCTGATAGGGCTGGGTGGGGGCTTCCAAACTTCTACACAGAATTTTGAAATTCATTAATTATGCAAATTTATGCAAATTTATTCAAAATTGACGAACAATGCTACTTCTCCTCTATTTCACATCGGATTTTGATTCCGATTGTTTTGTCTGATAGGGCTGGGTGGGGGCTTCCAAACTTCTACACAGAATTTTGAAATTCATTAATTATGCAAATTTATGCAAATTTATTCAAAATTGACGAAAAATGCTACTTCTCTATTTCACATCCGATTTTGATTCTGATTGTTTTATCTGATAGGGCTGGGTGGGGGCTATCAAACTTCTACACAGAATTTTGAAATTCATTAATTATGCAAATTTATGCAAATTTATTCAAAATTGACGAAAAATGCTACTTCTCTATTTCACATCGGATTTTGATTCCGATTGTTTTATCTGATAGGGCTGGGTGGGGGCTTCCAAACTTCTACACATAATTTTGAAATTCATTAATTATGCAAATTTATGCAAATTTATTCAAAATTGACAAAAAATGCTACTTCTCCTCTATTTCACATCGGATTTTGATTCCGATTGTTTTATCTGATAGGGCTGGGTGGGGGCTATCAAACTTCTACACAGAATTTTGAAATTCATTAATTATGCAAATTTATGCAAATTTATTCAAAATTGACGAAAAATGCTACTTCTCCTCTATTTCACATGGGATTTTGATTCCGATTGTTTTATCTGATAGGGCTGGGTGGGGGCTATCAAACTTCTACACAGAATTTTGAAATTCATTAATTATGCAAATTTATGCAAATTTATTCAAAATTGACGAAAAATGCTACTTCTCCTCTATTTCACATCGGATTTTGATTCCGATTGTTTTATCTGATAGGGCTGGGTGGGGGCTTCCAAACTTCTACACATAATTATGCAAATTTATGCAAATTTATTCAAAATTGACGAAAAATGCTACTTCTCCTCTATTTCACATCGGATTTTGATTCCGATTGTTTTATCTGATAGGGCTGGGTGGGGGCTTCCAAACTTCTACACAGAATTTTGAAATTCATTATTCATGCAAATTTATGCAAATTTATTCAAAATGGCTGAAGGTTCATAATGTTTTCATGTTTTATATTTCAGTTGTATACATGCATTGTTGGTATTCTCTTCTTTTGCATGCAGTAACATTATTATTTTATTCACTTAAGTTTTTCACTGAAGTTTTAAGGTTCAGGCTAGTTAATTTCCACAGATCTGCACTTCCGGCGGGGACATTTATTACGCATTGCGTAATTTACTCATTCACTTGTTTACTCAGTCCTGTCTCTGATTGTGTTTCATCAGAGAGCGGAGGTTGTTTTGAATTGGTCTGTACTTTGAAAATATCCAGTTTCATGGCTTATTGTTAGAGGCAAGAATTAGATATTGCAAAGTGTATTTTGCACTTCCAAAAATAGAAATGATTAACATTTATGTGGGTAATGTGAGAACAGGAATATCTAATGCACAACAAGGAAATTTTTATTTCTAGTGAAAACATGCATTTTTCTCATGAAGTATTAACTAACTCCATGTATGTGTAGTATATGTAACATAATATCTGTTACTACATGTACATTTACATATTCATTTCCCTCTGATATTAAGATGGGAAAACCTGTATATTATGACTGCTGAAGGGTTAAGAGAAATTTTTGTTGTGGGCTGTGGGCGGTTTATCAGGTTCTTTCCTACGCTTATGTAGGAGAAAAACTGTTGTAGGGAGATGGAAAAAATATGGTCTTGTAGATAGGGGATCTTCCTTTACATGAGGTGGTTGAAGCAGTCTTCATTTTTAACATTCATGACCTTTTCATTCTGTTCCAGGTATTCGGTTGTTAGACGGTCCAATGACAGATAGTCTAGAAGCAACTGCCTTCAACAAATTTATGTATATCAACGATATCTACAGTTGCAGGTTTGTATCCTTCTTTCTTTCTTTCTTTCTTTCTTTCTTTCTTTCTTTCTTTCTTTCTCGCTTTCTCTTCCCAACTCTCTCCCTCTCTCTCTCTCTCTCCCTCTCTCTCTCTCTCTCTCCTCTCTCTCTCTCTCCCTCTCTCTCCCTCTCTCTCTCTCCCTCTCTGTCCCATTCTTGCTTGTTTCCTCTTTCTCTTTTTATCTTCCTTTTTTTTTCAAAGTCTCTCTCATTCTCTTTAGCATATATTTGGTCTCACCTGCGTAGCTGAAGTGATACATGTACATGTAGGCGTTGCTGTTCCGATGGCTGTAGTGGCTACTGCGGCATCAACAATTTTGGAAATGCTCTCTTTTCAAAAGATTGAGTTCAATTTCCATGAAAGTTTTACACAAGGCTTGAAGAGTATCACAAGTAATGTTGAAGAAATTCCAGGTCTAAAGTCAAGGTCAAAGGTCGATTTGAGGTCAATTCAGTTCAATGGTGTTCCCAAAATTTAACCCAAGTTTAAGTTTTTGAATTTTTAGTTTATTTCAAAATCCTTTGTTCAAATTCTATGAAACTTGTTATCAGTGTTGGTAGGAATTGTCTTAATGTCACCCTCTTTAAAGGAATACCCAAGTCATGTATTTCATCACATTAGAGGTCTCATACTGACAGTTAAACTCAGTTTTAGTTTTTTGATAAAACTTTTGTTTTTGTCTAGAGCTACAAGTGCATGTAATGTACATGTCTGTAATGTACTCATGCATTTGATTTCTTCTCAAGACTTTGCTTGTGGCTTTCAACCAAAGTTGGGAGGAATAATCATTACTCAAAGAGGATATACATGTAGATTTAGACAGATGGGGGTACCTACCTGTGGGGGGGGGGGGGTATGAGTCTTGGGGGTGTTTCCCAAAAGCCATACTTATACCCCCTTTTTTTTTTTTTGGAACTCTTCTTTTAACCATATACATGTCTTGTAGATTAAGGGGCAGCACTGCTTAAGTGCCCCATACCTTTAATTTTTCACCAAGTGAAAATGCTGCCCTGATGATTGCGGAGTGTAGGCAAGACTGCCCTGGACATTTCCTCTCTTCCACTCTCAGAATTTTTTTCTGCCACTCTCTGTTTTTCTCTTTATCCTGTTTACTGGAAAAAAACACCTTGTGTTATTATTTTTGTATGATTGATAATCACCTGTCTGTTTATCCACATGATCACTGGATGTTTAAGAACAAAATAAATGATATTTGCCAAACAACTGATAGAAAATCTATGAGAGCACAAGTCTGTAAATAAAAGATGTTTTGGCAGATGGCATTGATTTAAATATGTATGAAAACTGAATGAATATTTCATGGATATATACAATGCAACTTCTATTATAGCCCACATCTATTGATAGTTTTCAGTATACAACTGTGATTCTAGGCCAGCACTCGTTTTAAGTTTGTACATGTACGTATTTTTGCTAGTGTAAAAAATTTCATGTTGATATCATGAATGATAATTACTTTTGAATGATTTATACCGTATAACCAGAAAAATTCCTGAAATAAAAATTTTGCGCAACAAACTTTCGCAAATAGCGAAAATTTGATGATGGATCAATTGCGGTTTAGTCATTTTGGAGTATGTGGGAGTATGTGGAAGTTTGTGGTTTTACCATCCGATTTCCCTTGAAATGCAGTTTCCTTTACAAGAACTTTACATGTATCATGTATGTGTTTTTAAAGAGAAGGTTGAGTTCTGGAAAAGGTGAAAAATAATTTGTGAGCTTTCTCATTCCTTTTGTGTGAGTTTGGAAGAACATCATCTAGAAGAAAATGTCCCCTGAAAAGAGAATTGCTCCTCAAATGCCCTCATATTCAAAATATGACAAGAAATAGCTGACACATGGTGCATGCAGTCCCATATACCATTTCTGTGTGTAATGCATGTGCTTTTCAGCAAGATTGGATCAATTTCTTACCATACTGATGATTCCAAAACCTGAGAGTATACACCAATTCTTTTGTTGACAGGATAAACCTTTCCCATTTCTTTGAGACAGTTTCTATCACAATATAATCTGACTAATCCCATCACCAGAACTCAACTTTTTCGTTAAACCACAGGTCATTTATGCTTTGGTGATACCCCTAAATGGTAACAGTTGTGATTTTCTCTTTCACAGTTGGGGTCCTGATGATGACGGTAAGACCGTCGATGGTCCACACACTTTAGCCAAGGCAGCTCTCCAGCACGGTGTCACATACGGCAGGAGAGGGCGGGGCAGTATCTTCGTGGTTGCTAGCGGCAACGGAGGCAAGAACGGGGACAACTGCAACTACGATGGTTATGCCAACTCAATGTATACTGTTACCATTGGTAAGAATTCTTGATTGTGACCATTTTGTCAAAATAGAGGTGTCATGGTCATGTGGTTTAAACAATTGACTGGATATGTGAAGGTTACAAGTCCTTTGGCAAGACATTTGACATTTGCCAGTCTCCACCCTAGTTTAGTATATTGGTACCCAGTACAGTAGGTACTAAAAGAGGACATTCAAATAGTGAACAATTAAAGAGTATAAGAGGAAAGTCTTTTACATTTTAACCTGCATGAAAGTCATCCCAAGAGTTATTCCGAATACCAGCATGGAACTGCAAATATACAGTGCAAAAAACAGAATTATTGATTGGTTGCCTATAGCTCCAGGGTACCTATTATCCATTTCCAATGGCTGTTTTAGAGATCCCGGGTATGTTGAAAGTGTGTACACTGCAAAAGGCTACTTTAACAAGTATTTCTTTTGTATGTTTGTAACATTTTTTTTTTCTCTTGGCCTGATTTTTTTTTCTAAGAAATTGCTGTTGATAAAGTGTCAACTTTTACTTAATTTTTTGTTTTCACCACTCTTTTATATCATGTCTCGTACTTGTATGTACAGCCCTGGAAATAATTATTAGACCAGCTGCATTTAGAGGCATACAGGTAGTGTTAAGTCCATTGTCTATGGAGCTAGTAAAATGATTATTAACAGCTAGTTCTTCATGAATGGACTACTATTCTCCATTACAATTACCTTTGTGACAATTACCCCAGGACAATTACCCCAAGGACGACTACGGCAAGGACAAACTGCTCCGGACAAATTTCCCCAGAAACCCCCCCCCCCCCTCATTTTCCTATGAGAAAGGGTTTTTTTCCACATAATAGACAATAAATTTCTGAGAGGATGAATTTTAAGTGATTTGGTCTTGGTTTGAGCACTATGGCCTGCTCATGATTCTACTGAGAACATTTGAAGTGACATAAAAATTGAAGACAATAGAAAATTGAAATTATCAACAACAAAAAAGATTCTAGCTACATGAATGAGCTGCTGTGAAGGAGAAAAAAAAATGCATCCCCTTATGGACAGCATGCCACAAGGCATGGCTGCTATCGTCAAATGTACATGTAGCAATTTTCCACCAAGAACTGAACAAACTGCCTCTAGAGAAGTGAACATGGCTAACCAGACAATCAGGCATACCTCCTGGATGATTATCCCAGAGACCATTACTGTCAGAACATTTTTTTCAAAACCTTCCTACCCCTGGAGAATATCCCCAGGACAATTATCCTGTAGGATATTTTCATTCTGTTAATAGTTAATCTGAAGTATCCATCCATTTGGGGGTATGTGCCTTTAAAAAAAAAGTAGATTATAGATCTTCATGTAATTGTCCTTTGGGGATAATTGTCCTAGGGGTTATTACCCTGGAGGTGATTGTCAGAGGGGTTAGTTATTGTAGAGGGTAATTGTTTTAGGGAGTTAGTCATCCAATCATCATGACTTGGCTGGTAGAAATCAATTTGAAAGTTCAGTTACTGATGTAGCCAACACTTCCCACATACGCCTTTAAAAGGAGCTGGTCTGATAATTTTTTCCAGGGCTGTAATTATATCAAATTGCTGTTGATTAAGTATCCTATTCTATTTGATGTATGTGCATGTTGACAGGGTGAAAATTGCCAGATGTTGTTGCTGTCCATGTAACGATATACCGCTTGGTAATCAGGCAAGGTATTGGGTGGTGTGGGTGTGGAGACACAAGACAGTTGAAGTGCATTCAATTCAATTCAATTCAATTTTATTCAACCATAAAAGCAAACATATTTACAAAAAAAGTATACCTATCAATAGTTCAAAATCTACAATAAAGCAAAATATTGTTAGGACCATAAGAAGCAAGATGTTTATAAAGCATGGCCCTCAAAATTGTAATAACATTATATGACATCATACAAGTTCTGAAAATGGTTGAAACTGCGATCCACAACGTCGTGAGAGATCGAAAGCGTTTACGCGAAGAGAACGGACTTGGCCTGTGCGTCATCTGCGCACTCTGGTGACTCATAAAAGTCGTTCGGTGCAGAAATGGAAAGCTCGCTAATGTCTGATGTAACTACGATTTGGAGCCGATTTAGCATTTCTTCTTAATACTAGAACGCTTGTACTCTGTAATACCTTATAATGACATTTTCTATTCATATGATTACATGTATCAGTGATAGGGCCAAGACTAATCTCTGTCTTGAACTGTTGGTGTCTTGATCATGTTCTTACCCCCGAGGCCTAATATGAAATGAATGTAATCATTGTTTTCCGCTTGGTCTTAATTTTGGGACCCCTGGTCTCGACTACAACACCGTTATTCATATCCTCATATTTGGAGACTATACCTGTATTTGTTTGAATGTTAAGACTCTATACGCCATAAATTTCGCGGCCATAAATTTTCACGAATAGGACTAACCAGACTATTTCTCGAGTGGTTGAATTCGCAATCGGGAAATTCTCAAATTTACAAGCAGCAATGATGATGATGATGTACTTTGGCAAAACAAAGTGGTGAATTTCTGACCAGGAGACAACAAATTCAACTTTCTAATTCTAAATGTTGGCAATGTTTTAGCGTGTTGTTAAATTCGCTATCCATTCGCGATTCGCAAAGTTCGCGAAAAATAAAACCCCTGCGAGATGTATGGCGTATACAGTTTTATGCTTTTGCAAATTCTTCAAAATTTGGGACCGCACAGATCGTTGAGGGTGGGGTGGGCTTTCCACTTACATGTATATCACTCTGAAGCACTGCATTCATTGATTGATCTAATACCAGTTTGTCTCTTTATGTTGTTGCAGGTGCTGTAGATGAGAGGGGCCAGATGCCTTTCTATGCTGAGGAGTGTGCATCCCTTTTTGCTGTCACTTTCAGCAGTGGTTCCCGTCCTCAAAGAAACATTGTAAGTAGGATTGTTCAAGATTGATTTCTGTTGATTGTTTAAGATTGATTTCTGTTGATTGTTTAAGATTGATTTCTGTTGATTGTTCCAGAAACGCAGTTTGTCATACAGTGTCGATTTCAATGGTGTGATATAATTAGAAAATAACATGACCTCTATATATGCAGGCCTTGCAAAAGACAGAATACCCCTTATACCTAATGAACTCTCCCACCTGTCTTTTGCATCTGATGGGAAGTACTGTAGCATGAAGCAAAAGGAAAATTTAACACCCCTGCTATTTGATGTGTTCTCCCTTGTCTCTTGTGTAGCTTAACGGTAATTGGACACTAGCCTTTGGGTAGGTTCATCTGCTGCCATTCACCCTCTGAAATTATGATATTCCGTTAAACTTGTTCAAATACTCCCCTAATGTTAAATGAACTCTCCCATGTTTTTACTCCAGCTCACCACCGATTGGACATTAGGGCCTGGGACGGGCTGTACCAATACTCACACGGGGACGTCGGCTGCTGCCCCTCTTGCTGCAGGGATGATCAGTCTCATGTTAGAAGCTAAACCTTGTCTTTCATGGAGGGATGTGCAGCACATCATAGTTTATTCTGCCTTGAAGGTAAGTTTATTGAAGAGAGACCAAATTGCACTCTTCTTTTTCTCATGTTGAAAGTGGCTCTCTCCATCTGCTCATGAATAAATGTGTGCATATCCTGACAACTGTCCCTGATAATAGACCTGTTCACAAATATATTCAAATTTTATGCATACTTTTAAAGCAAAGGACGTTCTTGACAACCTGAAAGCTTGTCAGAGGCTTGTCGGACATAGCAACAAGTAATGTATGCAAACTGGATTCCAAGTATTGTAGTTCATTCATTAATATTAAACAGGTTTAATAATGGAATACCTCATTACTAGGTCCCCAGGAAAGAAACATCGGTTCCACTTTGTGAACAGGTCTGTTGCACCCTCTAAAGCTACATACATGTAACTACATAGGGCATAGGAGGGGTGGTGGGGGGGGGGGGACTGTCTGAGGGTGGTAGTCTCGGGGGGGGGGTAAAGTTTTTTTATTACATGGTGAGTAGTTGTGTCTTGATGTGACTGATGTGCTTTATTTTTAAGAGAGCAATGACGGTGTTGGTATCAGAGTGTTAAGATTCATAAATCGCTGTTTTCGCTCAATGCATGTCCTTGCCCAGCAATGCAATACTTGATTCCCTGACTGATATTTATCCCTCAGATTGATGCTAAGAAAGGCGAGTGGACGGTCAACGCTGCGGGCTTTCACCACAGTCACAAACATGGCTTCGGTGTGCTCAAGGCATGGCGACTGGTCAACGCTGCTAAGGTCTGGCCATCCGTACCCTGGCTGACCTCGGTCGTGTCGCCGACCCTCAAGATCCATAGGGAAATCCCCACCGTACATGGCAATAGCCAACTCATGGTCCAGTACGAAGGTGAGAAGATCTAGAAAGGATTCTAATTAAGAGTGGGATGGGCACTGTATAGTCAAACCTAAGTGTAAAGGCTGTTAAAAGTCAAATAAAAGACAAATGGCCTTTAACCCTTTCAGGACAGGAATTATTCAAGGGTTAAATTGATCACATTTTGATCTTCAAATTGGCAACAATAATATTTTCTTTTAGTGCTACAAGGTGCTAATAAGGTGTAAAATCTTTTAAATTAATATACAAGGTTACAAACTGTTGAAGAGTTCAAAAAAATTGCCAATTTTGATAAAAACAATGATTTTGAACCTCTCATTGTGTTGCCAATTTAAGGATTTTAAAGATTATTCTCGTTTTTTAAATTCTTGGCATCAAACGGAATATGGTCATGCAGCAAAAATGGACATAGTTTTTGCAGAAATTTTTGCTCTTTCTACTCATGTACCTGGTATGTTTTTTAGAGCTCTGAATCAAAATTTATTGAGCCAAACCATAAAATATGGTCAATTGTCTCGAAAGGGTTATTAAGACACAATTATTGATTACTGGTGGTCTTAGTACTCTGGTTTTTAAGGCATCTGTAATGAAAACCAGAGACCTCTTAAGAGGAATGTTTCCCCAAGGTGTTCTTTATAAACAGGTGTGCTTGTATTTGCATGAATAGGATCTGTTGAGCAATGATGTATAACAATAGGCACTCTAACATTTGCTCTGGCGACGATTTCATCAGAGAGAGAGGGTGAGGGTTAGGGTTGCAATAGGTTACTGTAAACGCTGTTATTTTCGCACGATTAAATTTTCGCGCCGAGCGACCCCAAAACATATACGCGGCTTCTTAAATTCGCGCTGCACAATTACATGCTCATGTGTACACCCACTCCATTTATTTATTACACACCCGCAGTCCATCCAAATGCATACGGCATGCGCAACTACACACACGCGCTCAAAAACGAATTGGACACACACATTATTAATGTGCTAAAGCGCGCAGTTATTCACCCTTTCATGACAGGAATTATTTAAGGGGTAAATTGATCACATTTTGTTCTTCAAATTGACAGCAATAATATTTTTCTTTTAGTGCTACATGGTTCTAACACAATGTAATGTCTTTGAAAACAGTATACATCATTAGAAACTTAGTCGAAAGTTGAAAAAAATGCCAATTTTGATTAAAAAACAGTGATTTCGAACCTCTCAATGTGTTGCCAATTTAAGGATTTTGAAGCTTATTCTCCTTTTTAAAATTCCTGGTATCAAACTCAATATGGTCATGCAACAAAAATGGAAACAATGTGTGTAGAAATTTTTGCTCTTTCTACTCATGCATCTGGTATATTTTTTAGAGCTCTGAATCAAAAGTTATGGAGCCAAACCACAAAATGTGGTCATTTGTCTTGAAAGGGTTAAAGTGTACCAATCACCTGAAAAAATCATTTGTGTACAGCTAGAAAGTATAAAATCAACCTCAAAGAACTTTGTCTGATATAAGTCAACAGTTAATGAGTATGAAGGAAATAAAGGATAACATGAAAATGCTTGTGCGGAACCGAACTCCCGAGTTTGTTTGACAACTAAAATCCAGGCATGAAAATTTTCCGCGTATCCGCGGATTTCCGCTTTTTCCTCCGATCCTAGATTTTTTCCGCGTATTTCACTTTTCCATTAAAAAAAAATCCAATTTCCGCGCATATGCCATCGTGTATACACAGTAATACATGGGCATGCAATAAAGACGGAATCGGAGGCGATCCCTTAACTTACTACACATACATACTCGCACTGCACCTCATGTCCGTGTATGCTCTCTACGTGCATGCGAAGGGATCGCCTAATAACCGCAGAGGATTTGTGTGCATACGCAAAATACCCCCGCCCGTAATTGCGCACTCGCATGAAGGCGGAAGGCTATTCATACTACAAGCAAATGCATGTTATTACATGTACACAGTCCCACAACGCATGAGCAGTGCACATGTGTTTGCCAGTGCAGTCGCGACGTGATGTTTCAAGTGAGCGAATGATCTGTCTTTTGCCGAGTTGGATTGTAATATTAAAAGGATAAGCCTTGGAAATACCCAGTTTGATAGCAAGATTGTGGATAAGACTAAAGTTTGACTTCATTCCGGCATCTGGAAAAAAGTAAACGGCATGCATTTTGCAAGGTGTGTGATCATCGACGATAAGATATTTTGATCGCTCACGGCGGCTGTGTTGAACGCACGGCACGAAGTCACAACAACTTACTAGTCTAGAAAAGTAAGTTTGGATTTTGGAAAGTGGATTATTTGTTGCTTATTCAGCTCAGTTTTATTCATGAAAGTGCTCTGCACATAATACACATTAAACACATTCGGTGGTATTGATAAAAATGTGTATTCAGAGCCTGTTTTGGGGTATGACTTATGCTATATAGAATCATCTTAATCCAGATTCTCATTGAATATGAGGTTAAATATCTCACCACAGAATGCACTAGATTGCACAATTCTTAACCCCAAATTTGAAAAATTTCCCTACCGTGGGAGGGGGATACCCCCCTCCCACACCCTCCCACGCTCGGTCGCTTCGCTCCCTCGCTTTGGTTCGCGAAAGTTTTTCAGTGTTTTTTTTTAACAGCACTTTTCATGCCTGAAAATCATACTGCCGCGTGCATCGTGGTGCGCAATTGATGAAAGCATATAAAGGTCAATTGTACTCAGTGCAGATGACCTTTATCTGCAGATGCGCAAATGTAATTACGAACTGGCTTATTTGGTTAGTGTAGGGTATTGGCTGTGGGGCAGTTGCCACTGGAGCATGTGTTGTACAACAGTCTGCTTTTCCATGGAAGCCTTCAAATATGTATTTTTTCAGAGATTTGGGGAGTGATTCAAATAAATCTGTCGTATGTTTGGAACCAAATGCCAATTCACTTCTGGAAATGTTATCATGTATTGATGCCCCTTGTCAGGAAACTTGGATTGGCCCCAATCGTTTTAGTGATGGTTGATTGTATTTGGCAGAAGTCCAAGGTTAGAATACAATGCAGTTTTGCAGAGATTATGATATGTTTCATTGACTCCCCCTCTTCATAACCTCTCTCTTTCTCTCTCTCTCTCCCTACCCCCACCCCTCTCTCTTTTTCTCTCTCCCTACCCCCACTCCTCTCTCTCTCTCTCTCTCTCTCTCATTATTTATTTGGCTTGCGTCTCTGCTTTCTTCAGGGCCCCGTTTCATGAAACTTGCTTTCGCTGACACTATTTACAATAACTGTAATTAGCTACTGAAATCCTTGCATCTGATTGGCCGAGAGCAAATTTGTCGGTAAAAATCACTGACAAGACACTTGATGAAATGCCCCCCAGTATTGTCATGTGCTGTCCTTTTCTTGATCTCTTTCTGCAATGTGTGCCTTTGCTTTCTCTTTCAAGTTCTCTGTCTTTCTGTCTCCTTTTCTCTTTCCTTCTCGTTCTATCCTTCTCTGCCTCTTTCTCTTTTTATATCTTGCCCTTTCTCTCTTACTTTCTCTCTTTTTGTTCTCAATATTGCCATCTCTGTTTTTTTTTTCTCTCTCTCTCTGGTCCGAATTCACAAAGGAAGTTTGATCTAAACCATGGTTTAAACCCCCTCCTGGGGTTTTTAAGCGGTACGTGCGCACAGAATCCAATCCAATCATTTATTTTCTTTGAACGTGCGCATGGGCAATGTGCGCTTATTTACGCTTACTTTAGTACACTTACAGAGGTTTAAACCTTACCCATGGTTTAAACCTTTGTGAATTTGGGCCTTTGTGTCTTTCTTTTGTGTATGTCTCTCTCTTTCTCTGTTTATATCTTGCCCTTTCTCTCTTACTTTCTCTCTTTTTGTTCTTATTATGCCATGTCTGTTTTTTTTTTCTCTCTCTCTCTCTCTCTGTCTGTCTTTAGTGTATGTATCTCTCTTTCTTATTATGTGTTTATTTTTATTTTCATCTTGCCCAAAGCAATATGTAGAAATAGATGCCTTGTTTAAGCTTGTGTTATCTGTAAATGTATAATAAACTGACATTATCTTCCCTCTGCTCCTTGCAGTGACCAACGCTACAGCCCAAACCAACGAGCTTTCGACGTTAGAACATGTACTTATCACAGTCTCTCTGGCCCACACAATGAGGGGCAAGCTCAAGATTGAACTGGTCTGTCCAAGTGGGACCAGGTCCGTCATTGGGGCTAGGAGGAAGAAAGACAAGTAAGTTGCCCCTGAGGCCCAACTGCTATTATTTTGTTTTCTCCAATTAGAAGTAGATTTCTAAGGCCAAGTCATACTATTTATTATGGAAGAGAATTTGAGCTGGTATCATTTTGTGATGTAGCTGATCCGATAATTGTTAAACTCTGGTCAAGTCCACAAAGCTTGAGTTTAAACAAAAGAAAGTATTTTAGCTTTAGTTCCAAAAATCTAAACTCTTAAATCTTAACTATTTTCATGAAAACAAAGACAAAATTTCAGCTTGTTTGTAAATTTGTGCTTTAGCGCGAGATATCAAGTCAATTTAATGAAAGTCATAACAAGACTTACTCAGCTTTTATCAGTTTTGATAACTTGAAATCTGTTCATGGAATTATATGGTCAATATCTTGTTTTTCAACTTCTTATAGCTCTAGAGATGGTCTTCATAATTGGACCTTCTCAACAGTACGATGCTGGGGAGAGGACCCAGTAGGCATGTGGGAACTCATTATTACAGACTTCAGTAAGTCACTTTCTCCTCTCAACTGATAGGTGTTTAAAGGGCAATCCAACCTTGGTAATAAGATGATTTGTGTGAAAGCAGAAAAATAAGGAAAACTGGATTATGAAAGTTTGAAAGAAATTGGACAAGGAATAAGAAAGTTATGGATGTTTGAAAAATGAGATCACTACATCTATGCGAATCTCAAATTGGCAATTTGGTGAGTCAATTGTGACATTTTGTGGACAACTCTCCCATTTGTCGTACCCAAAAATATCATTAATTTGCGGTTTTCTTCGAGGGGCTTTTACCCTCGAGGCAGTACTCAAAATATATTGGAGATAGTATATTGTTATAGGTCCTCATGAAAGAAAGAGATCCTACTGAGTAATACATTTTGAAAAAAAGTGACATTTTACTCATTTTGTGTGTTGGAGTGAATGGGGGAGTTGTCCACAGCTACATCACAGTGTTATTACCTATTGGGCCAATTTGAAATTACCATATGTATAGTGATTACAACTTTCAAAAATTCATAACTTTCTTGTTGCTTGTCCGATTTCGTTCAAACTTTCACCAATCTGCTTCTCTGATTTTTCCTCTTTCTTTCAAAGCAACTTGCTATTAAGGTTGGATTCCCCTTTAAGAGTACAGCATCAGTTCTGCAATATTTCAGCAAGAATGACAGATCCTGTTTGGCCAAAAATGTTATTCTATAGAATATGATTTTCATGGAGTATTGATCTTCAGCTTGGAGTGTAAGATCTAACTTTTTAAGTACATACATGAACATTTTTGGAGATGACCACGATGCTCCTTGTTGAACTCTTTCCATTCTTGAACATCGTTCTGGTGGTTTTGGTTTTATTTTGACATGTTCAGAATCATACTGCATGCACATTGTGCATTGATCTCATCTGAAGCATTAATTGTCCAAACGTAGCTTTCGATACAAGAGATATTTAATTTACCCTCTCCAAGTACACATTTCCCAGACTCTTATTTTCTGTAAGATTGATGCTTCCAGTACATATTTACAGTCAGAATGATGATACTAATCTATGTCCCATCTCACAGGTACTGTTGGTGGTGGTGTACTAGAGGAGTGGACGCTAGCTATCTACGGGTCCAACATGAAACCTGAGGATGTGGCTGAGAGAAAGGCGTAAGTATTACTGAGAAATATATCCATATATCCAATGATGTTTTATCATAGTTAGTGATGAAATCGATTCTCAGCAAGATATACATGTAGTAATTTGAAAACTTGTATATATAAAGATAAGTCTAACTTTTTGTCGAGTAATTTTGAGAGATAAGGAGACAAATCAGATATTGCTGGTGGTAATGATGATGATGATGATGATGATGAGGATGATAATGTTGATGATGATGATGATGATGATGATGATAATGTTGATAATGTTGATGATAATGATGATGATGATGATGATAATATTGATGATGATGATAATGTTGATGATGATAATGATGATGATGATAATGTTGATGATGTTGATAATGATGATGCTGGTGGTGATGATGATGAGGATGAGGATGATGATGATGATTGTGATGATGATAATGTTGATAATGATGATGATGATGGTGATGATGATAGTGATGATGATGATGACGATGATAGTGATGATAATGTTGATGATGATGATAGTGATGATGATGATGACGATAATGTTGATGATGATGATGATGATGATGATAATGTTGATGATGATGATAATGTTGATGATGTTGATAATGATGATGCTGGTGGTGATGATGATGAGGATGAGGATGATGATGATGATGATTGTGATGATGATAATGTTGATAATGATGATGGTGATGATGATGATAGTGATGATGGTGATGATGATGATAGTGATGATGATGATGATGATGATGATGATAATGTTGATAATGATGATGGTGATGATGATGATAGTGATGATGATGATGATGATGATGATGATGTTGATGATGATGTTGTTAATATAGTTGGTGACAATGATGATGAGGATAATGGCAATGATGATGGTTGCGATGATCCTAATGAAAATTTAGCAGAAATCATATTGATAGCACTGGTAAAGATGAGGATGATATCTTACAAATGTTAAAACCCATCTCTTGTTTCTTTGTATAGGATGGTAGCGGAGTCCTACGGTGGTGAATTCCTTGACACCAACCTCACAGAGCCATGCTCCTTCTACTGGGCTACACCTATAGAGGAAGAGACGTACCTTTCTATGAAAACCATCAAGGTCAGAAATCATTTCTTTCAATCATTGATAGTGTTTTGAATTGAATTGCAAAGTAGTGATTACTGCAATATCCCTAGCCCTAGGAGAGCCCCCCCCCCCCCCCATAGGAGTACAAAATCTGTACAACCTAAATGTAGGCCTGTACAACCTAAATGTAGGCCTGTACATTTTTGTCCAAATATATATATAAGAGGCTCTAAACTCTAATTCTGAAAATGTTTACTGCGCAAGAGACTAGGGGGATTAATGAAGCAAATAGTGTAAACTCTAATTCTGAAAATGTTAACATGTTTTACGAGTTTTAACCTGAATAACCTCAGGAGATCAAGCATTTGGCTGCGCAGCCCCCAAACTGTGGAACAACTTACCGTTAGAAATCAGGAAATCACCAACTGTAAATACTTTCAAATCAAAACTAAAAGCATATTTTTTCATTTAAGTACTCACCATAGTTATAAGCACATCAGGAGCTCTTGCAGCGCAGTAGAATATATATACATAGTTTCTGCGCTTTATAAATCATTATTATCATTATCATGTAAATGTCCATTGACATATTCTGCACAAGAGACTAGGGGGATTAATGAAGCAAATAGTGTAAACTAAAGCTTAAATTGTGCTAGTGTGTGCCACTTCTTGATTTTTGTAACAAAGAAAATCATTATGTAGAGAAAAAACATAGTTACCGCCTTTGTTATCCCCCTCATCATAGCGTCAAGTATGTAGCAGTAAAGATTCTCAGATAGCAGCAGGAAGAATGTTATCTTACTGATTCTATTGTCTCCCATTTCTCCCCTCCTACAGTTTTTGCTGTTGATCAGTGCCTTTGCCACAGTACTGGCCCTCTACTACTCACTAGAACAAGCCTTCTGCACGGACGAAGAGAAGCGGAAGCACGCCGCCAACCTCGGCCATGACAAACCAAAGGGAGAGCACGGCGGGGAGAACCAGGAGCTCTTAGAAGAGCAGAACATTCCCATGGATGAAGTGACCTCCGACCTGACCTCGGTTGACCTGCGCGAGGTGACCGCTGACACGGGTCAAGGGTCGGAGGTGGATGTGTCATACACGTGTGCAGTGCCCGTTGTGTGTGTAGGGCTCAACGAAGAGAACGCTGAAGAGAATGTAGGAAGGTCAAGGGTTACTGGGGAGGGGTACTTATCTAATGTGCAATCAGAGTTGTGTTCAGACAGTCACGATTTACGTGGTTCCGCAGAGAATGACTGCATTAGTGTTCAGCCGGTAGTATCTAATATACAAAGGACAGATGTAGAGTTGTACTTTCCGCATCACGAGAGTAAAGAGTCTACAGACTTTCTGCATTATCCCACTGCTCAAAGGACAGTATCACCTGAAATCCAAGCAGCCGTGTCCCGTTTGGTCAGTCTGGAGGAAGTGCCTGTGAATCTGCCAATCCCGTCGCGCGATACCAACATCCAGCCATCCATTCAAACTCCATGCAAGGAACAATCTACGCCATTGGTCCATTCCAACCAAGGATCTTCCATTCAGCCAACGAAATTGCCCGAAACATTGCATTCATGCACAACGAACCTTGACAGAGAAGCGGGGAATGAACCCATAGCGCCCTCAATAATACCTAGTAATGCAACAGACTCCACACCTCACCATACCCACTCTTCGGACAAGTACATAGACCTTCCTTCAGTCCGATCAGCTGATGCCCTAGGAGAGAAACCAATTACAAATGAGCTTCTTAATCAGTGTGCAATTTCATTAGATAAGTCACAAGGATCTCCGTTAGAATGGGAGACGACTGTAATTACAGACTCAGCCCAGGAGGACTGGACCACACCCACTTTTGATGCATTCCAACCTGTTTCCATGGATACGGCGACAAATGAAAGTGATAAAAGTGTATCCAGCGTACCAGGCGTAGATCTCAAACACCAAACTCCTCCGTTTCTTTTGAATAGGTGAGCACTACCTACAGTATTGTTCTTTTGTTCGGACAGCATTGTCAGCTTAGTGAATGGTGTCAAATTTGATGTACATCATTGCCTGGTACGAGTGTTATTGAAAATATCCAACCATCTAAAACCTAGGACTTAATCCAAAACTGAAGAGTCTTCAAGTGTAGACTATGCCGCCGCGGAAGTCTTACGCTCTCTTATTCTTTTTTGCAACATTTTAGATGACAGATTTTCTTGCCTTAGTTGTGAGGAGTGGGTTTGATCTAAAATCATTTTAGCTTAAATTATTGTGCTGATTTTCAACCTTTTATTGTGGATTCATCTTCTTTAAAGTGTCTTTTCAAACGATTGCTGCTTTCTCTGTGATAATTGTACATGTAGATGTCCATGTATGCTACATTGTCTTTTGTGATAACACTTCTTCCAAACGAATATAACTCGGTGCCACCCCTTTGCATTGCCTTTCATA
This sequence comes from Heliocidaris tuberculata, assembly GCA_025618425.1. Lineage (NCBI taxonomy): Eukaryota > Metazoa > Echinodermata > Echinoidea > Camarodonta > Echinometridae > Heliocidaris > Heliocidaris tuberculata. Next base: position 30,980,755 of record CM046844.1, read on the forward strand.
GAAACGTGAACCACTTTGCAACACACACGTCAAGATATCTTTACAAAATTGCTTTTTCAATCATCGACTAGGATTTAGGAACATTGCTTTCTTTATTCAAATGAGAAGGAGTTTCCCCTATCCCCCAACTATTCATGTGTTCTTACTATATAAAAGTGTTTATGGTCTGTATGCATCGGCCCCTCATTGAATTTTTAGTGTCGAGTGTTAGCATTTGGGGGACCATGGGCACTGAACCCTGGAGAATTATTTTTTTCAGGCCTCAAGGTTCGTTTCATGGAATTTGTGGAAGGAAATCTTTTTTGATAGTATATGAAGTTTAATATGGAAGTGACCCACTTTTTACCAGAAATTAACACTCCATCTGTAGAAAGGGCAATCCTTTCATTTAGAAATCCAAAACTGAAAACTTGTTATGTGCGGTAAATAAAAAATTAGGTTTTGACTTACAACATGTGATTAAGAATGGCCAAATATTGCTGTTTTATCATACTTTCTCTTGCGAAAGGCAAATTATCGATTTCTTTTTCCTTAAATGAATGTAACTTGAAATCACCGTATTAGTATGTATACCCTCAAAGCAAAACACATTGAAATAATTTTTTTATCTTCCTTTTTTTTATCTTAATCATGAAGCTAATATGCAAAAAAAAAATTATTATGTTTAGTTAATCATTGTGTATGTCTGTCATTTTACACAATGCAATCCAATGTCAAATTGTGATAGTTTTGTGTTAATTTAATGTAATTTCTAAGTATATCATGTATCCATTTTCCTTTCTAATGCAAAAGTTACAATTTTTAGGATGCCGGTGTTCTGTATTTATTGTTTTAAACATATTTAACTTGCATAATTTCTGATTGATGTTAGTCCAGTTTTATTCTGTAATTTAAGGATTGAACTAAGACCCTGTTTCATGATGTGGTTATGATGAGATGATTGATTATTTAGATGAGTATGGAAAGATGATGAAACGCTCATCAGGTAACAGAGATAAATGTCCTCAATTCGTATTTTAGTGATTACTGGAAAGGTTTGGGAGAAAAGGAAGGAATTGAGCCGAATTTCATTTTTTAATGCAAAATATGAAAGCTTTTACATTGTATTCAAGGGCTGCTTAAAATTGGCAACGATGAGTCTACAGTGTACCTTCAATAAAGTTCAGCAACAAAGAATCGCTTTAGATGACCGTGGTGGTGTCAAGTTTGCAGTACAGGGGGTGATAATTCAAAGCAAAACTATGAAATGAGCCATCAGGAAAACAAAATGCAATCATGATGAAAATATATTTAGTGTTTTTATCATTGGAGTTCATGTAAGAAAATTTATTCCATGTTATTAATTCATTGATTTCTGATGATAAAATGTCAGTAATTCAAGCTGTTTTTTCCCCTCTGGTAATAATTTCATCTCTATTTATTTGAGAGATGAAAATATTTTCTTTTATTTCCACTAATGTCCTTTGGCAAGACATTAATCTACATTTGCCACTCTCCACCCAGGTGTAGTAAATGGGTACCTGGTAGGAATTTATTCCTTGAATGCTTTCAGCGCCTTACAGTGCAGCTGGGCTAAAGCCAGGGTAATAATACTACTTCGGCGCTTAGAAACATTGTATTAAGCGCAATATAAAAGTTATGTATTATTATTATTATTATTATTGTCAGTAAATTGGATGCATATCACACAACACACTCACATGCGTAAAGGAACTTGGAATTTGTTTGGTGGTCTTCCTCCCTTTTTATGATTCTTTGAATGAAAAGTCAGACAAAAGAGAGAGAGAGACAGACAAGCAGTTGATCTTAGGATTCTTAGCTGTTTGGTTTTTGTTTGTTTTTTTTGTCAAAAGAAATAGTTAAGTTAGAGAAGAATTAAGTAATTGATGTGTTCTTGCCATTCCTTCCAGCTACCCAAAGGTCAATGCATGCAGGGGGGCTTCTTTCATGTGTTTGCCAACCTCTCCTTCAATGAAATACAGTACATTTCTCTTAAATTCTCTTTGTCACGACTCACTCTTTCTATCCTGCCTGTTTCCATTTGATAGTAACACAGGAGATAATACATGTAATTTCTTCAATTAAATATATACATTGTGTTTTTGTTAGATTTTTTCTTAGTAGCTTTATTATCAACACTATGTACTTGAATTTTGTTGGGAAGGGAAGAAGTATACATGATCCAAAAGATGAAATTTAATTCATATGTAATTGTTGTGAGAAGAAATATGGTTAATTCATGTATCAAAGTTAGATTGTTTCTTTCTTTCCAATTAAATATCATGTTTAGTTGTAGTTGCTGTGTTATATTATATATTTTTTTACCCTGGTCTTTTTGTCACAATATCATTTCTTTCAGATATCAAAATGAATGAGTAATATATAAGAGGAAACAGGCCCATAATCATGTTGTTGTTGTTTGTTCCTGTTGTACACATATTGTATTGTCTGACTCGTAGTAGCTGTTCTAAATCTGTTTTGACGTAATCTCTCTCCTGGATTTCAAATGTCAAAGGGGACTTTAAGGGAAGAAACATCAATTATCCGTTTGTTTTTCACTGTCTATATTGTCTTATTACTAATTAATTAGCTATTTTTTTGTAACCTTTGTGTTGGTCCCAAAATATTTCCAAAGATTTTGAGCCTAAGATTACTGTTTACGCCATATATTTCGCTGGGGGTTTATTTTCGCGAATTTCGCGAATTGTGAGTGGATTGCAAATTTAACAACAAGCTAAAATATTGCCAACATAAGTAGTCGGTTGAGTTTGTTGTCTCCTGGTCAGAAATGCACCCCTTAGCTTTGCAAAAGTACATCATCATTGCCGTTTGTAGATCTGAGAATTTTCTGATTGCGCATTCAACCACTTGTGAAATAGTCTGGTTAGTCCCATTCGTGAAAACTTATTGCCGCAAAATTTATGGCGTATAGAGTATGGTTCTGTGTGTGCCGTTTTTATAGCCGTAATGATAACCAAAAGAAATGAATATGTGCCTCTGCCTCCTCGTGAAGTGTGTTCAATTTTAGCTGCTATTTTACTCTTACTCCTCCTAATACACTCAAATCTGTTTTAACAACCATCTGTATAGAAAGACCACCTGTCTATAAAGACCAAAAATTGACCTTTGAAAAATGTTTCTCATTGAAACATGTATCAAAGAACCTGTACATAAAGACTGCTTGCTCATAATGACCGCTTTTCTAGTCTCCCTTGAGCGGTATTTATAGACAGCTTTTACTGTAGTTTTACCAAGGACATAGCCTATGGAGATGGAACCATGTTTTTAAAAACATTGCTGTAACAACTCCTTATGATAAGCTTATACTTCTGGGGCCCGTTGCACAAAACTTGCGTTTGAACGCAACTCAGGAAAATCAAACGCAACTTTATTTTCAGCCAATCAGAAGTGCGCATTCAGGACTTGCCTTTTGATTTTAAGAGTTGCGTTTAAACGCAACTCTTTCTACAACGGGCCCCTGATCCTATTACTTTGTGATATATTGTATTTGATGAACCCTGATGGAAGAACGTTTCAATATAACAAGGTAATTTCATTAGTTTCAAAGGTGTTTGGTATAACATCTACTAAGAAACAGAAGCGGGTAGTAACTAATAGCACATTACATAGAGATCATGCCCTTTTGACAATGTGGTTCAGCTATAATATTCATGTATCTTTATCATGACTGCAAAGGCTTTCTACATATCAACTCAAGGAAAATCTCAATACCCTACAGTGCATGTACAGGTGT